>JARQTH010000063.1:775400-1001918 GCA_030142595.1 Trachelus iudaicus
CAATAGTTCTGCTACATGACATCGTTAAAATACGAATTTTCCAAAAATGATGGTACTGCACGGGTGCCAGCTCCAGCACTGCTCTTTTTCAAAATCTTTTAAAAAGTGTTTAAACAATAGGCTTCTCCGATAGTTCTCGAGGAGTTCTATAGTTCATGGTAGCTTTTTACAATAGTTCTATTGCGTAACATCGTGCGCTCGAACTTAGGATTGCAATGAAAAAAAAATATTTAGGCTATGGTCGATGAGCTGGCTCGTTGTAGGTTTCTAAATAGTTCTTGACAAAGAGATTTGTATCCAAGGTTGGTTGGCATTGCATTTGGGCCGAATCCATCGAGAAGTTTTGATTTTATATTTTGAATTTTTCGAAAAATTAAATTTATCAATATAACTTCCGTCAACTTTGACCCATTGAGTTCTAATTTTCCAATAGTATAGAACATCATTTAGCCGTGATATGTATCAAATTTGGCGTAGATCGGCAAAACGGATCTGATTATACATATTTGCAAGTTTTCGAATTTCAGCCGATTCAAACAAGCCGAAAGTTGAAACTTGCAATTTGCTTCCTTCGAATCGTCGGTAGTAAATAAAAATTCCTCTATGAGGAAGCCAATGATTAACAAAAAGTAAAAATGCTTCCTCATGTAGGGATTTCGTACACTACTTACGATTTGGAGGAAGCAAATTGCAAGTTTCAACTTGCGGCTTGTTTCATGTGCGATTATGAAATAATGAAGTAATGAAACAAATTTATTATTACATATTACAGATACAAGTAAAGTTTAGCTTCGTATTAACAAAAATTTTCTGCAACCTCAATGCAAGCACAAATAATTTAGAGAAAGGGACAAAGCAATGAAACAATTATAATAACAGATCAAAAATAATAAAGACGTAGTTCATTCTCATAATTTATCTACATAGATTACATGTATTACTTCTTTGCTTTTCCTTTTTTTTCTGTATTATCCATTCCTTTTACTGTTTTATCACCTTTCTTTGCTTTGTTTTGTCTGGTAGTTGAAGCAGGTTTTAGAGCATCTGATATATCCTGCTGCTTCACCTGTGTGTCGATGTGCACCTGATCAGGCTTCTTACAATACCGACTGACAGCAGCAGGGGGTGAGAATTCGATTTCCATATCCGATGCTGATGAACTAGAGCACACCGATGCATCATCTTTATTTTTAGTAATTTTGAATTGCAGTGGTTTCACAGGTGTCTGCACAGTAGACTCTTCGGCATTCTCACTCTTAATCGGATACATAGTAACGTAGTACGTTCCATCCTTTCTATGAACATGCAAAGTCGGTGGAAACTCAATCTCATCATTCTCACCCTCTTTTTTCTTAATGCGTTGGTTTCTTCCAATTGACTGAAAACTTTTGCTCTTAGTGACTTTGATTTTTTTACTCTTCGTAGGCGTTGCTGGTCTACTCTCTGAAGTAGCTTCAGAACCAGCTTTTGCCTCCATCATCAAATTATATAAGTATTTCGAAATGGCACCTGGTCTCCAGCCAAGACGTGGTTTTAATCTACCTGGTGTATCAAATGAATTCCAAAGCCAACCCATATTAGCTGGCACTCTCATTCTCATATCTACACAATTCTTATGGCCATAATGAATGCCTGGCAATAATTTTCTTGCAGCTTTCACAGCTTTCATTACTCTTTTACTCACCTTAATATGGGAAGTTGTCGTTCTAGAATGATCACCGATTGCTCCTGGATAATGGATTTTGTGTTTCGGATTATGTTTGTTTTTATATGATTTTCCGTGTTTGCTTGGTTTCAAAGGAAGAGTATTTAGCAATTTTAGAGATGGCAATGGCTTCTTTGGAAGAGACAATCTTGGTGCAAATTGATCGGATCCAATTTCATCCTGCACCCTTTTTTTTCTTTTTGATTTGCACTTTACCTCACCGCAAGGGCCTTTCTCAAATTCTGTCTGCATGTAAAGACTCATTTCTTGCTCTTTTTGCCGTTCTAATTTCTCTTCCTTTTTTTTCGTTTTTATCGAGGTAAGATGTGCATGATCTGTCAAATGTGCCTGAAACTCACGACCTGATCGTGAATTTACCAATAATCCTGTTGGTGCAACTGTATGTCCAGGTACAGGAATTGAACCAGTGGTAATACGACTATTATTTTGTTTCACAGATGACTTTGTGGGAATTGCTGAAGATTGAGACAAAGGAGACGATGAAGTCAAATAGTTTTGATGTTGGGGTGCCGAATCAGATAGATTCTTTACACTAGTATGGATATTTTGCTGGTGGTCCCGTTCTCGTCCAAAGTATGGACTCTCCGAAGGATCCATCAATCCCAAACCAGCCATCCCAGGTACCTTGCCAATAGAATCCACAAATTCTTGCGTTTCCTTGAACGCTCGAATTAAACAGTCGACTCCCTTACAAGGTTTCTGCGTACATATTTTACAACTTTTTGCCTTTTCAATAGACTTCTTTGTTTGGATCTGATCAGGTCCACAGATGTTTCCTATGCAGAAATTATTACAGGTTTAGCATCTAAGATATGAAATATACAAAAATGTATTGTAGTCCCGATACCTGATTTTTCTTCGCCACCACCTCTCAGCCTGCGTTTACTACAACATCCTGACCCACCACTTTGTAATGATCCTGAACAACAACTACCGGTATAGCATGGGGTTGTTTCTGTACCACCATGATAATTTCTAGGAAACGGATCAAGTAATCTAGTTCCAATACATAATCCACCTGCGCAATTTGCACCAGTGCATGGAAAATCTCCAGTGAAACTTCTCAAGAATGTGCCCCCTGGTTTGCATACGCAACTAGGATCAGTTTGATCTGCCAGATCTAGGAAGTCACCCTTATTATCTTCTTTCAGTAACAATTTTCCAAAGTTAATTGTGTTGGGAACCAATTCGCCCTTTAAATCCGCCTGATGTGGATTGGTAACTGTAATGTTTTTAGAGCATTGATCCAGTTCAGTTAATTCCTCACATACGGGTATAAGACTCATAATGGTTTCCACTTTTGGAGTCGACTTTGTTTCCGCTTCTTTATATTCATCCGGGTCACAGATATTATTTTCAGCAATTTTTTTCCTTTCTGTTAGTTCCTCCTCTGTAGGGGTAACTCTTGTACATTGAAATTCTTTCATAGACCGAGGAGTCTTGAATAATAGTAATTTATCTCGTACAGCAAAGTGAGTTACAATGCTTTTTCCATAACATGATAATCTCAAGAATATTGCAATAGTTCCTGATGGTTTTCCACGAGCATCCACCATGTTATATGTATTTTTAATGGTGTAAGGTTTAGGTAAACGGTCAACATCGTTCATGGCCATTGCTACTTGGTCGCAGAGACAACCGGAAAGAGGCACTTGGGTACCGCAGACAGGAACTTCCTCTTCTTCAGTACCACAAATCTTCTTGGTTATTACTTTGTGTATGCTGACTGTCATTGGCCTTGTTTGCATTGACTGCACCAATTCTCGTGGTTGTTTAGAAAAGAGACATGACTTACGAATATTGAAATCAATGGCTTCGTCGTCGTTCTTTTGCTGAATATTTACTGTAGGTACCTTTTCCGGTTTTCTTTTTAAAGCGGCAAAATCATCTTGGGCAATTTCAAATATTGGAAAATCAATGAATTTCAGTCGTACGCTTAAAGGTGTCGTTCCCACTTCTGTCAGCTTATCGGAATTTAGGATGATATGATCCACAAGCAATTCTAACATGTAAATTTGCTCTTCTTTTGAACCAAAGCAAGTCCCCGTGGCCATCTTTTTGGTTTTAGTCAAAAACACGCTAATAAAAAGAATCTACTCGTAATGAATTTTTCGGAATCATTTCGGAAGAGATTTTAGATAAACGTGAACGTTAATTTAACATTGCTTTTTGACATTGTCTCATGACATATAATTTATGACTATGAATACTTGCGCTTGCTCGTTGCCATGGAAATCAAGCAATAATGATGGAAATATTGTCGCACATGAAAAATTGTTCAAATAACAGCAATTGAAATGTTTATACAAATTTATTGTCTAGTCATCATTACAAAAAGTTATTTTACTCGATGTTATCTATCTCTTCTATGAAAGTTTTACATTTCGTTTTTAAAATTTTGACGGCCTCCAAGAAAAGGACACTTGGTGGCAATGCACCTACCGATTCTACGGTAACTGGAATGTATAAAATATAATTTACATTGTGAATATTATGTATTACATTATTTGATTTCTGCATAATCTTACAAGATAAATGCTTAGAATATATTATAGCTTAAGGTCACTGTGTACTTACAAATAAAATGATCCGGTACTCGGCTCAATTGTACACAATCTTTAAGGTCTTCATAACGAAATACATTGCGAGAACAGCTGTCGTAACGGGGATCTTTAACTCTTGCTTCACGGTTTTCAATTCCATTTTTCTTATTCTTTACTATTTCTATTACACCAGGGCTGAAGCAATTTTTCAGTAGGTCCGCCATTTCACCCCTTACTGGTCTAGTTAATTTGATATCTGGTAGTAATCTGTATGTAGCAGTTGCTAAGATAAAAAGTTTTGTTTGTAAAATATAATTAAGAATTCCAATTACAGTAGATATAATACATTTTATACATACAGACTGGAGAGAATTTTGCATGGTCTTTGCCTATTCCTTTGACTGCATGCATAAATGCATGGATTTCCTGACCAGGACGCATTTTGCACACCAAAATATCACCCTCTAACATACCCAATTGTTCCTCTCCTTTTGGATAAAGTTCTGCTTGCCGGCCAATTGGAGTCCACTTAATATCTCTGCTATAAACTATCAAAAAGCCAGTAAGACTAACATCCTATGTATCACTCACTGTATAGTACATATTACCATTATTGTTACGATAAATATCATCAGGTCGTCGAGAATCTTTAGGAGCTTGAGGATTCCATGTACATGTCACTTTCATTTCGTATCTTAATGTATCTTGATCACTGGGTTCTTCTTCTTCATTACCAGGATTAGAAGGATATTCAAAGAGTCTTGGATCTGCACGCAATGGCAGCAATCCTATTCTATAAAGCAACTAACATTAACTATACTAACATATATTAGTAAAAATTATATGCGATTACCTATAATAAAATTTACCTATGAGCAAGCACTTCGTCTTGTATTAAACTTGTATTATTTAATAAGAATACTTTCTCTATAGCCATGGTTGGTACTTCACTTAAAAGAATTCTGCGAAATGCATTTGCCAAAGCTGCAGAGCAACCGATTAGATCAAACTCGAGTTCCCTTTCATCCTGTGACTCTTTGACAACACGTATTTTTAGGTTCTAAAACAGTAACAAAAAATATTACTGCAAAACACAGTACCTATAATTATGTTTAAAATATATAATTCGACTGTGATAGTACCTCCTTAAACTTTTCGAAATTCCATAGCTCATTAGCCTGAAGATTAGAGTATTCGGCAGCCTGTAAGATGACTTAAACTTTTATAATTTATAGATCAATAATATTCCTATATGTTTCTGTTTCATGACTCACGTTCGGCACTCCATATTCTTCTAAAACTACACGATTTACGCCGGAATTTTTCTCCATTGTAGCTTGCGTGACAGGTTAGATTATTATTTAGAGACACGTGCAGTTCGACCCAAAGAACCGTATAGTAATGGCAGATGACGCCATACATGAAATAATCTGTCCAAAAAGACTCTTGTTCAATGTTATTTCTTAAGTGTTTCCAATTTTTATAAGAATAATCTTGTACTTTACGATTTTGTAAGTTTCATAAAATTATTTATACATTTACTATAGTGGGTAGGGGTAGAGTAATGAGAATAACATTGATATAAAAGTAACTTGGTTTATTTAAAACAAAACTGTAATGATCCAGCACTTAAAACTCAATTGACTTTAGTAACTGCGACCGAATAAAGTGTAGAATTTAGGCTTCCTGGTACAACTTGGATGAATACACTTAAGAGTGTTCATAGAAGCAAACTTTGGTTGATCAAAGGGTATACACAAACCCTTTGCACCCATTGCTGGAGCTCCTGGTTCCTCACCTACATCCTCTCTGCAATTATAAAAGTTAGAATAGCACATTTATTTTTTTCAAATTTGCCATTCTGAGATTAAATTTCAGAATATTACCTTGCGCTGTCAGCTTTGATTTGATCTTCACAAGATATTTCTCCACAGAAGGGTGCTAATATTAAGTGCTTTTTATCCAACCATGTACAAAATTCACTCCACTCATTCGTTTCCGTAATATGTTCCTTTAACTCAACTGTAGCTCTGCGACATAGGCATAAAAATGAATATATTAAAGTCTTATTAGGGAAATCCCCAAAAACATGCAACATTACCTATTTAGTAAGAATGAATGTATTTCATCAAGCAACTTCGATACACTGGAGAGCACATCGGTTCGCGATGTTATCAGGCGTGCAGAATTATCCCTTCGAACAAGAGTAACTTGTTTTTTTTCCAAATCTTTGGGACCTAATTCCACCCTAACAGGAACACCTTTTAGTTCCCAATGATTAAATTTCCATCCAGGGCTATAATTATCCCTGTAATCCCCCTTTACTCTGAGGGTGCCATTTTTCTTCAACTCTTCCTCGAGCTTGGCACACTCTGAGAGAAGATGCTCTCGCTGCTCTTGAGTAGTGGATGCTGTTATTCCACAAGGTACAATGACAGCTTGAATGGCAGCTACTTTTGGTGGTAATACCAATCCTTTGTCATCTCCATGAACCTTCGACATTAATATAAATATAATTTAAAGATTCCAAATATATCTCACTCGTATATGCAAAAATAAAACACTGAATATACCATTATCATGACTCCTATAGTCCTTGTGGTCAATCCCCAGGAATTCTGATAAACAAATATCTTTTCGCCACTTTCATCAGCACCCTCGACTTCAATATCAAACATCTTTGAGAAATTTTGTCCTAGATGATGACTCGTTGCCCCCTGAATAGCTCTTCCACTAGCAGAGATAAAAGCTTCTACCGTAGTAGTGTAATCACCACCAGCAAATTTTTCCTTTTCTGTTTTGCGACCCTTGATTACTGGGACTGCAAGTAACTCTTCGTATACTCTAGCATAAAGTTCTAATATATCCAGAACCTCTATATCGGCTTCAGCTTTTGTAGCAAATGCACTGTGACCTTCTTGCCATAAAAATTCACGCGTACGTAGGAATGGTTGTGGATGTTTGAATTCCCATCTCTGTGATTTGACATATATATATATATATACATTTCAATAATAGATACCTATGTGTTAAAAGTATTTAATATCAAGCAGTAAATACTTACCACCACATTATTCCACTGATTAAGCTTGAGAGGAAGATCGCGATGTGATTGCAACCATTTTGCATAAGCAGGATACATGACAGTCTCGGATGTAGGACGAATGGCAATCGGTTCAGCCAAATTAGATTCGCCGCTTTTGGTAACCCAAGCAACTTCCGGAGCAAAATCTGCGACATGGGTCTTTTCTCTTTCCAATACTGCACGACTGACGAAGATGGGAAAGTAACAATTCTGTACACCCCTTTTCTTTATTTCAGTATCTATGAAATCCTTTATCACATCCCATATGGCAAAACTCCATGGGCGGAGGATATAACATCCCGAGACGTCATAGTATTCTATCATTTCCCCCTTGGTTATTACTTGTGAATACCAGTCAGAAAGATTTTCAGACTTTTTTGCCTCCAGACCCAACCTCGTACCAGTCTTGAGACTCCGAACATCTTTACCAGTAGATTCCTTATTCGGCTTCTCGGACATTTTATTAGATTTGTCTACCTTCTTCGAATTGCTTTCAGGCTTCTTTGACTCTCTGACTGGTCCCGCAGATGCTGGAGGCTTCCAATCTTGGCCGGTTTCTGCTTTGTACTTGCTCTTCAAGTCGAGAAGAACCTTTATCTCTTGGTCAATAATATTTTTTTCTGCTTTTGAACTTTTTAATTGCCTTACTTTATCCCCCTGCTTCGTGATCTCTTCATTGATATCATTGCCTTCGGCTTTTGCAGGTTTAGCAGGTGCAGCACCTGGTTTCCAATCCGCACCTGTCGCAGCTTTGTAATCAGCTTTAAGGTTTAGCAGTGTCTTGACCTCTTTATCGATCGTGGCTTTATCAGCTTTTGATGCCTTCAATTCTCTAACCTTATCACCTTGTTTTGTGATCTCTTGCGATATATCGTTGGCCGTCCTCATGTTCTCGTTTGGCGATGGAACACTGGCATCGATGCTTGATACTCCAGCAGGTGCACTGTTAGGTGGACTTGATGTCGGCTTCCACTCCTTGCCTGAAGCAGATTTGTAGTCAGCTTTCAGAGCTAAAAGAACTTTAACTTCTTTATCGATACTGGCTTTGTCAGCTTTTTGTGATTTTAATTGTCTCACTTTGTCTCCTTGCGCGGTGATATCGTTAGATATCTTCTCCGATGAATTATTACTTGCACCTGATTCTACTGGACTCGCAGGGACAGCTGCAGGTGCACCAGGTTTCCACTCTACTCCAGCAGCCGCTTTATAATCATTTTTCAAGGAAAGGAGAACTTTGACTTCTTGATCTATGACTTTCTTATCTGTCTTTTGAGCTTTCAATTGTCTTACTTTGTCTCCTTGTTGTGCTACTTTTTCGGATAATTGTTGTATATTATTGCTCGGAGTAATTGCACTTTCTGATCCTTTCGGCACTGCACCTGGCTTCCAATCTGAACCTGCAACTGTCTTGTACTCTGCTTTCAGACTCAACAGAATTTTCACTTCTGCGTCAATTATCGCTTTTTCAGCTTTTGCTGCTTTTATCTGTCGTACTTTTTCACCCTGAGCAGTGATCTTAGCGTTCAATTCTTCAGCGTTATTGCTCTGAATCTAAAAGAAATGGAAGTATCTGAATTAAAATATATTAGGCCCTAATAATTTGGTTAGTAAGAAATGTTTTACGTGTCAGCTAAATTTCTCAATATCGTATATTACTTCATTCACAAAACCATATGGTGACAAGATAAAGATCACACAGTCGATAAAATGGTTAAAAATGTGCACTGCTCTGACAGAAAGTAAAGTTTGTGCTGGAGAAAGGACATTCGTGATCCCCACTCCTTTAGTGAAAAGCAATGGAGAAACGGGGTAGGGACCACAGTAGGGATTTAAAGCTTTTAACACAAACACTCTGTGTATCTATATGAATACCTCTGATTGAATCACAACCTGCAAGTGTCTATTACCCAGCAATGAACTTACCGGTTTTCCTGTTGACTTAGCAGCAGTGGCAACAGATTTAGGAGTGGCTGCGGAAGTACTGGTATGTCCATCAGGTATATTGAATAAAATAAGAGGTTGTTCACGAGAAGAATGAGGACTGGCAGGCGCAAAAGGTACATCACAACGGAAGAAACCCTTTCTTTGCAACTGGATTATTTCACCTTTCGTGACCCTTTTCAATTCTGATTCGCCCAATATCTTGACCTCTTTCTAAAAACAGTAAAAAAGAACTGAATGAAAATTAAAAAAAAAAGAGATATAAACAATATTATATATTTCAAAAAAAAATCTTACTCTGGTATCTTTGGCAATAAAGTCCTTAAAGTCATCGTCCTTTCCGAGGACAGGCTTACTGATAATATGGTCAAAATATACTGCGTAACAAGGTATCAATTTACGATCTTCGTTCGTCTTATTCTCTGGTGAAGCCAACCAAGTCAACTTTAATGTATTCTTATAATCTTTATTGTCGAGATTAAGCTTTGCATCTACTCCTGTCACAACGCCATTCTCTCTTTTTATTTTCTTAATTAACAGATTTCCCCAGTTAATGAAGGTCGCATTTTGACCCTCTACTAAAGCTTCAGCATCCTCTCTCTCAATAAGAACAGTCGGTGCTACCCGCACCTGCTTAGTGCCTTTCTCAGGATCTTTTGGATGATTCTGAACGGTCAACCATCCTTCGGTAGCACCCTCGACATTAACAGGTACAATTTCATTCTCATTCAAACCGGTGTACCTGATAAATCACATCAATTATCTAATTAATAATTTCAAAGCTCAATGATACTGAAAAATAATACCATATTTCTTGCATACCTGACGACAATGGGATCAATGACTTTCTTATTGAATGACCATATTTTGTCCCACTCCATAAAGACAACGGACTGAGAACTTCCTTGTGCTATTATAAACTGCTTTAGAGCTTCTACTGTCATACCCCTTCTCAAGATACCACGTACTGTAGGGAAACGAGGATCGTCCCATCCATCTACCAATCCTTCCGCCACAAACCATGTGAGCTTTCGTTTAGAGAGAACAGTGTTTGTCATATTCAGTCGTGAGTATTCCCAGATGTGAGGCCGACGTAATTTAAGAGCATCTATCAGCCAGTAAAATTGAACATCTCGATCATGATACTCAGTCGTACGTAGAGTATGTGTTACTCCTTCAACAGCGTCCACAATAGGGCAGGCAAAGTCGTACGTGGGATATACTCTTGATAAGAAATAAGAGTACCATTGGTATCTGATATATCAAATGTAAAGTAAATATTTACATAAAAAATTGTACATACTTATATTTTGTCCCAGTACGAGGATGAGGCTCTGGCTTGCACCTGTAGATAGTTGGATCTCGCATGCAACCGTTTGTCGACTGATAATCAATTTTCGCCCTGACGCAACATTCTTGCCCTTTTGCAGTACCTTTCTTCATTTCCTCCCATAACTTTAAATTAGTTTCGATTGCTGTATAACGTACAAAGCAATTAAAACACAAGACGCACTCGTCGTTGATTAGGTGATAATGTGTCCCGTGGACTTACAGTTGTCTCTGTTCGTTGATGGTAATCTTTGCTCACGTTGCTCTTTCATAGCCGGAGCCGGCGTATCGTCGACAAATGCTTTGCCGTCCTTAATTAGACGTTCACAGTACTCGAGCATCAGATCAAAATAATCTGATGAATGTGTGAAACGATCAGGCTTTATTTGCAGCATCGCTAAATCCTCCAAGATCGCTTGTTCAAATTCTACTGTTTCTTTTGCAGGATTCGTGTCATCGAATCTCATAATAAGCTGTCCGTTAAATGCCTCTGCGTAGTATTGATTCAAAAGCGCAGCCTTTGCATGACCAATATGTAAGAAGCCACTAGCCTCCGGTGGAAAACGTACAACGACCTACAACATGGGAGCATCGATATAAATAAAATATTTTTATCTGTAGATATTGCGAGGGAATGAACTTACTTTACCCATTTCTGCCCCAGGAAGTTCAATATACGTTCCTTCCTGTTTTCTAGTTTTGCTACCGTGCGAGGCATTATCACCTTTATTGCTTTGCTTTCCCCCGTTATCAGATACTTTTTTAGATGTTGATGTTTTATTCTTTGCAACGTTTTGCAGTACTGCTTGTGTAGTAGGCATTGATTGGATTTGAGTGTGCCATCTACTGATATGAGGATATTTATTAAAACCATCTGAAGGTTGTAAATCGTAAAGTGCAGAAAAAACTGCAATATCAGCAATGGTGAAATGTTTAGCTACCAGCCATGTCTTTGGAGCTAATGCATTATCTAAGTATGTTAAAGCATCAGAAGTGGATGATTTTAGAGATCCTATTGCAAAGGATATCCAATGATCCACTTCAGTTCTCTCAATGATATCATTTCCACCTACAATAAAATTGAAAAATTGATCTTTTGACTAACTCAGCATTATATAATGAATGATAAGTACGAAATTATTTTCATTACATAGCATCATTCTGACTCTTAATATCTTGTCGTTTTTATTAATATTGTGATACTGTCGTGCAGTATAATGTTACATACAATCTAGTTTCTTTTCAAAGATATCCAGACAGTGGATATACTTAAGTTATTAAGTTAAAATATATAAATTTATATAAAACAAAATGTACCATATAGTGATGTATCCACGGTTCGTGCCAAGTAACGACTAACATCATTGCTAGTCTCAATGAAGTCAATCAACTTATCGTCCGTAGTAAAGAACTGAAGAACTGCAGACTGTTTAATATTATTAGACCAAGAGATTGCAATTTTTATTTTTCCTGCAGATTGTAATACTTCTGTCGTAAGCAATGCACCTAAAAATTGACAGGGCATAAAATTGAAATAAATCTACGAAAAACTTGTCCTTCCTTTATTTTTAAGCAATTAATAGAGTTGGCAGATTATGTTATAATATACAAGCAAAATAAGCTAGAAAATTATAACATTAACGATTTACGAAATTCTTATTTAAAAAAAAAAATATATAAGAGTGACCGTCTAAAAATATAAATGATGAAATTATGGAGTAAACGACCGGCTCAATATTGTCAGGATTATATATCATTTAAATAGTAGCAGATGGTTTAAAAACAATATTCAAATAAGAGACATACCCACAGGAGGATTTTTAGAACTTGCAATAAGCTTCAAAGCCATTTTAAGTCACAATTATTTGTATTCTACGGAATCAAGTACATAAGAAACACATGTACCCAAATATAGATACAATACAGCAAATGTGTCTCTTTGAGGTTAGAATTGCCAATTTGGAATACACATGACGTATATCCGGTAACGATGTGTTCATTACAACTGTGTTGGAAATGAGCTTTTCACAAGTAGCAACACTTTGGAAAAGTCAACATATTATTGGCTGTTATTCAACTGGTGCTTTTCAAGAACCAATAGACTACGTGCTTTCGCCAATTGGTAGTGCTTGAGAAGAACTTTCTATTGTGGCTGTCAAAGGTATGAACATGTTTTGAGCACTGTCAAGTGTCGTTTATCATCATCAGTTTAATTTATAATTTGTCATTTATACAAGAAGGGGCTTAATTAACTCTGAATAGTTGAGGAAAATCGAAAATGATGCCCGGTCGGCCACCTGTACCAGGTAAATATTATGCATTACAAGATCTAAAATCTATTAGAAATTCTAACCCCATAATTCTTTTCTTACATTAAATTGGTTTAAGCTTCTGTTCCAGAAAATCCTTTGGGACTTTCCTGGCATGATAGTGCTTGGATCCCTATGCTCAATAGTAGTAACATAATGGACTATTTTTCCGAGAGAAGTAATCCATTTTATGATAGAACTTGCAACAATGAGATCGTTAAAATGCAACGTTTAAATACAGATCAGCTGACGTAAGTGTGAAAAATATATAAACATTATATTAGATAAACATGACAGTTAATTCTTTTAGGAATATGACAGGATCGGAGTATATCTTACTTCATGTACAGGAACCTATTTTATATGTAATTAGAAAACAACATCGACATTCAGCTACCCAAGTTACTCCGTTAGCAGATTACTATATTATTGCAGGAGTGGTATACCAGGCACCAGATTTAGCATCAGTTGTTAATTCTAGATTGGTATAACATTAATTAATTAAAATTGTAGACAACATACTTTACGTATTATATTATTTACTTTACTTTTTAGTTATCTACAGTACATCATTTACAATCAGCTTTTGAAGAAGCTAGCTCGTGTTCTCGATATCACCCCAGTAAAGGATATTCATGGGATTTGAAAAATGGGAAAGCATTAACTGCCAAAAAAGAGGTCCCTGTTAGAGAAGAACCTAGCTCGTTATTCCAGCGTCAGAGGGTTGATATGCTACTCGCAGAACTTACACGCAAATTTCCCTTACCAGTTCCAAAGCCTGTTCAAAGCATTACTGAACCTTGTACGTATAATATTATGTCTTAAATGACACTGAATTTCTTTCTTTCATTTGTATAACGGTTTCATTTCTTTCCAGCTGTGGAAATCAAACAAGAAATAAAGACTGAAAAGAAGGACATGAAACCACCTCCAGAAAAGAAACCAAGGATAAATTAGATTTAATGACTTCCCATTAAATGTCTATTTTTATTTCGTAGAATAATAAATACCTACTTTACACAGCATGGTAATTATGCATCATTTCTTCTTACACCAAGGGCAATCAGGATTATCAATAAATTTCTTATCAATTTTTGGATATTGTGGTATTTTCACAGGAGTATATTGGCAGTCACTTCGCGGTACGCCATCACAAGGATGTCGATTAGGACACTTTGGAGGACGTTTTGGAGGAATTGGCGGTGTGCATTTTGGACGGCAAATTTTTGTTCTTTTTGATAAGCGTGGTGCCGACTAATCATTCCAGATGTCGAAGACGTAAAATTAAGCCAAGAAAGAAAGAAAGATAAGCGTGGTAAATACGTTAAAAATTTGTTTATCGTGTTCTGCAAAAAATTAGAAATGTCCGTAAGAATAGACATTTTTGCATTAAACATACCTGTATTTTATTTTTTATTAAAAAACATCCGCGTAACATGTTTCGTGAAAGGATTAATTAAAAACTTTTAAATTTCGACATTGCATATATATTTTCACGCAGGATCTAATTTTCCACGGGTTTATATAAACTTTTTTGCGACTGTACGCGCCATCATTGAAACAACGTAGAAAACATTTGAAGCGTATTTTAATGTCATTTCATTATGTAGAATTTTATTATGTCTACACAACTTTTGGATATATCTAATGAATCGTTTAGCTGGATAATTAAAGATATTTTTGGAGATTCTTTTACAAGATATGACATGTGCACCAGAGACTTGCAATATCCGACATGCAATACAAGAGACCCACAGGGACATCCAATTGTCCAGAAGAGAATTCATAAAAGACTTACTTCATTTAAAATGCAAAGTAATTAACTTGGTACGAGATCAGATGCAAGTGTCAAACGGAAAATTGGAAAGTCATTACCAAAAAGTACAAAATTCAATTAATAAAAATGTCCACGTGTACTTAACAATGAATAGTTTGCATAATCAATTTCTCGCGATCGTTTCAAGGTAAATCGAAGGAACATCGAAGTATCCACAATGCCAAGATATTTATCGAATTCAACAAAAACAACAAGATCAGATGCATGGACCAACTCAACAAAAGTCCCATTAACATCGACACAAGACGATCTTCCCTATACGAAACATGTCCCTCGTGTTCCACATTTACTTCCGGAACGTAGAATGAACAATAGCACCTGGAGAAATTCAATTTCACGTCTGATTCCACGCTGCAGTAATATTCTCTTGGCTGCCTTAATTTTAGGAATCTTAGTCTGGATGTCTTTGTTGTACGGAGCATTATTGGGGGCCTCTCTGTGCGGCCATGGACGCTCTAGCTTCCCATTAATGTCCTTCGCACATAGCCAAACAAGCAACATACTCTTTTGAATAAAAAATGTACGAGAAAATCGGTGACTCCCAATTCTGAACTTTGCAAGGACAATGAGGATACGGGAACGAATTGATGGATTATAAATAATAAAGGCGACAAGTCGATGAAATACGAGGCCGTTCAAGACTTGACACAAAATATATTAAACTCGGAATAATACATCGTGTAGCGTTTGGTTAGAATATGCGAGTAGTCTCTCTCTCTGACGGTTCGTTAAAATGCTTTTCGGCTTCGCGAGAACGAGAAGCCACGCTTCGTCTTTACGTATTCTTATATAATGTCAAATTTTCTATGCCGACGAGACGTAGTTATGACAGACGTATTGTTGCGAATAATATCCAGCACCCCTCCTCCTTGCGGTTCACCGTTTGCCAGGATGCCGTGTGCCGTTGATTACAGTTCGATTGACGATCGTGTATTTTATGTATGACGATGGAAATAGGCGCTGAGTTCAGCCGTCCTGATATGTCTCTTATCTCTCCTCGCGGACAACCTACGGTTCGGATGGACGGCGAAAGAAGACATAACAATTATAACTATGGCCAATCACACTCATTGACATTTAAATAGAGTGTTCTTCGGTAATCACCTCCTTAACGAGCCTTTACACGCAACTTTCAGGACCTGGTATGGTATTGGCGATTATGATTTCTTTCATAAGATTACGATCAGCTTTGAAGCTGATGGGTTCCCAAGATTTCGCAGAAAATGGATTCAGCTGTAAGGTTCCAGTCAATTTTATGCCTGGGCAGTTACTTGACGCGAGGAAAAGAGGCTACGGCCGTCAGAATAAAGAAGGAAGAAAACTCACGCTACATCGGTTCGTTTGAAGGCCCTGCTTGTGAATGTCGTACGGTGCAAACAACGTGTCCGGTCTAACCGGTAGAAACAGTTGCGGCTCCCGTTTTATTTTCTCCTGATCTAAAATCAAGAGCATCGACGTACAGAGTTCGATTATTGCGCCAATACGTTCGGTCATAATATAACAGTCTCATTGAATTAGCAGCGTTACGTAGCAAGACTTTACCTTGCGGGGACTGTATGATATCAGGCTGATTATTAAGAGCATAATCAGTGACCTGTTTAAGAGTGTACTCAACAAAATAGGTATGATCGCCGTGAGTTACATCGAGCATAGAATTATTCCTTGAGTCCGGAGGGGTGATTATTGGCTGTTTCATATATGGCTCGATGTGTACTGGCGACGTGGTGCCACGACGACGATACATCATCAGCATCACCGAGAGTACAGTTACACCCAGTGCCATTAGACACCCGATCAAAAGTAGGATAAGCGGTACCATGCTGACTCCACTATCTAAAAAGCAATTGCACCGTTAAAACAGTCGGGTTTTTAAAGTCAAGAGAGAGAGAGAGAGATACAGTTTATAAATGAAAACTGACTCCATTATATTACCTGCGTGCTTCTCCGAATCTCTGAGCACTATATCTTCAAGAAGAGATACCTCGCTTCTTCCTTTCGCGTTAACCGAATATGTGATCAGATAGAAGTGGGTTGCTGGCAAGAGATCGGACACGGCTATTCGGAATATCGGTGTCTCTGACGAAACGCTCGATGCATTAATACGTAAATTGCCAGTTAGAACCTCGTAAGCTTCCAGACGAAATTCTTGACGAAGTCCGCCATCGTACCCAGGTACGCATTCTACCTCGAGTATTTCAGAACTCTGATTCAGAGATGCCTTGATGGTGCAATTATTAAGCGGACTAGGCTTCACTGGGAAAGTACCAAGAGAGACAGAAGCTTTGTAATAACATTCTAGTAAAAGATAATTATATTGATCCAATGAAAATTCTATTACCAGCCGGAATTACTTGATAGATGCAAGGAGTTTCTTGCCTTTCGATAACGTTTCTACCCCAGCAAGTAAGAGCGCCGTAATCCCTCTCGGAGACTGGTGTGTATACAAGTTCACTCATTGTTCCATTATTTCCGTCGAATTTCGCTGGAGCCACTTCAAAATTTTCTCCGCTATTGTTAAACTCCCATACGAAGTCTACTTCGCTTGGATCCGCGTCTACCTCGCATCGTACCTTAACGGATTCTTCGAGGGACGCGCCGATGATCGTTACTTCCCTCGTTCGGCAGACTGGTGCGACTGTTGGAAATAGAGAGAGCTCTTAATGAGACATTCAACTTGAATCGTTTTCATTTTACGGCTTATATAACTTCGCTTAGCTGCTACTCACACTGCACGCGAAGTAAAACGGTCGGACTAGTAGTTTCGCCGCGATCGTTACTAGCCAAGCATGTGTAATTTCCGGCGTTATCTCGTCCTATACTTTGCAGAACGAGACTTTGAGTACTCATTATTACACCAGCAGAATAATTCTGCGTTAGTATCGCGCCCTATAAAAGGAGATACGTTCGGTATAGAGAGTCCGTAACGACCTGTGACACTCCCAGGAACAATAGGAATTCTAAGGTCTATATGTATATGCGTATATTCATACTGACGCAAGTCTCGGCAAAGTCTCTCGATATATGCATATACGGTACATCGAGATACCTTCAATTATTATTATTATGACCATTGCTTACGTTGTGTTTCCATGTAATCTTGTGATGCTCTGGATTCGCGCGTACTTTACATTCGAAATAGACGTCATCACCTTCCTTTATGTTCTCGGCATTGAGGGTACTGCCAAGATGGAGTAAAACCTTTGGGGGAACTTTTCAATGGGGGGGGAAATAAAATATGGCAAGTTATTTCGTGTAACTTTTTAATTGCAAAATTTTATATACTCACATACGACGTTAAGCTGAAACGAATCCTCTAGGTAAGATCCTGGCAAGGATGGATTTTGTCCACGACATTTCAGAATCTTTCCGTGATCCTCGGGAACTGGTGAGAATATCAGGGTACTCAGTACCACGTTAGAGCTCCCATCGTTGCTTATCTAGAGGTACAACGTGACCGTTGATTAGATACAATCGCAGCGTACGTATTAGAAAAATTTGTATAATCGTATCAGCATACCACACCTTGTCACTGTGAAATTGTGCGTTTCCTTCGAGCCAAAGAATCTGCGCTCGCGGATGTGATCCCGTTGCCTCGCAAGTCAACGAGTAGTCCTTTTCGGCCTCCATTACCGTTGGCTTTGATAATATTTTCACGGACAATGGTTTTACTGTAACGTGAAATAAATTTCGTTCCCAATGTACATCAGGTTTCTTAATGGTGTCGCGAGGACGTAAAAGCACATCAAAAGAATAGAGTATCCAATAACGGTCAAATGGTTTTCCAATAAAACACTCGGAAAGCGTGCTTACGATAAACGTCCAGGAGTACAGTCTTTTCCAGGGGAGCCGTAAGATTCGTGTTCGTGGCACGACATTTGTACGTGGTATTAAGGTGCTCCCTTCTCAGTTGAGGAACAGTCAACTTGCTAACGATAATGTTGTGTTCCGTTTCCTGAACACGTCCCTCAACTTCTTTCCCGTTTACGAACCAAGTTATTGCCGGAGTTGGTCTTCCTGCAAGTTAACAGTATCCTCATGCAGGAGTGGTAGTATTCGTAGTAGTTGGTAGCAATAGCATTAGTAGTTTTGTGGGGTCGTTTTTATAAAATAGTTTTATAAGAAAAAGCAACGACTATGACTGGATTACCTCCTCGTACTTCGCAAGATAGACTAAATTCGATGCCAACTTGATATGGACCTAGAATCGCTTCAGCCTCGACTCCGGATCCGTCGTAAATGAGAAGTTGATGGGGCGGAACTGGGAGGGAAGTTTCAAATGAGAAATCAAAAGGAATATTTTCATCCTATAAAGTTTCTCTCGTTTTTCTTTTTCTTTTTTTAAAGAACCACCTTACCGATCACCGTCAAATTGACTTGAAAGTTTCTCGTCGGAGATTTCTTGAAGTCTACGCGACATCTGTAAACACCCTCGTCCTCCAGTTGAACAGCTGTCAGCGTCAAGGTAGCTGGTGTTGTATTTGCTCTAAAATATGCTCTAGGTCTAACGGCACTGCTGTCTGACCAATTTAGCGCTTTATTGAAAGCTCTTCCACGAACGTCGAAACTGCAGAAAAAATGTTCGCCACGGACGGTTGAAGTTATGAATTCGATGCGGTGAACTTACGTCGAGTAAAGGTTTATCAGTTACCTGTAAATAGGTTTGCTTTCGGAATCGCGAAACCATAGCATCATGTAAACCCGATCTTGCCGGGTGGACGGTACAATGTCACAAGGCAAAGACGCTTCACGTCCAAGGACTGCGTTCACTTCGGTAGTGGATACTATAATGATACGTGACGTTTAAAATATTCATTGTACGATATCCATATGGAATTGTGCTTTATACGTATCTGTATCAAAGTTAAGGAATTTATACATACTTGGATCGTCATCTTTGTCCCAGTTTCCACTGGCATTCACGTAGACGACTGTGGCAAATATATATCCGCTGAGCACAAGTCTCACTGCAAAAAATGCCAATGTTCCTACTGCCATTCCAAATTGTATTATTTTGTGCAGAGTTTCAACGATCAAATCCAGTTGGCGCATAACACCTCGGGACAAGCTAGACTTTTCCGATTTATTGTCATTCCACGCTGATATTTTCGGCACTTACTGTCACCAGCGATGGATCCACTTCATTTTAAGATACTATTACGAACTTCACTTTAAAGCTTGCTTTATATTATTTGCGTGATAAAGACACGACGAGTCAAGGGATTCAAGAAGACGGAATTACAAAGAGCAGCGCGTAATAATGCAGTACAAATGAGATGACCTCACCAAGGTGAAGACCAAACGTTAACGCGTGACATTCCTTCACGAGTCTCGCCGGAAATAATCCTCCCTGAAAGACGCCGGCGGCGTCGTAATAAGTTACAAAAGTTTTCAAAATTATTGTCGTTCCAGGTTAACGAGGTCGAGTACAGTAGTTCTTTTAAGATAAAAGAACGGCAACGACGAGGGTCCTAGAATGTAATCCTCGAGGGTCGAATTTCCAGAATCCGTGTGTCTTCCACCGGAATATTACATGCGAAGCCTACGCGTCACAAAATCACTTTAAACTACACTTTGGCATGAATAATATGAATTAACCCTTTATCCTCCGGAGACGACTCTCAGTCGCCACTTGGTTTAATGCACCAACTCGAATGGCGAGTCGGAGACGATAATAACTGTTTATGTTTTTTGGCTGAAATTCAAAGCCTTAACACCAGTATCTACGCGGATAGCCATCGGGATGCATTCGGTTTCCTTCTAGGAAGCGCAACACGATAAGCCTTCGGAAGGCGGTGAATTCTATCAAAAAAGCCTCGAGTTTCTCGTTTCCCTTAGCGGCACAGACGTCGAGTGCAAAGAGTTACGATACAAGGTACACAAAACCTTGTCAAACTGATATATCCGTATCCCAAAAAGCAAGACTCCTCTCGTACGTCGCACAACGAATAACCTTATCGTCGATCACGCTACGTAACAGTAATTAAAATATCTTTCAACACAAGGAACAATTATCACTGCCAATAATCTCATCCCAAGGATTATTCACCACGTTGCATTACTGCCACGATTACGGCCAAGCATCCGACACATTCGCGAAGACGTAACCTTCTCGGATTCACCCTCGCAGATGTGTCTAGTCCGAATGCACGGAAGGAGACTGAATTCGTACGTTGTCGCCCCACGCGAGGTTCTCGTCCTGCCTCGAGCGATCGATTCGCGGCCTCCACTCGACTGCCGAGACACTGACTTGTATTCCGTTACGGGAAAAGGACTACCCCCTAATAAATTGGCACACGTGAACGGCTACGAGGGTAGTACAGATCGACCGACTCTACCGAGAGCCACTGCCATCATGAGTGAAACTCGGATACCCGGAGCAGCCAGTCTCCCGAAAACGTTCCTCGTGCTTGCGTGGTGGGTGGGCTCAGTGGTAGTTCGGACTGTTCGTGAGAATACCACTGTGACACCTAGGGCAGGATGGAACTTATGCATTTCCTTCAAGTCAGAAATCCGATGATCCTATATTATCGTGGATTTGGTATCCGAACGAATTCATTTCTTACTCGTACGAGCCGATAACGTGCTCGGGCGTTTCCGTAAAGCGATCGTTAGATGACTATGCTCTATGGGTCTCCAGCGCGTCGACGCAGCGCGGTATATGGAAGAAAAATTATTTACCCTTACCTTTACGGCAGGTTACATACGAGAGGTGGGAGCTAAAAAAGGAAGAGGACGAAGTAAAAAGAAATGAGAACGACACCGGTACGTTCGTATCTACTCCTCCGTAACACTGCACCTACTGTTACTTCTTTCTTGTTTCGGAACAGCCTCGTACGTGCACACACACTTGCCTATTATATCTTCTCAGCCCTTTGTCAATGCTTTCTAACCGTTGTACCCCTGTATAGAAAATCTCCTTTTATGCTGCACACGAGCGAGGGTAGCACCTAGCAATCTGTTATGCGTATCTCTTCGACACTGCTGGTTGTATGCGGAATTTGTTTCTTTGCTATGGAAATTTTATTTCAACGAGATAGCGGACGATCTATCGACGGCGCTTGTACCCAGAGTTCGCCAACTGGTATACCATGGCCTATAGTCAATGGGTAAAGTTGAAACGAGGTTGATACAACGAGGACGTGGAGAATACCAGAGAAAAAAACTCTGTGTCGAGTATTCCGGCACACGCCGAAGGAATCAATAGCTAGAATTTACCTGAGCTTCGAGAGTTCCGCTCGTTAATCGTAACGACGAACAAAGCGTAGAAACCTCATAGAATTGAGCGACGATGCCTCGCGTAAATCATCTCTTGAATCTACGAAATTCCAATTATTTTCAACTTCTCCAAGTGATGTTATTGTACTGCCATTTTGATTAACAGCGATGGAACAGTCGTTCGAGGTGCGATCGAGGTTAAATATCGATATATCAAAAGTTGGACGTGCCTTGTCGTTTCCACTTGTATGTCATATTGACACTGTGAATAATAATTCTATGGAGAATTCGGCATTAGGATTCACGTTCCGAGTACGTAACTACTCGAATATTATAATCGTACAAAGGGAGCAACAGGTGTCTGATATGAAAGATACAAGAAGAATAACATGCCAGGTACGATTGATATTGACAGGGAGGAATGAAGTTTAATTAATCATTCGTATTACAGACTTTTCTCTCCCTCGTCCCCATTACCAATTACCAAATCAAAGTTACTCGATAATCCGCGATATCGACAACCGTTTCAAGAACGTAGGACAATGACGACATTATCAATTTTATTGCCTTTTATTATTAAGCGACTCGACGACAGGAACAATCGTAATGGTATTAGGGTGCCATTAATTTTCCTATACGTAGTCAATGTTCGCCGTTCGGATATAAAAGCTGATAATTTTATTTGTCCTACATTTGTCGAGCGGGAGAGTTATATACCGAAAGCAGACAGCGTTACAACGGAATGGAGGAAGAATTAAAAACGATATATCGTGTTAATAATGCAATTATATTTGAAATAGTAATGTTTACAGCATACATTTGCGGCGCATTGCATTATCGAGTAACTAATCATCTCGAAAAGGTCACGCACTATTCACCCTTATAATCGCGTATCCATTAGACTTTCGAATGGCGCGAAACGAGAATTGTATTTAAATAAAAAATTGTACAGCATCAAAAAAAAAAGGAAGAATGGTACATATACATAAACTTTTGAATAATCATAATAAAACAAAGCCCGACGAATAGCCAAACAATACGAGAGCCAGGTAAACGATAAGCACAGATCCAGACATATTTCCAGTCGGCATCTATTTATAACTTAAAACTAATGCGTAAGGAATTTAATTAACTAATCTTCAAGCCAGCTAGTCCACGATCAGCCCAAACGAAACGAACGCTATAACCGCTGCTCGTGTACGCACAAAACTATACGTAATATGCTTACCCGATAATTAATATTATTGTATTCTCATTATCGTTCATATACTAGATACAACTGGTTTATGTATAATCATACTCTAGTCTATGTACTATGGCACTTGGTGCAGCTAAATTTCGAAATTTCTTCCTTCTTATGATTTGAATGACGATACCTTAAATCTCTACGATACTTTACTTAGAATAATTTAATAAGTAATTAGAATTATTTAGTGCGCTGTCATTATGATACAGGCATACAAGGTGATACAGTCAATTTACTTTACGAGCTGGCTCCATAGTATATGTATATGCGGATATATATATATATATATATATATACAAACATATATACGCATACCTACACGAATACGGCAGACAATAGTATAGCACGGATCTAGCAGAAAAAATGGCTCTGGTGGTGATTGACGTATGTTATAAAAAAATTCGATTACCCTCGTGAATCGACGTGTGACACGCGGCTTCATATTCAAATATCGACATGTGACTACGGTTCCTCTCTATACGCGACCAATGCACATCCGTCCATCTATTGAGCCACTCGGCCGTTGGCTCTGTTCCTTTTGTCTCCCTCTCTCACTCTCTTTTAACCTCTCTTTCGGATAGGCAATTTCACATTGGAAACTATCCACGGGAAGAGTTGCTCGTGTCTACACACAGCGTACAATGGATAAATCGTTATGCGATGACAATGGCATCACATGGAAACGATGGTTTTAATTCGCCGAGAATACAGTCTAGAGGTTATGGGTAACATAATGGTCTGTTTAAGAAGTCTCTTGCCGTTCTGACTCCTTGTGGAGCTCGGCATGTAGAGAGATATACGTCAGTAGTATACAATGCGATATACGAATCTAGAGGCGCATTCACAGTCGTTCACGAAAGTCAATAGCATCAACGTTCTATATGGTTACGCGACATATTATATGATGACTGTAATAAGCATTGTGTCAAAAATAAAGTTGCCTGCATCCCCTTGAATAAGACACTCTGTATATCGATTATTCATTATCTTATCTAACCTCGTCGCTTACGATCTATTATACATTGTAATAGTACGGCAATCGAAACGAAGGGCTAGCACTATAAGGTCGGTAGCAAGAGTCAAGATAATTACGTAATAAGGTGTTTCTTTTAAACAATTAGATGCCTCTCTCCTCGTTCGATAAAATATCAACGATCGGTTCAATCGTGTCACATATGGTGATTTTACACTGAAGTCTAGTTTCACTTTTTATTCTTCTTCTCATGAAATTTCTTACAAGTACGTCCTTCTTTCTGGATTATTCGAATATTCAATTGAACCAGGACTCGCCTTTCATTTATATTAATTTTACAAGAGGAAGATCATATCTTCTGTTCGTTCCGTTAGTTCTGATCTTGCAATCATTATTTTTTGTCATTTATTTATTATATATATATATGTATATATGTAACCGTTTATAGGCCACTCTATACGAATTATGCTACTTTGTGCAATTTTCATCAACATTTAGACATTCAATTCCTGCACCGATTACGCGACTGTGCATCTTCGTCAAAAGATGTTGGTATCTCTATCTTAATAGGTAGCACCGCTGTTTTTTCTTTGTTATCTATACGCACAAGAAAACCCGCAATTCGCGTAGCGACGCTTACGCATTATTTTAACTTGACTTTAAATTTTAATTTTTATTTGTATATCACAACGAGAAACGCAAGAGCGTGGCCGAGGCCACGAAAGCAAGAGACAAGTTTTTTTTTTTGCACGCGCTTAAAACATTCTTTCCATTATTATTATACGTTACTCTATGTTACTTATAAAGGATTCGCTAATGGGGATTGACGTTATGTTACATGACGCACTATTACAGGTAGAATACTAGAAATCGTATTGGCACGCTTCAATACCAATTGGAATTGCCATGATGAACGAATCTTTATACATAACAAAAATAAAAGCTCCGTTACCGATAAATATCCGTATTAATCGCAAGCCATAGAAATATATGCCTTAGACGTATATAGATAACGATGCCCATTCTTACTTATCGTATAGTCAAAATATGTATACAGTATAACAATGCTTTCACGAGTTCATATTATTTCATATAAAAGACACGATGATCCTTGATCTTCGTGATATCGATAAACGTCACTGCTATTTCACTTTCCTTCTAACTTCCGGTATCTTATAACTTTTTCTTGTTTACTTTCGAAAGCTTCCGTGAGCGACAGCCATTTTTCGTTAACTTACGTCAGTAATGTAATTTATTTCGTTTGACGTCCTTGAACATTTAGCGTAAATATAATTGAAAGGTGTCGCAGTCGAGAAATCTTTGGGCTTTACCTACATCCCCCATATATTCAATAAAAGATGTATATTAAAACCGAGAAAAAATATATCTACCAATTAAAAATGCACAGTCATCCCATATACTTATTTACAAATAAGCACTTCCCGACACTCAGCTATTAATTACAGCTCCTTTGAAAGGGACAGGGGTAGGTGCGCCCGTGGGGCGTTGGGGGGGGTGGGGAGGATGAAGAATGGTAGAGTCATTGATTTTTACAAGAGGGGCACAGGTGCTTCGCAGAACTCAGGACACGCATTGTAATCCTTCGTGCCATAAAGGCGATGGCAGTCGTCGAATCGCCTTCTGTTTCGTCGCGATACTTTTCATCAATTTTCTTCTTCCTCTTCAATTTTTCATAATTTTCTCACGTCGACGCACAATTTTTAAGTTTCTCTTTTGTCCCCGTCTCACGGCTTTCACGAGCAACAACGAAGAAGCAGCCAAAGTCATTTCCACCAAGTACGTCGTACGACTTACGGAATGATTTTGTGACTTTAAGAACGCATCGAACCGCCAACTCGAACAATAATGGACAACAAAGGGGTTGCATCAATTTCAAATGGATTCAATGTTTAATTCACATTTCAGACGTTTACAGATAATGTTCGCTACAATTTCGTATTACGGTAATTCTTATAAAACAGTGGGTAGGGTGTGTGTGGGCGGGGTGGGTGGGTGGGTGGGAGAGTACCGTTAAGACCTGCGAAACGAGATACGACACCAAGTACGACCAGTCTTTACTATCGTTAGCTTAAGATTAATTGAAAAGAAAATTTCACGAGATTTATCTCTCTGTCTCTTCTCCATTACACGTTGAACTGCCATACGAGAACGTTCTCTCGTGTTTTTTTCATTGCATAACCTTAATTGGACTTATGAAATGTAATGCCCAAAAATGTGCGTTGCGCATGCGCAATGCTCTTGCTCCAATTGGAAGATGCAGAAACCGATAGAAAAAAAAAAAAAAAAAAAATAAAGAAATAATTATCGTACAGAGTTAACGCGGCTGGCAGGCTCAATTAGCGGCTAATGCTTAAAACGGATTTATATTCGAATACGAAAACGGCCGTTATACTCGCGGCAAAGTTCTGCGCTCGTATCGGAATTACTTAATTTTTTTCTCCAAATACGCTGAATACCTACTCCCGAAAACACGTCCGTAGTAATTTACATTGCAATTACTCCCCTTCGCCCTTACGATTTACTGTAAGGCAATCGTGCCTGTCCAAACTAATTAATTTTATCGCAACTCTGTGCGTGCACTTGTTACGGCGGGCATAACCCGTCAAAGTTTAGTCTGGCACAGAGAACTCGTGCGGCCGAGGCACGTCGTTCCTACTTAAGGGGTTAATATGTTCATCAGTTACGTTTAAGTTCTTGCACGGAATATTATGGTGAACAATGAATTTGGACAATTGCCAAAATTAAAGCTCGGCGATGTCACTTTCGATTGAGCGAAAACTCCGTCACTCTTGCTGGTGGAGAGAAAGAGAAAATCAAAAGGTATCGTGAATCATGAAAACGGAATGATAAAATAAAAATTATAATTTCTAATAATATATTTTCTATAATGGTATAATCAATGCGTTATATATATATATATTTGTATATATAATTATATATAGTGGGCAGATTATGTACAGAATACGTAGTGGTATCAATTTCTTGTGGATGCGTGTGTTGCACATTGCGTATTAGTCTATCTATAGTGTCTATCGCAAAACAAATAAAAAAAAAAAAATAAAATAAATCGCAACCTATGGCAACAGACATAATAATGGCAAGTATTTGTTGACAAAAAAAATGAAGTAACATATTGGTGTGGGATACAGAGACGTGGAATGAATTAATGACGAAAGCAAAAAAAAAAGGTTTTTTTTTTAATAATATCCGATAAATAAACAAAGCTTTACATTCATAAAAATCGATAAACAAGTATGGGATAATGTACAAATTGCAATACAGCGAAAACGTGATTAAAAGAGAAAACAAAGAAAAAGAAAAAAAAAAAAAAAAAAGAAGAAGAAGAAGAAACATATAAGGGGACGAAAAGATATATGTATAATAATGTTAATCAAAATATCATTAAATAATAGGGCAAATGATCGTATATGTTTTTCCTCCGAGTATTTAGAAATTTCACTCGTACGTTATATTGATGTAGATATTAAATTTAATGAAGACTAAAAAAATTATCTATTTCGAGTCTTTCTTTCATATTTTTTGTTGATTCTACGTCACGTCGCGCGGTGATAACGAAATTTAGTCTAACGATTGCAGGCACTGCCTTCGGTTTCACTTGATAAAATCGGCATTACCGCGTAACGCGTTACGACTGTCGTTAAGTGCCGCGAAGCAAGTGCTTCCGTAAGACCTTTAGACTTTATGCGATGCCAGCCGGGGATTTACAAGAAATTTAAAACTTAAAACACAACAGATTTACATTGTCGATTAAATCTTATCTCTAACACATCCAACAACTAGAAACAGAAACATTGGAATCGTGCTGCAGCCAAACGATAAAACATTTTAATACTACGGAGGTTGCATCTCTCGTGTGCCAATTCATTGTACAAATCGATATCTCGTGGCTGTTGCCAAAAGCTAACGGTACATTGTGTACCAGCAGAATCCTAGTAACTTGATATATCTCGACAACAAAAGAAAGGTACGCAGCGTTGAGGCCACTCGAAGAGTACGAATTAAAAGAAAAAAAGAAAAGAAAAAAAAAACAAAAAAAAAACAGAAAATAATTCCTCTCAATTTCGTTAACGTGGCTGCGGCGCAAAACAATGTTAAACGGTAAATATTACTCAACACGCTTGAAACTATAAGATAATAAAAGAAAAGAAGAAAGCACAAAGTCTTTTTGGACGATCGCGATCCATAAAACGATACCGTATCAGGGTAAGCGTATCATTCGTGTTTAGTGTTTCGATGAAATTTCGTCTCTTCCATTTCTCTTTTTTCTTTCTTTCTTTCCGAGTATCCTTTTGACAAACAGGATACGTAAACTCGCAGCGAGCTCTCGTCTGTCGCAAATCTACATGGAACAACGAGACGCAATGCTTGCGTTTAATGATTTTCTTGGGTGGCGAATGAATTACGATAGATGCCCATAAAATTGTAAGCTCCTGGACTCCAGTGTCAATACGATTAACGTATCGTAGGAGAATGACAATGACGCGTTGTACAATCGAAAACTCGCATATGTGTGTCCAGCAAACGTAAAGTCACGGGTTGACGTATCGGCGGTTCAAAAATTTTTTGCTCTTCGATGAAAGTTAGTTACGGTGACAACCGGTGATTTTTTGTAACAATCCTTACATCCGTGAGCAGAAAATTTGTATCACGCTGATACTTAACCGTGCGCTGATGTACGGCACAATTAGCCGTGTCGAAATTTCTACCAAGTCCTCTCTGTGTGTATCACA
Source organism: Trachelus iudaicus (assembly GCA_030142595.1). NCBI lineage: Eukaryota > Metazoa > Arthropoda > Insecta > Hymenoptera > Cephidae > Trachelus > Trachelus iudaicus. Next base: position 804,377 of record JARQTH010000063.1, read on the forward strand.
ATAGCTCTGCAGTTCCCTTGCCTCGGCGTTCAAGAAGGATAATTTATCGAAGGTTATTAAAACAAAAACAAAACACCATACAGCATCGCTCACGAACCGTAATACGATTGTAAGACTTGTCAGGTCTAATATGCACGAGCGAATGTTGCCTCTGACGTTATATCTCGATAAGCGCATAGGTAAGTCATGTGTATTTATACTATGTATAATATGACGCCACCGTATGGTACAATGGTACAGACCTTAGGTCTTTATGGTCAGAGACAATTTTCGCATACCACTTACCCACTTTTTATCAAGAGGAGAGATATACAAAAAGTACTACATACAACGTAATTAATGTCCCGCAAAGTTTTGCGCGACGAATCAGAAAACTTGACGTTAATAATTTTATTCTTTTAGCTACTTATCTCGTATTCATTTGCGTAGATGGAGTTGGATTGCGTCTAAAAATTATCGCTAATAGGCGCTTCCTTCAATAACAAGAGAGAATAATTCCCCCTCTTGAGATACAATTACAATAATATGATTAGACATTACCACTAACGTAATATTTTTTTAAAAAAATTGAATTACTTTTAAAAACTCGAGATTACTTTTAAAAACTGTTCCGCGGACAGTATGTTTCATATTTTTTTTTCTTATCTTTCCTTCCCTCTTTCTCTCTTTTCACTGGTTTAACACTGTCAGCGTTAACGTTTCAGCGTTGCTTTATCGTTTAAATTATTTTAAATATTCCCATTATCCTCGTCTTATTATGCACTTCGCCCTTAGGCAGCTTAGGACCATCACAATTCACGAGGCAGTAGCGGAATTCAGGATATCGAGTGCGAGTGGGGTATTCATTGGGCGGGTGTACGTCTTGCAAAAAGTTATTAAAGGATATTGGATGTTTCGTTCATTTTGATTATTATTCCTGCCGGTTCTGTGAGTTCTGTGTATCACAGGTTTTTTTTTTTTCTCTTTAGAAATTCCTCGTTATCCGATAGGCTCTTCGTTTTCGTTTAGCTCGTTCCGGGTAAATTGCGCGTCGATAAATATTCCTTCAAGGATTAATACAATTTTTATTTCCTCGAACGGCCAAGATACCAGCAACGCTGTCGCACCTGGGTCCACCGCGTGACGTTTCAATTCTCCGGGGCAACGTCAAGCCTTCTCATTTTTTCGTCCTTTCAATTCCATGAATAAAGATATCCTCGATGGGGCTCCCGCTGCTGCATTTCGCTGTGCTCTATCAAAACACAATCACCCTCCAATGACGCGTGTATCGCGAGGATACAGTTAAGCTTAGAGTCGATAAACCTTCGTACGCGAGAGTTTCGAACAATAACGTTCTCTCGTTATCGTACTCTTTCATCTCAATCTCTCTTTGTCTTACCCCTCTCTCTCTCTCTCTCTCTCTCTCTCTCTCTCTCTCTCTCTCTCTCTATATATCCGTTCGATTAGCCGCGTTAATAGACAATTTACATTCGCGTCACTTTATTACATATCTTATTAACCGCGATTGGGCTGCTCTTACGTTTATTCTGCTGCTACCGTGCATCCATCAGCTTCAGCGGCAGTTCGTTAAGACTGCCGTAACAGTGATACAACGTTAGCGCAATCGACCGTCCTTATCAGAATGACGTATACACATATTTTGTACACAAAAGTTTGTCACTGTTGTTTTTCGTTTCATCTAAAATTACGAGTACCAGTCAAAGACTCACAAGAGACACTTCACCGCGTACACTTTCAATTATGCTTCGGGTCAGTCGATCGATGTAGTAACCGTTCATGTTTCTTTTCTTTTCTTTTTTGTTTTTATTTGTTTTTTTTTTCCATTGAATTTATTTTATACGATTTATGCGAGAGAGTGCCATGGTGGGGGTTTTTTTTTTTCATTTAATTATTTTTCACTGTTAATGCATTCGTATTATCGTTATACCGCGGGTAGGAGGAATATGTAACGTTTGCAGAGTTCTCTGGACTTTATCATATCGAAATATTTATACGAGATCAAGAAGACTCGCGTGAACGAAGACACGCGTAACGCGTGATCGGGATCGAGTGTATCTCTGTGGCGAAGGCACCTTAACGATACGTGGAAAATGAAGATATAATTAAAAAAAAAAAAAAAAAGAGGCAAACGCACCGAATCGCATAATTTGATATGAAATAAAAAAGAAAAGAGCAATTTATGTAATTCACGTGAATCGGATTACCCGAGTACCGCGGGTGCAAGCAAATATCGGAGGCTGCGCTACCACGTTAACAATTGACAATGATACGACAATAAGACGAATGACGAGACTAATTTGAGTGAAAAGAAAAGAAAAGAAAGAAAGAAAAAAAAAAGAAAGAGAAACAAAAAGGAATTCGTGTAAAATGATAAGAATAAAGAGAACTCGGCAACAGATTACTGCACAGTGGTTATAATGAATCGGACTTACGGATTATAGTCGTTTGATTGGTTACGTTAGATTAAGTTAATTCCTAGTTAACCATGAGCGTGTGCGACTCCATGGGAGCGGCACTATCGTAGAGGGTATCCGTGTCTTGCGTTGGCTCACCCTGAAGCTGACACTGGTTGCTCAACGTTCCAGCACCGCAGTCGCAGAAGAACCTGCGAACAAGTATTTTGAAAGAAAAAAAATAAGTCTTCGTTGACAGACGCAAGAAGACTGAGAGACACTGGACGGGCGTTAAAAATTTTGTTCGTCGCAAGAAGCGACAATTAAGAAGTGAGACTAGAGAATCGTTACGCTACTAACCGATCGTGTCTAATGAATTCCACGTCGTGTCCTGCGTGACAGGTTTTTATACAGTTGACACATATGGCGTTTCGGTCGGTAGTGTTGCACGTTTGACAGCGATAAAAGTCGTGCATTGGAAACGACGTGTACGACGAAATTTTGTACAAACATTGACCGTTGCCCACTGCCTTCTCGACGGCGTCTTGATTGTTGAATATTTTGTTGCCTGAAATCGGAACGGAGTTTACTTAAAGTATGCTTGATTCGTCAGCAATTAAGATCGTGACAGGTCGTTGCGGCAAGTCGATGAATAAAGTAAGAATTTCTCGATAAAAGCATAAACAAATATATATATATATATATATATATATACCTCTGGTAGTGGGTTGAACGCCACTTGCTAAACACAGACCGCCAAATCGATTGTTGAAAATCTGATTAAATTCCAGCGTGGCGGTCGCGTTATTGGTTATTTCGACACCTGCAGCCAGTCCATCGAAAATTCGATTTCTCCTGAGCACTGGATGCGACTGTGTCGAGATGAGCACTCCTGCTTGTGCATTTCGAAATATGTCATTCTCTTCCAAAACACCTGTACAGGCGATAAGACGTCAAATTGGAAACAGTGCGATACTCGTGACGTGCCACGTGCCAATATATATTTCTTTAAAGGAATAATGCTTACCCTTGCCGCCATTGAATATACAAATGCCGCCGTCCCGACCGTCGAATATCTTGTTCCTCTTTAGGGTTGGATTGCTGTCGGTTTTTATCCAAACGCCCGCCATTGCATTATCGAATATTTCATTTTGTTCGAGTAACCCTAAGCCACTGTTATATACAAGGACACCGCCGTTTTGTCCACCCCATATCTTGTTGCCGCGTATAACAGGATTACTTCCAGTCCTGTCGCATTGGAAGCATATATATATACCGAGTGTCAGTTTTACATAAAACGAAATACCTAACGACAAATACGCCCAGAACGAAACAGATAATTTTATTAATAATTATTATTTTCACGTTACCTGATTTGTACTCCCGAGTATAAGTGATTGAATATGTCGTTGTCTTCTAACTTTCCATGACCATTGTCGTAAAAATAAACGCCTACTTGCTTCCCGCTGTGAATACGATTTCTTCTTAGCACCGGAGTCGATCCCGTGGTTATCCAGACACCTGCCAGCGTGTTCGCAAATACTTCGTTCTCTTCGATCAGACCTTGTCCCTTCTCGTGTACGTAAATTCCGCCGTGCTGCCCATGATGAATTTTATTGTGCCGAACGATGGGATCAGAATTCGTTCGTATTTGTATGCCGGCCAAGGCATTCCCATAAATGTCATTGTGCTCGATCAAACCTCTTCCCTCGCCAAATATATAAACGCCTCCTTGGTGCCCGTTATAAATCTCATTTCGGCGAATCGTCGGATTCGAATTTGATGTTATCCAAACGCCAGCGAAGTTGTTCGAATGAATTTTGTTGTCGATAAACTGGCCGAGGCCATTCTCGTGAACATAAATGCCACCTGTCTGACCATGATGAATTTCACAGTGCACAACGGTGGGATTCGCGCCAGCCTTTACCTCGAAACCGGCAATACGATTGTTATGGATGTCGTTTGCCTCGAAGTATCCTAGTCCATTGTCGAACGTAAATATTCCAACGTCCCTTCCATGGTGAATGTGATTTCGTCGCATAATGGGATTCGCATAATTCTTCACCCATATGCCAGCCAACGCGTTCCGCGATATCTCGTTATCCTCGTAGGTGCCTTGCGCGTAATCCGTCACGTAAAGACCAACATTCTCGCAGTCTGAGATGTCACAGTTCTTCACAACCGGATTGGCACCTACACCCGATACGCAAACAGCTGCTCCAACTGAACGAGAGACAAGGGAAAAAAAAAAAGAAAAGAAGTTGCTTGTACAATCCCATCGAATAAAGGAGATACAACGAATGAACTTACACGTAAAATAACGAACTGGCAGACCTACTCAAGACCCACTTACCTACGCTCGAACTCCTGATAATGCAGTGATCGACGGTGGGACTGCAGTTTTCACCGACCTCCAGACAATAGTGTTTATGATGTGGAACTGTACTGGTAACGTCCGGCGTGAACTTTAACGTCAGATGTCCCGCGTAAGCTCGCTTAGCCCCTTCCACGAACATCACTGTGGATTCACTCTCTCGTTCCAAAATGACGGATTCAGCCACATTACCCGGCGCTGCGCCTATCAGCGCTACGTCACTGTCTATCACGAGGAATTCACCACGATACGTTCCAGCATGCAGAAACACTAAGTGCTGCGGCGCCTCTTCGGAGGATTGCGAGTTGTTGCCACAGCAATTCCCTTGACTATTAGTGCTGGCGCTACTGTTCGGAGATGAGCCGCTGCTACTTCTATATTCATCCACGTAGTCCAGAGCTCCTTGGATTGTGTTGAAATAGGGAAGATTTCGTCCCTTGAATTTCAAATCTTGAAATCCAAGCCTCACGTGCACCCCTCTATAAAGCTGCCGAAAGCTCTCTTTCCAAGGATTCGGATAGTCCGACTCGTCCGGCGATACGAATTCGAATTTACAGGGCGCAGGGTTAAATAGCGGGAGATCGTATTCGTATACTTGTTGATAAAGAGACTTCCATAGTTCTGTATCGTTTGCAATCGCCTGGAACCGCTTACAAACCTGCGATACCCGACACAGGTCCTGCTCCATCAAGTAATTGAATATTGTGAGCAGCACTTCATCCGGAAGTTCATACTGAAGGTAGTGTGCTGCCGTGTTTGTGCTTGTACCTGCTCCAAAATAAGTAAACGCAATTAATTCTTCTGAGATCTGGTACTGGTATTATATATATTTGTCAACGTAGCTTTTGTTCGCTCTATACTCGTGAATCTTCAATAAGACTTACCGTCGGTGGACAATGAGCATGTTCGTCTGGGTCGCTTTCTGGCCGGTAGAGAGGACGAACCAAGAGCAGCAGCAACACTGCTTCCACCAGGAGGAGGTAAGGCAGAACTGGTGCCCGGTGCTGGGTCAGGATGAGGAGGACTTTTGCGTCTCAGGTCATACGGTGAAGAGTGTGAATGTGACGGAGAAGGAGATGGCGCGGCTACACCTGATACACTGGGCGAAGAACCTCTACCTCCGCTGCCACCGCCGCCGACCCCACCGCCAGGTGGAATTTGATTTGAAGCGGGACACGGCAGCTCGCATGGCTCGGCTGACAAAACAAACAAAAAAAAGTAATGTGGATGAACAAGGATATTTTATTTATTCACGTAAATCTATACTTTATAAACCACTATTTCTGCTTGGTAAGGAATTGCACAAACGACAATCTAAATTTTGTTTACATGCTTACATCAATGACTATTCATTTTTGTTCCCCATTAGTTTGAATGGAAATGAAAGCTCCAATGACAAATATAGTGCAGATAATACAATAAAGAAAAAACATACATTCGTTGCTATAAAAAAAAAAAAAAAAACAAGTTTAAACTAATTGTAAATACTTAGTTATAAATCTTATACTTTTGTATTCTTTTGGATTGGACGTGAAATAATTATAATGATTTTATGGCAGAACTTAAATCAAGCTGAAACATTGGAAAACAAATTAGAAATAAAATGTACATCTAAATTATGAATCAGTTTTGAGAAAGACGTATGACATATTGTTATTAACGAAGCTATATCTCATCATTTTATGCATATGGAAGAATATTTTCGAAAAGAAAAGGTTAATTAATTATTAATAGAAATTGCATAGCGCATTTAGGTACAAAGATCTGTAGCTATCGTGTGAAATGCAATGGTAGCTCGATATGATACCACACAGATGTTACTCAGAAGACATCTGGATGATGTTACATTAGAAGTGAAAACAAAGTACTACTTTTAGGCATAGACATATAAACTATAAATTTAAATTAATACCGATCTTAAGCATTCAGGCTTCATTCACACAATTAAGTTTGGTATGTAAAACAAAAAAAAAATGGAGTCCTTATTTTCCAAATTTGTTTACAAATTCTATCAAATACTATTCACTAGACATGATAGTAAATGACTGAAATGTTATTGTTGTATGTAAATATTCTGATATTCTCAAAATTGACCTACAAAACTCAAACATACCAAAGATACAAAGAAACCCGATACACATTGCCCAAGAAAGAGAACAATAGAACAAATTTTTCTTTAATATTATTTCCCAATAAATGGTCAATGCAAGAATTCTCTCAATAAAGCATTTTAAAAGAGCTTGGTATATTTAGTATTGAGTTACACGAATGACTCTGCAGCATTAACAAATTTTCAAAATCAACAATACACTTAAAAGGAATGTATATTACAATAAGGATTTCAGATTAATTTTGCATGATCATAAAATATTTTTAATAAAACGAAAAATATTAGCAATAGTGTTTCTAATATTTCGCATACGATCCGCCTTTGACAAATAGAAATTCTAAAATTCATAGCGAACGATATGCAAACACGATATTAAAATAGAGCAACGAGGTAAACCAGATTAAATTTCGCGGAAGGATATTAATGATCGAAAAAGAAAAGTCTGTGTAAGCGAGGACGATAGAAAATAACGATTGGGAAACGTCATCGGAAAGATTGGAGTGGGCCTTTTTTAGGGCGCTCGCAGAATGAATACCGTGAACAAGACGTGGGCAGGAGGTTGTCGAGGGTACATACGCGAGTATATTGTCGAAAGTAAGAAAATTAAGAAGGAAAAAAGACGAGATAAGAATAAGAGAGAGTGGCAGAGTGCCGGATGATCATTAGGATCGAAAATAGGAAACAGGGAGTCAGGCTCGCAAGGGAAGAGAGCCAAGACAGGTGAGCCGTGAACAGAGTTACGAAGAGCGTAGTCTCACCCGAGGTAGTTCTCGAAGGCAGAGGAATCCTATTGGCACCTTTCCTCCGGGATCTTCGTACATAGCTGCGCGACGAGGTGAACGACGCGCTCGGCATCTTGGCAGGCTCTTCGTAATAACGCGAAAAACGGTAAAACAACTAAACACTAAACAATGGCGACACTTCCACCGAGCACAGCGGCCATCTTCTCATTGACGGTAAGACTGCCGACTGGTGCGCGAGCGCCAATCGGATGAATTGGTGTCCTCCCCACCCTACGTACCACCTTACCCGCCGATCCCTTCTAATCCCCCTACCCTGATTCTCTGTCGCCCTGTCGCAGTATTCCGCGAACACAACCAACCAACGTCAGTATGGAATTATGGAGAGCACGGACCGAAATACCGATTTTTCCTGTGTCTCTCCGATCCTCTCATGTTTCGCTCTCTCGATTGTCTACGTCGCTAGTCTCTACGTTTGGAATTCTCCGGAGAACAGGTACGTGTACCGGCGCCAGTCTAGATATCTCCCTCGTCAGACCTCCATTTTACACGACTCGTAGAACCTCGAACGCTTGGCCCTTTAATAGCCAGCCACGAACAAAGTGTAACTGTATTCACGACGGGAGCCAATATGAATGACTACTACTCTTGGCTTGCTCCATCTCTCCTTCTCGCTCTCATGTCTCATCGCGCAACTCCCTATAATTCTGGACAAAACTGACTAACGTGGCCACCTATGCTGGACAATTCTTTCATTCGTTTTAAATCCGTGTCGCGGGCTATTCGAAATTGATCAAAGACACTCCGTTTTTTAATTTATACATCTGTCTTGTAGTATGCTAATTGTGTGTCTTTTGGATTTTTATTTACAGGGAACATCCCAGTACTATAAAAAAAAGATTCTTCAGTGTCTTTATTGTAAATCTAATCTCTCCAGTGTTTTTATACTTTGGATTGGATGAAAAAATATTTCAGAAGGTATTCATTGTTAAGCAATATTCTTGTGGATACTCATATATTTAAAAATATTAGGCTTCGTTAATCAATTTATGTATTTTAGGCAACTGTATGGGAATTGCTGGGTCTTAGATGGCCTGGATTTATTCAGGCAATCATTTTACCATTGTTCCTGACGATGATTTTATTCTTGGGACCTCTGAGTGTACAGGGTCTTAATGGTCTATGGAAGTTATATACCGGTTAGTACGTAATATATGCAATGTACAGTTAAGAATTACCTTCAGTTTTCGATTGAACATACTTTCTGATATCTATGGATCCTATACATTGCAGAACCTATGTACTGGTTCGGAAGCTTAGGAAGCTTGACTTGGTGGAGAAATCAAGTAGTAGCCCCATTATCCGAAGAATGGACATTTCGAGCATGTATGTTACCATTGCTATTGCAATGTTTTACTCCAACAACTGCCATTTTTATATGTCCCCTATTTTTTGGGGTCGCTCATCTACATCATGTGGTAGAAAGAACGAAAACGGGTATGGAGTTAAAGCACGTTCTATTCATATCATGTAGGTACTATTTCATTTGATGCTTAAGATTAAAGATAAGAGAAAAACAAGTTTTACTATCGTATAACATTTCCACTTCAGGTTTTCAATTTGCTTATACAACGTTATTCGGTGCTTACGCTGCATTTCTCTTTGCTAAGACCGGTGAATAACATTTTATTCTTTTATATTTTATATATCACGTATTGCACACAATTAATTTCAATTTCATATTTTATAGGGCACTTTGTAGCACCATTCACAGCGCACTCATTCTGCAATCATATGGGTTTTCCTGATTTATCTGAAGTGGTGGCCTACAAAAATCCATTGAAACGAGCTGGGTTGTTCTCTTTATTTGTAATAGGTTTAGTGACTTGGTGTTGTTTATTAACGCCAATGACTAATCCAGTATGGTTTAGTAATAATTTATTTTGGCATAAGCATTTCCTTTGAATTTCATATTGTTTCCAAAAGGAAGAACAACACTGAGAGATCGAAGCGAATTTTATAGTATAATTAAATTGAATCATTGAGAATTGAAGTTCGTGCCACTGACAATTTGCGACGTATACCTATATTTCAGTCTTAGTGAAACGATTCACGCAATAGAATTGAACAGTACTACTGTTAAAAGAATTTTGTGTGAAACAATTTTTATATCCTTCTTCAAGGAAAAGAAAAATATTATATATTCTTTTGCGTAATACGTGTCTCCCAGTTAATTATTTAATAAGGAACATGATAAAATCACCGTAGTGCCTCTCAAATTGACTAGACTGGTTTTTACAGTCATGACGCTGTATAGCTTTGAGACTAAAATCTTAGGAAGGAATTGTAATGCCAAATGTTGTTACTTACATGACTAAGCGTTGCGCCACATCCAAACGTTTAATAACATAGAAATTAATCGTTTCGATTATATTATAATCCTGTAAATGTCGCGAACGTATTGGTATTCGCATTAAATTGACACGTGTACAAATAAATCATATTCTAAAAAGATTTGTAACATAAGGTTACGCAATTATCAATACAGTGTACAAAGATGAATCAATTACATTTGTGACAGATGCACACGGCCCCATTAAATGAAACTTTACCTATTTACATTGTCCCAATGATAAATTTAAACCGTTATATGGAATTTTGAATTTATTTTTGATATATGTAAATCACAGAGAGAACATTTACAACAGTGTTACAATATTTTATTTTAAATATTTATATCTGGCACAAACGTAACAAAAATATATAACTACTCATATCTCAGAATAGTCTTGCTGCTTTACTTGCTTATCTTGAACGACAGAGTATTTAAAGTATAACTTGCGGCTAGTCTGCTAATTGTCAATTGTACTCAAAGCGAAGCTTCTTCACTTTAATACAGAGCGATATATTCGCGGCAAGATTATCGTAATCTTAGAAATTCTATAAAGACATTGAACTTAAAAGTTTTTCTTGCTACGAGTCTCATTTCTTATTGGTAATCGAGGGAAGATGAAGGAGGTGGATTCTTAATATCGATGAACAAAATATTAATGTCAATTCATCGAAACAAGTATGTATATGCCAATAGTTGAACCTTATTGCAAATCTAATTTTGCAATTCGGACTGTATTCTGAATAGACGTTACGCGGTCCAAGAATCATCACTTGTATTTTTCAATCGTTAATTAAAACTTATTCTTACATCGTCGATATTCGTTGGAAGAGACTGTAGTTGCACATTGTATAAAAATTGTTTGTGTTTAATTAAAAATGTTTTAGGAACTCTATCTTAAATTCTAAAGGCATTAATGATTTATGAAAGATGTAATGGTGACAATGTTAAATTGTTATCAGGCTAGATATAAATCACAATTATACATATGGATGCGATGAAACTATTAATATCCTATGGTTGACTCGGTCCTGGAGCAGACTCTAAGTTTTGAGATTGGTTAAGAAAGAGAACATTGCTTGCCTTTATTCTCGGGTTTGCTGCCACAAGCGAGGGGCATGGACTTATGCAAGGAGTCGAACAATGACTGTTGCTTAGATCACACTGATCAAGCAGTTTCCATAATTCTTCTGGTGTTGGTCCACCAGTTACTTCCTTGGCTGTAACAAGCACGTCATGCGTTAATGAAAATAATAAATATAAGTAGCATATGTGGGATTCGATGTTAAAATTGAACTAAGGATTAAATGACGAATCCATCGATCAGATGTTCAGATGAGGCATTCGATTGAGGCATTCTATCTTAAACTAAGAACTCCTAATGCTCATATATTGAGCTAGAAAATGGTCCTATATTATATATATATATATATTTACAGAACCCACAAAGTGAATTCTCAGGCTCACCCTTTTCTCCTTTTATGATAAGATCCAATGCTGTAGTCAGATCCCACATTTGTACAGCTCCGTTGGAATGTCCAGTAAATATAAATCTTCTAGGCCTTGAACCCATACGACTTGATCCTTCGCACTCATGAACACAGAAAGAACTGATAACACTTCCATCGACTGACTGAATTACACATACTCGTTCGCCGTTGGATGCTAGCCGTACAAATAATTGATCAGTCTCGGGTACAACTTTTTGTACAAAAACCTGCTCGTCGTCTTGTTCGCCAAATGGTCCTGTGACGATCAGTGATATAAATTATCATTACGGCGAAAGTAAATAAGAGTAAGGATCTCGAGATAACCGTGAATACTCCCACATACCAAAATCGTTGCCAGCACTGTAGCTGACGCAGGGCTCTACAGCATCCAAAGAGACAATTTTAAAACTAGCTTCAGGAGTTGAACCAGGTTGTGTGGAGATCATTCCACGAAATCTTGTTACAGTCCAGCTCCTTACGTGATTGTATTCCGAGCATACGGATACCAAGTATTTTTCCGATAGTGTTACCTACAATTTTTAATATAATTATTGTCAAAACGTAAACTTTTATTCGCTAGACTATGACACGCGTATGTAGTCGGGAATATTTACTTTTGTTACGCTGCTCTGGTGTACTGTAAACGTTTGAAAGAGCTGTGGCGCGTGTCCAACAGTTTCTGGATGTTGTACGATAACCCGCACACTGCCTGATTTTGTGCCATACGCTATTTCGATCCAATTCCCACACAAACCTGTGATAAGGCATAGGAAATCTTCTGGTAACAATACATAATTAGTAGTATGTACAGAATTCAATACAAATATTATAAAATAAAGTTGAATGTACAAGGTATATCCAAGCTACTGGATTCACTATAGAGGGTGATGTGTTATTATTTTTATTCATGTATATTAGAATAAAATAATAATTGTAAGGATCATTACGATACATCAAATAAAGACCCCCTAAAAGATGTCTGGAAGATTGGTTACACCTTGTCTACATAATAATAGTGTACTGCGAGTGTACATGACAGAGTATAAGTGCTGCTTAGACTACCAGAGATATTAATAATATCATAGTCAATGAAATAATGACATATGTTGCACGATGAGTGGCACTATAATAATTACACCCTTAATGGGAAACAGCAGATTCATAAAGAAGCGAACACTGATATTTGGCAATGCATTGAAAGAGGGCCAGTCATGCAGGATTACTTTACGTACAGAATCTGCAAAGTTAAAAGAAAATTTTTACATTAAAAAGAAACAATGCCGATGCTCAAGAATAAAAGCAATACATAAAGACATATACTAATGATATACTTAAACGTTTAATTTTCTGTTTTCTTCACAATATCCAGCAAATGAATAAATACATAAGCGAAGATACTTTTATTTTCTATTACCTTCCCTCCCCCTCTCAGATGCTGGCATGGAACATAATGCTATGAATAGGGAGAGCAAGCAGGCAGCTCTAGTAATTGAACTCAATATTCAAAAGAATAAATAATAGTTGGAGAGAACCATTGCAAGAGGTACGATTAAAATTTTTAAGTAATATACGACATGTGATTTGCAGTAGTACAACTGGACGCATAAAGATAGCAGGGTGCAGTGAGCCAGTGAGATCCAAAATCAAAATGTGCTATAACTCCCTGGTTATAGACATTCTGCTTGGGAGCGTTTTTAAAAATATACATTAATAGGATTACATTAGCACTGACACTGAGCTTTGGATTCACAGTGGTGAAGAGTGGAACGTTGGGAGTATTGAGAGGAAGGGTATGATAACTACAGCATAGGAAATGTGTAAGTGCATTCACTGTAATGCAAAAGATGAAGTTGTATCGTATTTGAATTTGTATTTATTCATTTCAAAGGGATTGGACCCATACTTGCCTTGTGCTATGTATCCAGTTGTACCGTACGAAATCATGAAGCAAAAAATGTAATGATAAATTTTTGTTAACAAAAAGGAGCTAACGACACTCTGATCGTATATTGATCTTTAATTAGATGATGATGACGATGAGCTGTATATTGTAATAAGGTTATGTCACAGTGATGATGATGTTATGAATTTCATAAAACTGATAAGCATGGACACATCTTGCTAGTTATAATGGTACATTTTATCCGCAGCAATTACAGTGACTAATAAAGAGGAATAAATAGCGGCCATAATATATAACACGGCTTTTTGCCGATAACGAGGCAACATTTACAATAAACAATTGTTATTGTTAATATTCGCATACAACTTCCTATGTACAAACAAAAATTGAAAAGCTTCCCCAGCTGAAACGCACCAATTGGATTTGGCAGGTGTCAAATTTGATTGATGCGTTTCAGATGGACGGGGCACGATGATTCTAACTGAAATATTTCCATTTTAAATCAATGATTATTCGTTAAACAATGTCTTGAAAGAACAATTAGGAACGCCATTACGCTTCAAGTATAAAAATCACTTCTTTACGTCGTATTAAATATTATTATCTTTCTACCAATTGAAGTAATGAAAACTTACTTGTCTTTGGTGTTAGATAAACTGATATGGCCGTGATCGGGTCGTGACTTGGGTCGCGATACAATTCAGTTACAAGTAAATCATTGTCCTTCATTCTTAGAGGAAACTTTTGCATGTCTGCAACAATTAATGATAAAGAATAATCGATAATATAAGAAAAAAGAATAAGAAATAAAGATGCCTGACATACCAATGTAATAGATAGATCCATTGTTACATCCCAGTAGTAAAAAGGAACCAGCAGTATCAAAGGATGAAATTGGTACCACATCTTGTATTTGCCAGTGATGTGTCATCGCGTGCCACACCCCAATTTTTCCAGTTGGCGACAAAGCAACCAACTGGCTCCCAATGAAAAATAAATACTCGACGCGAACGTTTAAATTAAACGTCCCGATATTTGTTTTAATCCCATCTTCGGAAACGCTCCACAAACGTACTTGACTGCCATAAGAAATAGCAACCATTTTACCATCGGTACCACTACCCATTTTTGCATTTATTGCTACACGTTCAATTATAGACTCTATATGCGGACTCGTAAATGCGTGCTGCCATCCAGACGAATCCTTTAGTCTATAGCATGTTATAAAGTGAGCATAGGCTATCACGATCCAATTGTGATGTGCCTTTATTATTTGAACTCTTAAAGGATCTACCCATGCTGAAACTGAATTATATATATTAGTTATTACGTTGTGGAACATTTAAATGCAGAGCATTTAATTAAATTGTCTTTACCTTGCTGTGGACCGAATATTAAGCCCACGTCGTTCTTAAAAAGTTTATTTAAATCTGCCGAACTGTTTCTGGCATGCCTTAGGTCCAGTGATGGCGTACGTGAATGTGGTAATCCACGTTGTGATACCCGATAATCTAACGAAGAGTTTCGTGTATGTGCAGTCAAAGATGCTTTCTGATGTTGTTGCCCTATTGCAAACGATTTTTAATGATAATTACTATGATATTAGTAAGCAGTGATCCATATACAAGCCAGCAGCGTCATATCTTTTTGTATACAATGTCTTTCTATTAAGCTCTTGGACTTACAATTTAAGGAAATGAATATAGTTGACATTCAATATCATTATCTTACCATTATTACTAGTAGTTTGATTGGAAGAGGTAGATGGTAAAACAATAGATTGGGATGCCGTCGCAATTTCTACTCTAGGTGTCGAATTAGAACCTGTAAGTCTGCCATGAACCGAAATATCGTTATTGCTAGAATTCACACTAGTTGGTTCTTGCAATGGCATAGCTGTAACATTTATTAAAATATTTGTTATTGCAACATGAAGAGTGTTTCTACACTAAAACATAATAAATTGTAATGCTCACAGGGTGGTGGCAGGTAGCCATAAAATAAAACATCACCACAGGACGATTGCGACAAATCCTCACATAGCATTAACCTTTTAACTAAAGGGGTAATCCCATAATATTCAGCCTCGTGTCTCAAGGTCCTAATATCTATACTTTTTAAATCTATATCTCTGGTACGTAGATAATTCAATATCACAGAAAAGATCTTTGGATCCCTGTCTATGAACAATGCACCATTTTCATCTCTTCGACTGGTGATGCGGTTACTCAACAGAGCTGTGAAGAAAGAATCTGGTATCCATGACAAGGTTTGTCTGGACGTAGAAAACCTATAAGGTGAATATTCTATGTCATACAAGTTATTAAAAACGTTTTATGGACGTTTGAACATCTAACTTCAATTTTCGCATTTTTATGTACTACAGAAAGATGATTATAACTAGTACCTTGTGCCGCCAACATTAAGATGAACGATATCTCCCATAAAACTATGCGAGATAGCCATAGTGATAAGTGTCACAATACTGCATGAAAACTTTGATTATTCATCCCCTAACTAGTGCACAGCAATTGAGCACTTTGTAACTTACATCTATCCAAGACACCGTACTCTTTTCAACTCTTTCTACTTTGTGCTGCAATATCTTCAGTACTATACGATATTAAAACGTTACGCAGGAGGCGCTGTTGCATTTTCGAAGACTTCCGAGTGCTTCCGAGCTCTATGGATTAATATTTAGACCACTGAACTCTGGCGAGGAAGCTCAGAAGCGGTAGAGATATAAACGAAGAAGCGGAACAATCAATATACACATACATTCATAGGTAAGATAGAAACACTCTGATAACACAAAATTTATGACAATTGAAAATTCTGTTAAACTAATCATTTAAATATTAGAAGATTAGAATAGAATTAATTAAAAAGCACCCTTATACAAGTTCATTTTTATAAAGTAATTACTTCGGAAGGTATGATAATAGGTGTTTGTAAGTGACTTTTGTTTTCATTTTCTTCTTTTAATATTGTGTAAATCCAATATTCTCTAAATTAGCATGCTACAAATAAATAAATACGAATGATGTCTCTTGTATATAGGATGTTAGATAATGTTCTTCCATGGAATGTATTCTATATTAATTTGATGAACAAGTTTGATGCTAATCCAACTCCAAAGATTACCAAGTGTTACGTGTTCTGTTTATTTCTATAAAATTAGGGCTAAACTGCAGAATACGACTCCTTCTCGACGCCAGCTGTAGATCGTTTAGTATATTTTAGATGTTCTTCAAGAAGGAGTCGTATTCTGCAGTTCTACCAAAATTAGTTTCATTCGTGTTAATAAGTATTTATTTTAACTTGAAAATAGCCATTCTTATTAAGAACATTAAAAAATTCTTTGACCATCCCATTGAATACAACACGTTTGTACAGTACAACATTATTTCCTTAATTCCACGAGCACAGTACCATTCGCAATCTATTTTAAAAATTAATATTAATGTCCTCCTCATCATCTTTTCACGATGAGCAGCTAGAACTTCACCACAGCATTTGGCATTAGGATAATTGAAATAGTACGTTTAGCCAATGATCAAGCATAATAAGAAGGTGGCACAGACAAATCTTGCAAAATCCCAAGTTGTTCCTCCGTGAACTGCTGTGCATGACCAGTAAGCCCAGTCCATCCATCATAATGCGTTCTTTTAAAATCACCTAATGTCTTTCTGATCGTTGTCTGAAAATAAAAGTAACACAAATACCTTCAATTACTAAAATTAAAAATTCATTTTCTCCAGCTGGATAAAACTGATACTGACCGGAATAGGTTGAGGATCATTAAGGTGAGGTCCAAGATGCTCAAAGACCGATGGAACATATTTAGGTACATCATAAGGATGAGCGCGAATAAATGCACAAAGTCCCAATACACCTGCATGCCTTATACGAATTGCATTGATTTCAGCATTTCTATCGCGCTCTGCTACTTCAGTAATTTTTTTATTTTTTCGTTTGGATAAGCGAGTCTTTGCCTTTACTTTAAATTCCTCCTAGAGTAACACTTGATTTAGTTACACGTTCAACGAACAACGTTTGACGTTGAGCAATAAAACTTACCAGTAAAGATTCCTGGTCAGGAATGAAATTACAGTGTAACAATCCTCCAAGAACTTGACCAGCTTTCTCACGTACCTCCAATCGTTCGTCTTCTAACAAATCGAGAACCGTATCTCTGATACGATTGACCCATGCACCGTTGCTAAGAACTATACTCATATTATGAAATACAAAGACTTGCAAATAGTCAAGACAAGTAGCTCTTGCCCACCACGAACCATTCTTGGAAACTTTAATCACAGCCTCCAGAGCGACATTAATATATCGAGGTAGAGTAAGGGCTTGAGCAAGGACTGCTAACGTTCCGGAAGAAGTCTTGGATAATTCTTCGTCGGTCTCGCAATTTTCCAATTGACAAACTATGGGGAACAATTCATAGAAGCCAGGCAGTGCTCCGTACTGTGATCGTGAGATACTACCAATCAACCACTTGCAAATTGTCTTCAACAACCTTATCGCCCCTTCGCGTTCTTCGCTCTTAGAGTTCTTTGACTTATCGTTATCCAAAGTGACGTTTGCCACAATGCTCGAGAGAGCCTTCTCCTGGCTAGTTTCTGCAACTGGTAAGTCCTCCGCCAGTGATTGTAATTTCGGCATTACTTTGTCAATCAGATCCTGTACACGTGGACTAGTTTGATACGGAGACTTTTCAGAGAACCTCAAATCCCCATCAAACACCATAACAAGCAGAGACGCCAAACGGTCTCGTACGTTTTGGAATGGGTTAGCGAAAAGTCTGTCTTCTAGACGAGTCTGCAAGCGCTGAAATAATTGGGACACGCGCCAAGACTGTTGGCTGAGTGCACCCTGCAAGGCGTAAAGTCTTCCACACTCTATAAACGATGCTTCGGACTCCCCCAGTGGCGGTTCTTCCATCAAACATTCGAGTAGCCAGTGATGTCTGTTGGGATCTCTACGTTCTTGGGACGTAGCAAAGCAAACGCCCCAGTCGGCTACAGTCTCCACCGTTAAATTTGCCAACGTGATTCTTATTATGGGAAGTAAAACTTCCCACATGTTTGATGTCATCTGGAATGGCCAATGTTTTGCTCCTCTGATCAGACCAGCTGTTATTTCAGCAGCACAACGTTGATTGCTCTCGTGTTTGTCTGCCACTAGCCTCTGGAGATGAGGCAGGAAATGATGCAAGTGGACATCACCGTGGTTACGAAAAAGTCCCTTAAATAATAGGAATCGATAACCGTTAAATTTATCCCTGCCTTTTTTCTCCTCCAAACTGAAGTATTTCACGAGTTTCTCCACGTTCTGTTTATCCCCGAAGAAACGATCCACCTCGCTCTCAATTTCAGACAGCTTTCGCGTATTTGGGTCTAGACAAGGCTGCTGAGACGAGGGTGCGTACACTTCCACTTCCTTAGGCCATGCATAATAACCAAGATACGGTTGATGAACGAATCTAGGTTCGTTCCATTGTTCTTCGGTAACGGGACGCGAATCAAAATCATATTGAAGCCAAGCATTGTCAGGTCTTTCTCCGGGTGTCCACTTTTCTATCTGCTCGTCATTGGTCGATAGCTTTTTTTGAAACTTCGTTATATCAATTTTAATCTATAGATAAAGTTTTAATTCAATAATAAGTACGTCGATCGATGTATCATCTAAACAAAGATAAAGTACCTTCTGATGTTTTCGCTTCTGCTGTTTCAATATGTAGATGACTGTTCGTATAGCGATTTTCCGTTCGTCCAAGGACTCGTGGATCAATGCACCTAGAAAGTATCTGACTACCTTTACAGGATACACTTCGTCCGGATGAACTAGATCCCTGATGAAGTTCATGGCCATCAGTCTGTGTCGCCAGTGTAAATTTCCCTCGATTATTGCGCTTAGTAAGTCATTCAAGACACCATAATATAATTTCTTGTTGCGAACTCCGAGCTCCTTCAGCGATAGCGATCCTTCTTGGATCTCCTTGTCGGTAGGTCGAGGTACAGCGGGCTTTGGAAACGTTTCAAATAAAGCGGACGCAGCCTTCACACACGAATCTGGTACTTCCAAAGCAATGGCAGTAGTCGGAAAATGCTTATGAACAGATTCCACGAGTATTTCCTTCAAGCGAATGACAGATAACTTCTCAGATGGTTTGGACGTGACGATGGCCGGCCAAAGCATCTTCACCAGAGGCCAATCTCGCTTTGTCAATAAAGGATCTTGCTCGGGTCCCAACAGAAGGTACAGAACTCCCTGTTTGCAAAAGAGAGAAGCATTTTAATTTCACCAGGACGAAATATCGCTTTATTATGTACCTTGTGCGCGTCGTGATTTTCTTCAGGATCCATAGCCAATATCTCGACGATGCGAGGCATAAGGAAGGTGTAAGAATTCGCGTAATGTTTCAAAATACTGAAGAGTACAGTTTGGGCCTCTATGCGTATATCAGCATACGTGCTAGTCGCCAGTGTCAATAACTCGAGCATAATGAGCTTATGAGTTTCCGTTAGACAATGAGACTGAGACTGCAAACGTGAATCGTGCTGAATGTCTGTTCTTTCGTGTACGAACGAGGCGATACGTCCCTTCTTGCCAATTAATTTATCCTCAAGTACTTTCTTCGCTACCTGGAAACTTTTACGTCGTGCCTCGTAAGAATCTCGTAGACGTTCCTTATCCATGAACAAGCTGCTCCAAATCTGAAAAGATAGAGACAAATAAAATTTGTTCAAGTGGTTCATTCGCATCGATTTCGCTCTTCGCAGTAAAGAATTTTTAATTAACGCACGTGTATCATATGGAATAAACTTTTCGTATCGTCTTCGGACTTCTTCAACATTGTAGCCTGCAAATTGCTCATGACACGCGCCATGTATTTCCTGACATTACTTCCATCTGGCATTTGAACTTCTCCTTTGATTCCGGTAGTCGGTAGGAATGGCGTTCTAGGCAACGAGGACTTCATTAACTCGATGGGAGGTTCTTGCCACATTGGCAAGACAGACGTGCAGCCACCAATAATACTATTCACCACATTCAAACTGCTCAGGAGCTCCTCCCTACGATTATTCGTTTAAAAAGATTGTGTAATTAGAAATTTTGAAATTGCAACATGACATCCATGTATATAAATAATTGTCTTACTCGGAATTTTATGTTACACATATAACATACGTGTGATTTACCTTGACAATGAAAGTTTATTTGCGCTGTACTGTTCGAGCTTAGCTACTTCAGGCATGAGATACTTGGAGAAGATTTTTTGTATCATAGAAATTTCCTCTTCTCCTGGAATGTACCACTTGATTTGATATTTCTCATTGGATATCATTAACTTATTGAGATCCAAGGCTTCGCCCCAGTCTCTGATGTAAGGATATTCGGGGTCATTGAAATCTTTTCCCGTGGAAGGAAACGTAACCGGTGTCACGGTAGATAAAGCATATAGGAGAAATTTGAGAAGTTTGCAGGCAATCTGACTACCTTCTCGTGACTTGAGATACAATATCTTATCGAGGACTTTTATCAAGGTACTTATATGCGGTAACAAATTTCGTCCAGGTGTGTTAGTCATTTGAGAGAGCAGAAGCATGGCATACAAAAGTCTTTTGTCTAAATTTTCTTCCTTGATAACGTCGTCGCCCTCGTCAATAGCATCAAATATAGTCTGAGAGAGCGTTGGCACTAAGGCACGTAACGTTGCTTGACCATTGACACGAGCAAAGACGTAGCACAGAACAGCAGCTAATTGCCCGGCGATTTTTGTTTCTAGGATGCGTTCGGTGATGAAAGCCCGCAATTTGTGCAAAGCGCAATTGAAAATTGCGTCACTTGTTTGAACAAGAAGAGACGTGCATACGGCTTGCAAGGCGTCCTCTACCATGGTCTCCAGTTTACTCTTCTCGTCATTCCCACGACTCTCCTGTCGTACGAATTCCAAGGAACTGGAATCTATAAAGGCAAAGACTCGGTCCAAAAATTGCAGGATGAAATCTTCGAACCGAGATGTTGCTTCACACACCATTCTCTCGTCCTCGCTCATTGGCACGGTACATCTGGATGAATCTACGATTGGGACTAGCGTTGCGTACACTGATATTAAACGAAAAGTCACAAAACACTTCCTCGCATCATTTGGATCAATGCCAGGTAAGGAAGAGAATAAAAGTGGTAGTACGTGAGATGGTCCTTCTGGGAAAGTGTAGCCTGTAATCAGAAAGCGGAAGTTGTAATTGAAAATTGATAACGTGTATGCGATATCTTGTTTAAGATTGGACCTTTGATTATATTTCGAGATCCTTGAACCAGTGGCCGTGCTACGGATACCATGCAAACCATAGAGGCCGTCAGTTTGTGGGGTTCTGTCAAGGAGTCGAATGTGGAGTACATTCTCTCCAGGACGTCCGGAATGACCAAACTAGGTCTAACGGTAGCGAGGTAATGGAGTGCTTGACAAACATCTATAACACCCAACCTGCTAAACATCGCTGTCATTGCTACTGGTATCATACTTTTAACAAAAGCATCGATTTCTGAATCTGTCAGTTTGTGCGTATCTGGAATTGGTGTTTCCCATGTTGGCTTAGCGTAACGTTCCCTAAATTAAATTACAAGATAGAATAATTAGGTCGCTCGTATATCTTTTTCAAGAAAGAATGAACACAGGACAGACTCACTTGTGTAGGCGCAGAATGAAGTGGTATGGAAGCTTTTTTAGCAGATCTTTTAACTTTACAAGCCATCTGCCGAAATTTGCGGGATAAAGGTATGTTTCTACGGTTTTTAGAAACTTCTCGAGATAGGTCTGAGTACTTGATCCGTTTCCCTGCAAGATATTATAGTTGCTATAATGGAATTATCATACTATTCGATATAATAAATAAATATTTGCTACGGTATCTCACCAATGTTGCCACTATCCATATAGCAATTGGAGGCATCTCAATTTTGTGATGCTTGCTACTTTGTGTTTGCTTGTACGAAACAGGTAGATTAAGGCACCGTATAAATCTTGTGAACATTAATGGAATATGTGGTTCCCAATCGATGTAGCCAATATTATATAATGCCAATCTAGCTATTAACCACATCATTTCATTCTCCCACTGTGGCGCATTATGGCAAACTTCCCAAAAATTCATAAACTCATTGAACCATAGTTCATAACCAATTGAATGGTACTTGGGTGGCACATGCAATGGTAAAAACCATTCAAGGGCCTCTACAGTTGTAGATATGGTGTTACCGTTGAAAGGACAGAGCATAGGTCGTAATTCATCTAATATTTCTTGAGTAGCACTCAACTGGTAAAATAATAGTGTGATATATAGCAACAATCTGTTTCGCTGTCCTGACAGAATCTCATGTTCATGTTGTTTACCGGGAAATAGAATTTAGCAGCGTGGACTAAGGCATCCAAAGTTGTCACCAAGCAAGAAAAATAACGGTACATGCCAAGAGCTGTTTTTCCACTTGGTGTGACACGTCGTCCTAATTCAAAAAGTGGCCTCCATGGTAGTTCCAATTCATCCGGAGAAATCAGTTCCCTTTTTCTAAAGGATTGGGAATATTGCATGATTTCTTATATTGTTCTGTTATCCTTCTACAGAATCAATAATGATATAACTGTATATACGTACTTCAGTAACAAGATCAAAACACATCCAAATTTATGTACCAGCGAAGGTTCCAGATCTGGTATTGTTATCAATTCATACATTAATTTAATAAAGAGGATATGATCCTCTTTACTAAACTTCATCCCATAAATCTTGATGTATCTAAAAAATCATTTCTGTACTCACATACTATAAAATAAGTATGACAGAAAAAACCTACCCCAAATACCAATGCTAAGTTACATCGTAAAAATGCAAAATCATGACAATGACATGCGAATGAAAGGCAATATCTAAACTTTATAAAACATAAAAAATATAAGGGATTCGCAATAAGAACAATTAACAAATCTCACTTGCAAAGTCTAGCTGTCCAAACTTTACAGCCAGGCTCCATTTCCCGAAGCATTACAGCTCTTGCTAGATTCCCCTTTATCTCAGCCAAGTAATATTGCGACTCTTCATCCAATTCTTCTGCATAAGGAAGTAACTTATTGTAGATAATTTCTTTTTGAAATTGAGATCCCAAACTTCCAGTAGACGTCTGCATGGTTACGTCGTCTTCAATTTCCTGACCGTTCTCGTCATCCATGATTGAACACAATTCCTTAAATTGAAGACGACGATATGTTGAAAGGTCCCGTTCAAGAAAGAGTCACTCACTGTAATGCAGTACCTTCTACGTTATTCAGTCAGTAACACCTTGCTTATTCGTGTTCATTTTCATCGAGTCATGATTTTCATAGTAGAAGCCATATTTAATATTTTCGCATGGTAAAAGCGTCTCGCACAAAGCTGTCGTCACGCAAAATCCCCTCTTAAAATTGTGATAGTACCAACAATTCAGAGCGTACGAATCAAAGACCCAATTACGGGAATTTTTCGCAAAATGCAATTGTCATTATAAAATATTTCATCCGTACATCTAAATCTCCACTTCTACAAATACCGCTACTTTACATCTGTTTCACGATTGCAATTGATCATTGGTAATGCATCTACATACTGATCTGACTTCTTTGAACTTCTTGCATCACCCTTACTGTTAGATGCATTTCTATGCATTTTCAAAGTTGAACATTTTGCTGTTGTAAGTACGACCGATCAATGATAAAACTGTGTACAATGCATAATGATCATGAGGTTCATTTTCAAAAGATATAATGGCAGATATATATAGGTATTTATTGCTCCAAAATTTAACGGAGCCTGAAAAATGGTTTGCTTTAACAGATTATTAAAAAAAGAAAACCAATGGTATTAATATTTTTAGTTGTGTCGTTCGTTTATTTAGAACTGTATAACAATAACGATCGGTTGGGCAATTAGACTGCTTACTGATCATTGTTTCCACTGAATACAGCCATTAGCACCTTCCAATTTTATAATATATTCAAATAAATGATTATCACGATGTAAAATTATATAAAATTAATAATTCTTCGAAAAGTTTCTTTAAGTGGTCCACGTAACTCAATTCTTAAATGGAGTTAAAACTGGAGACGAATCTCATGAAGGCAACTTAAAAAGCACATGTCTTCACAGTCTCGTTTCAAACCACCATTTTCACTTTACAAGTGTGGTTAGGGCACGTTACTGCCGATGCAAAAATGGTTTAAAATAATATTTGTATGATTGTTGTGGAACGTAACTACTGTTTTCAAGTCCCATCAGTTATAACTGTTGTATAAATACGTAAGTAGGCAACACCTGTTTTTCGTTTAAACGGATTAACCGAATGATGGACATCGACCTATATCATGATATAGTTTACTCGAGATTCTTTTCTGTTTTTTGACATTTTTAAGCCGTATATATAATGTCAGCCTTACTTTACAGAAAAAAAATGGATTTTACTATTAGGAACATGGTGCGAATGTCTATGACATTTCGTAATTTAATGTTCTTCCCAAATTACGTGGTTTCTTCAAGGTTATTTCAAACGAAAGCTCACTATTGTACAGGAAAAAATGAAGGTAACTTGTAGCACTATACTTTGTCCTAATATTTTGGTGAATCTTGCAAATCTTGCAAAATTTATTCATATTAATTTCTTTCCTTTCTTTTAGACAAATCTTTCTTAGCACAGAGCAGTCATTCATGTCCTGCCGATAATATAATGAAGAGTTTGCATTCTTGTAAAACCACAAATGATATTTTTTACGTTATAAAGAATGAGCATTCAATGATAACTAATCGACATATTATAGAGGCTTTGACGCTTTTATTTAAGTTTCAAAAATATTCGCGTAAAAAATTATATGATATATACAGTAGAGAAGGGTTTATGTTCTTCTGTAAAGTAATAAACAACAATTTGAGAACGTTTGATGCAAATGAAGTTGTGCATGCATTAAAAGTTTTATCATATCTTAAAGTTCCCATGAACAGTATAATTATGCAGTCAGTCCTTCAACTTATTCGCGAATATGTCAATAAATTGGAATTGTCAAAAATAGTATTTCTGGATTTCTTAATCCATCAATCTGAAAAAACACCACTGACGGAAGCTTTGTATATTGCTTTGCCTATTGTTTTTGAAGCTCAAATGGAAAGACAACTTGACAGAACTAATATTAGACATTTGGCTACATGTCTTCACTACGTAAGCCTAAAGTCTCTGAATTCAGCCGTTGTTGCAAACGTACTTGATGCAATATTGGACTTTGATCAGGAGATTGATATGGGTAGTGCATCCTCGATTCTGAGGTCTCTGTGCACCTTGGAATCAGTGCCGGATAAATATATGAAACTAGTGCATAATATGGAAGAAATTATTTCACAAAAAATAAGTGAAGTATCATATACTACCATGTTGGGTCTATTATCAATTGTTGTCGCGAAAATAAATGATAAGTAAGTAAAATATTAAAGGAAAAAGTTATACCGCAATAATATTTCTATTCAAATTGAATAATATGATTGAAACCAATATCAATATGAAACCTAACAAATATTGATTCTTTGTGTACAGGAAAAACATGTTTTATCATGAGGGGTTCTTAGATGCATGCGCCACTGCTGTTATTTCCCGAGACTGGGGTTTCGTTGGAGGAATAAACGTTCTGTCAAGATTGATGTCTATAGACTTTACGCAGATACGTCTGCTGGACTATTTGGCAGCAAAATGTTTCGAGGATACAGGAATTGTAGAAACGGCTGCACCAACTCAAATAGCAATCCTAGTGATGGGTCTGGCTATGGCTGATTACAAGCCAATATTTTGGGAAAATATTCAAGAGGCAGTGGTAAAGAGTAATCTTTTAGAAAGAGCACATAAAAAATTCTCGTGGATCAAATTCGCCGCTCACCTGACATCATTAGATTGCTTTTGTCCGAAAGTCATTGCAAAGGCGTTCAGTACTACGAAAATCGAAACTTTGATTGAAAAACGTCTACTCTTATTGTTATATCAAAGTGTAAAGGCCTTAAATCCTACATACGATGGTCCATGGCCACCAGGAGATTTACTTGACTATGTAAAACCCTGGAATGAACTCAGGGATAATCAATTACAATTACTCCCAGCGTTGCAAACAGCTATGGGCGGTAGTCAGTATATTATCTCTAACGTGAACACGAAGCTGAGACATTATATCAGTAAGATGAAAATACGAATTCCTCAATTATATTTCCATTTCAGTCACAAACAAGATATCGGTAAAAACAATTTTTTGATTGTTCATAGATCATGTAATCGTAATGCGTAAAGGGGGCTATCCAGTCGCTGTGAATTCTGCAAATAAATCAGAGAATGACGTTGTATACATAGAAAATTTGTCTGTTCCCGCAGAGAGCCAAATGTAAGAATTCCTTTTAAAAATCTTTACCAGTAATATATACTATATTATGTTCGGTACTAAAAAGTTTTCGTGCGTTTTAGGATTCTTATCTTATATATACCAAAATTTGCATATGGACTGAATTCACAACGTCTAACAGGACCTTGGTCGATGCTGCTGAAATCCATCGAGGCGTATACACAGCACACCGTGATACCAATAAACTTAGGTATGTGGTTAGGTCTTCCGGATCATGAGAAGATTCCTTACCTCATGCAATCTATTCGCCTCAAGTGTGATGATTCATCAGTTACGGCGAACATATAAGGTTCTAAGACTATAGAACTGTAACATCTACATTTGCTTTTCGATAGTTTTTGATAGTTCAATATTCGGCACTAAAATATTGTTAGAAACAATCCCGTTTCCAGAAACGTGTATGTGTTATGCGCTCTGTATTATGTTTTTAAAGTACTGAAAAACTGACTTTAATACGACCACGAATGATATCTAGTACTGATTGTATAGTTCCGTAAAATAAAAAAAAATAAAAATAAAACATTTTATAAGAATAACATTAATACCCGAAGTCATTGCAAGTTTAGTCAATTTACATAACATAAACGACTTTGAAAATGATATCATAGAACCTCCAAGTCATTTGAGTCATTGCATGTCATAGGAAGGTTCGTATTAGGGCTGGAATTAAGGAATTTTGACAACTGCTGGATCGTCGGAACAAAATTTTTGGTGAGATGCGAACGAACGGAAAATGTCTGTTCGTATAGCTCGGAACAAAAGGCTATCATATTTATAGATCATAACGATTTATTATATGAAAATATGCAATATGTCAACAATAAAATAGTCATTATCCGACAGTTCAAAAAAATTTTGAAACTGATCGTTTATACGGTACAAATTAGAACAAGCTACAATCCCAACGTCACGGGTCGTATTATTCGCAATACTACTTGTTATCCCATCCGAATTAATATTACAATTGAAAAGCCTAAGTAACATATTATTACTTGTCGATTATACAAATGCTCTGTAAATATAATTGAATGTTACACTGAACATGATACACTTTGTCAAAAAAAATTTCAACCTAAATTCTTTATACGTATGTGTACTATACCTATGAATAGAATGCCGTTTGACATGCAGACTAAAAACGCGAGATACGGTAAATTTGTAAAAATTTGTTTGAGAACTCTGATAAATAGGAATACACATTCCCCTCAACATTTTCACCAATCATGAGGCAAATAAATATATTATAAAAGATACTCTGGATACTGCAGAGTATAGAAAAATAAGCTGCCTATGGATAATACGAACAGTTGAAACTTCTAGAGCACCGGCTAGCACCATTTTACTCGTGTTTCGGCAGCATGTGGTCAATATCATTGATTAAGACCGAATAACTTGAGTGCATTGAAAGCTGTGGCTAATGCTATTTCTTCAGGCGATGTCTGCATGAACGCAGCTACCATTTCAACGATTGCTGGCAAGGCACAGGGTTCGTTGCGTTGAAAGGTGCAGTAACGATGCAGGAATGTCATGGATCGTTCGGTGAGAGCATCTTTCACGTGTGGAGGTAGTTTACTGGCTCTGGTATTTGGATACATAAATGGGGCATCAGTTTCCACTAGAATTCTATCTAAAGGTGCCTGTCCACCTTCTAATAACTGTCTTACACCACTGTCAGACTTGTCCTTGCACAAATACCCGGTAATTCCTAAATAAAAACCTTGATTCAGATAAATTTGTGCTTCTTCCGCAGTTCCCGTGAAACAGTGAATTAAAACTGGTGGTAGACGACTTGTGTATTGTCTCAGTACTTCTATTACATCACTTTGGGCACTTCTCTCGTGTATTATAATAGGTTTATTCAGTTGACATGCAAGTTCCACTTGCTTGTGAAACACAGAGCGTTGAGTGTCAGGATCAGAAAAATCCCTATTGTAATCTAAGCCACATTCTCCGATAGCAACACATTCCGGATTGCTAGCTATGCTTTCAAGTTCTTGTAGAGTTTCTGGATCTTCCCATGATTTTGCATCATGAGGATGAACACCCGCAGTGGAGTAGAGGGTACCAGGATAAATTCTTGTTAAACGTAAAGCTTCTTTACTGGAACGAATACTCGCACCTGTGACCATAATTTTCTGTACCCCAGCATCCTTGGCTCTCTGTATCACACTATCCAAATCTCGATTATATTTTTTATTCGTTAGATTGGCACCGACATCCACCAGAATATAATTTTCATAACACTGAGTCATAGTAGAAGACGAAGCCTTCTGCTCTTCGTTTGAACTGCTTGCATTTTCAGCCATTCCTTAGACCTTCGAAGTAGGAATATCTAAAGAAGAAAAAGTAGCATCTATTGAAATATTAAAAAAATTATTGTTTATTTACATATATAATATCTATATCAAAGAAATATATCAAATTTAAGAATTTTCATGATGAAATTAGAGGCAATGTCATTTCAAGGTTTAATATAACATCCCAATGTAATATATATATATATATATATATATATTGGATGATTAATAATGAAAACTTCTATATATATCAGATCATATAGAATCATTCAAGTCAAAAAGTCAAACAAGTGCCTGTGTATTAATGACAAGCCGTTGAACTTGTACTTCAAAATTTAGTTTCTAAATACAAAAGAAAGAAGATTCAAACCTTATGGAAAATGATTGTACCCTTAACCTGTAACTCCCTGAACTAATCCATGTTGAGAACTGAACCAATATGATTTACCAAATGCAAACTATTCAGAGTTAAATAAGAAGTGATTAAGAAATATACTCACTTATCATTTGAAAATATAATGAAACCAAAGGTCAGAGATTAGAGACCGATAAAGTTGAGGTGGCAATGCCTTGCAGATGATTTAACCTTTAATTATGGCAACCGTGAGTCATATGAATAACCTCAACATTGGACTTATGCCTAGAATCATATTCCTACTTGTATAACAATTCCCGAACAACATAACAATCGAACACAGTATAAAATTATATAAGTAACACCGAAATGTCATTTTCATTCAAACAAAGTTGTAATTGCATTTTTAACAATCAAAGCATAACGTAATGCGCCGTATTCGATGAGGGACATATTCTTATCAGCACGATATGACTCAAACGGTTAATTTTTCTACTGTTTTGAACGTGCAGTCTGATTAATATAATATTATTCATCAATAATGTTCTGCAGGATATCTAATTCCATGCAGATTCGCATAAGTAAAAATTAACAAGTATACAAAAAGCATGTCTTACAGGGTACAGGTAATTGAGAAATTTTCAAAAATATGTTCCCTTAGATTTCACTTTTCGTTGTTGTTATGCTCGACGATTGTCAAATAATATTATTAAAAATTTAATTTAGTAATATTTGATATTGTGTCAAATAAGCATGAAATACAATACAATAAGAAATATTTTAGTTGCGGCTCTTGTGACTCGGGCCATTACCGTTAGATGGCATTTGGTTTTTTTTATTAGTGTTCTTGCTAGTGTGACTGGCGTCTTTATAAACAAAAAGGTAGAAAGTTCTTAGCGCGTGTACTGGTTGTGCGATAATTTAAGTATATAGATTTAGTTGCAGTGTTTATTTTATATAAACAATTAGATATTCTTCTTTTATGACAGAACCGGCGATCGTTAACGAAATGAGTTAGCCAGGAAATAAATCGGACTTTTAGAGTGGAGTAGATTTATTAAACCTTTTATAACTGCATTATACTGTTGTAAAAATATGAAGGTAAGTTTTTACTGCTCTGTTTTGTTTGAAATTATTCAAAATCTTATATCATTTATGATAAATATGTTCTACTTTGTACCATATCCTATGCAAAAGGTTATGATTGTATATTATTGGGAAATTTTGTTTAGAAAAAGGCACACAAGACACGACGTCAGATTCAGGCCGCAAAAGCACTGATTGCAAAAAAGAGGGTCGATGATGCAAATGCTCTTGTAGATCCACTTGCAACGTTACAGGCTTTTCATAGCTATGTGGCAAAGGACAACAGCAGGATAGAAATTTTATGTAAAAGGGTTAAAGATGTACCTCCTGAAACATTGTCATGGATCTTTGATTTGATGGAGCGCAATATGAAACAACTTTATAAACAATCGAGCTGGGGATGGGACTCAACGACAAAACAAAATGAAATGACAGAACCTGCAGCATGGTACTTAATAGCATTGTGTGAAGGGGAGCATATAGGATTTTCACACTTCAGATTCGATATGGATAATGGATTGGAAGTGTTATATTGGTATAATAAAATATTATTACGCCTGAACGTACATGATCATACGAATCGGATCGTTTATTAATTTCTTTGTGTGTATAGCTACGAGTTGCAACTTGAACCATCTGCCAGGCGTAAAGGACTCGGTCGTTTTATAATGCAGGCACTAGAGTCAATGGCTTTTCAGACTCTAATGCAAAAAGTTATGTTAACTGTGTTCAAGCACAATGCACTAGCCATCCCATTCTTCCATGCTCTTGGGTAAAATTCACTTTTTTATCAGTTACAATCTATATAGCTATACAATTTTTGTCTTTCTTCGTGATCATTTGATTTGAGTATTACGATTGTACGCATGTGTCTCCTATCAGTATGATCTTTACATTATGTACACAGTTATTCTAAAACATTAAAAATGTTTACTCTATAAAAAAAAATGGTAAATTACATTATTTCATTATCACGTGCTGATTCGATAACCATTATAAGTATCGTGACCCAATTTCGTTTTTATCTTACATTTATTTCCACCACTAAATTGGCTTACTGTTTGATACTGTTGCAGATACAAATTGGACAACACCAGTCCCCCCGTGGCGGAAAATCTGGGCTACGTTATCCTCAGCAAGCAAAACTTATGCCGAGGGCCAGTCGACTGAGAGACCATGTTCAGTATTCTTATAACTTCTACTGGGCCAATTCTATAAACAGTGTTTTAACGATACTGAAATCAGTATAATTAAAAACTTCTAATGGTCTATATTGCAGTTAGACCAGATTTTATAATTGATCTCTTCAATCTGCGTACAGCAAATCTGACGTGTCATAGCAATGCAACCTAAACTTGGCTTATGCAGATGACACGATAGAGTACGGATTTTAACTCTTTCGCTCCTAACGTCAGCTTTGACCGGGGTCCATGCGATTACTTGTAGATACTAAAAACGTTAGCTGTAGCAGGCATCACTCATTTTGGTAATAAATTCACTTCTAACGTACTTCATAATCGATATTCAGTCGTCGCTCCCGTAGCGAAGGGGTCCAAAGAGGAGATGAAACAAATGATAAGAGCATACAAGAACATGAAAGAGTGCCGCGGTAGATAAATCTACAGAAAATACACAGGATATTCAAAAACTGAGAAAGAAAAGGCAGTAATAGGGAACAGCATTGAAACATTGATAGAATCGAGGCAATGAAGAAATCCATGTTTTGGTGCATAGGTTTATGAGAATCTGAGATAAAAAAGCAAAAGGTGAGGAAATTCTTAATGATAATAAAACCATATTGGTAAATTGAGACTAAAAAGGATAGGCGAAACGGAGAAGCAGGCATAAAATCTATAGGAGAGAAATAATTTAGAACAAGGATAATAGAATAAGTGAAAGAATAAGATAAGGTTAATAGAAAAATTCCTTGTAATGCCGAAAGGTTGAACAATAAAATTATTTATACGCATCGATTGAAATTGTGGAATCGTCTTGATGCTTGGCTGGTCCACGTGGGTTACCAGAGATCCTAGTGAATTTTGAAGAGAATGAAATTGACCAAATGCCATGCCCTGCCAAATTGTTTCTACAATGTTCTCATTGAAAGCTACGAGAACTTTTAAATTGTCTTCGTGACAAATATTTTTTACAGATTTTGCTGCTTAGATTTTTATACTGATCGATCAAAAGCAAATGATTAGCAGCAGAGTGGGAGACGAAGATAGCGCGGAGTTTTCAAATATCCCACGTGGACATTCGTGAAACGCCGAAAGTGGCAGACCCGTTACGATTAAGATTGCGTTTTATGAAACA
Organism: Trachelus iudaicus; assembly: GCA_030142595.1. Lineage (NCBI taxonomy): Eukaryota > Metazoa > Arthropoda > Insecta > Hymenoptera > Cephidae > Trachelus > Trachelus iudaicus. The sequence goes on from JARQTH010000063.1 coordinate 837,301, forward strand.
AGATCGGCAATAATTGGTGTGGACATAAATTAACTGTGGGAGATTTTAGAGATGGTCCAACGTTATGAAACGTTAGCGGAGCTTCGCTAATCGTCCAGTCTTCCATATAATTAAGGAACTTAGTCAAGTCAATTTCTCCCGCATCGGAAACGTTGAATCGCACCAGAATAGAGTTATCCCCCCAGCAGGTGTCAATCGCTTGGCGATGCAAAACCATGCCTAGACCTTTACCAGCACCTTCCGGTACAGGAAACACTCGGAGACTGGTTACACTCAGATCGACGGGCAGATCAAAGCGAAGCGGTGAGAATATACCATTCAGGTCAAACGGCAGCGTAGCAGTTGGATGTACTGCTATTACTGGATGTAATAATTCTTCGGATGCCAAGTGCCCACTCAATGATAACAATCCAGCAGGGTTGTCTGCTACGGGACTTGGCTTTTGGCAGGTGTCTCTCTTTTTCTCCAAAACCAGCATGAACAGATGATTAGTCAACAAATTATCCGTGACGCCTTGTCCCAGTCCTCTGTTATCATCTTGAACGAGTTTTCGATCTTGCATGATCTGTTTAAAGAATACATCGCAGAATGATAAATACGTAATAAAAGATGATTAACCTCCATGAAATGCATACCAATACCATTGATATGTAATTATTATATATTATTTAATAAACTTTGAACGCAATCTTACTTCAATTTGACCGGAAGCCATAGAAGCAGTACCCAAAGGCTGTGCCGTTGCCAGGGTCAACCTGACTTCTTTATCTTCAATATATCCTGCAGCAGCCAAGGGATAGTAGTTCCCTTGCGTAGGCAACTTTGTAAATCTCTGACGCCTAATCATCTAAAAAAGAATGATAAATTGCTGCATAGACGTATAATTTCGTAGGGGCTACGTAGTTATAATAAATCAGTGATTACGTTCAGTCCATTAAGATCCGTAAAAAATTGATCGCCGGATGCAATGTTCGTATTGAGCCTCATTGCTAACTCATAGTTTTGCGTTTCGCTGATGTCAACTTCATTAAGTATATGTAATCCGAGGCCGTCGCTACCGGGCGAATTGAACAGAGTGCACGTATGACGTACGTGCGGCAGTTCAACGAAGACCCTCGACAAAATAGGGCCAGTAGTTAAATGAATTATTCGATCATCGTCCACAAAGGCCAAGTCTGGCTCCGGCTTATCAGGTAGGAAGAGATAAGCGCCACTCTTATCCTGAGTAGAGCTTCTAGTCCCATACTTTACAAATTCCAAATGAACAGGAAAAGTAGTGTCGCTGACACGCAAGGCCTTCAGTAATCCGGACTTGCCAAATGCTGCTGATAACTCAGGTCGCTGTGTGATAGAGAACTCCTGGGTCGAGGGTAATACTTGGATATGTGCGAACCCGGGTATGGAGGAGGGTGATATCGCAGTGTTGAAAATTGTTACGTTAGCGAAATGCACATCCCTGTGTCGCGAAACATAAATATAACGATAACGAATGAAAAATAATCGACAAGGACAACACGTAGGAACTATTGGAGATTAAAATAGATAAAAAAGATAAGAAATTTGTCAGAATAATATTAAGAAGTGGCGATGGTAACTACTTACGGCGGTAACGAAGTGCCGTGAAGAGTGTGAATTAAGTACGTGGTAAGACCAAAACCAGGCACACTGACTAGAAATGAGAGTTCGTATCTTGTTCCTGTTAATGCAGCAGGCCCAACCCATATAGGTGACACTTGACATTTAACCGGATGACCCATGCGATCCGTTACTCTTACGTATGGAGTAGATACAATTAAAGTTTGGACCTTCGTCCTTTGCCTTGGTAACGAATTATACAATATAACTTTTCTTGATGTAGTTTCGTCCCCAAGCGTCAGGACATACTTATCTCCAACGCTGGTATGATGTGATCTTGAATGAGATTGCATTGTCAGAGAAAAATAATTGCACAAAGCCATAGCAATAATAAAGAGTGAAATATCAATTGAAAATATTTAAGTTATGACGAATTGAAAAATTGGAGAAATATAAAAGATTTATATTAAATGCTAACTAGAGTAAAAGATGTAATTGTCAAACCTAGTTTCATCTAACGAAAAGTAGATAGATTCCAGATTAACAGGAGATCCTTGTGGACTTTTTAGTAAGTGGGATATCGATTGCTGGAGCACGTGAGCAGTATGATTCAAAGCCGTTATCATCTTTTGAGCATAATCTATTACTACGTTTTCTCGAGCTGTTCCCGTTATTCCATCGTGGTGTTGAAACAGCGCATGCCATCTTCGAGCTTCTGTTATTCGAGACGCAAGGCTTCCTTCTGCCAACTGATCATTTCCTTTAACCCACGTTATCGCTGACAATAATTCTGAGGCTCTCAGAGAACTTAGTAATACGCGGTCCAATCTTTTGTGAAACGGTCTACAACAATAATTTTAGTAGTATGTAATACTGTCTTTTAATAGAAAATGACATTTCTGACTCATCTTTGCGTAGGTATTCGGATTTACCTGGATGTGTAATATCCACTCCAATAGTGATCGTCTCTATCGGAGTACGTAAAGAAGTCTCCCGATAACGTGGGGAATTCATTAATGTGTTTCTTCTCCTTTACTGCATCAAAATAATCACTAAGGGTTCCAAATTGAATTTGAACGTTCATATGCTCATTATTATTCATGTAATCAAAGAGCTTTTGATAATTTCCATACTGAGCATCCCATTCGGTTACGTGCGCGTAACGAAAATCATCTCCTAAAGGTGCCAAGACCACATCAGTCTTAAAGAGTTGGGATTTCTTGCGATACTGATCGAGTAACAATTCAGCGCGTTCCGCTATGTTTGCTCGCGTTATAGCACGTGGAGCTACTCTCCACGGGCAGGTGATACCGAAACTGGGAAGGCGATAAAAATCAAATTGACAACAAACTTTGGGATCTGGTCCACATGTGTGCGGCACATCGTAACTGTAAAACGGCATCATATGAGTAAATAGTTCTGTGGTACCATCGTTGTCCCACAGCTGCCTCCAACGGAATTCAAGATTCTTATCCTTAGCAAGTTTCTTTTTAACAGAATAATGTACTCTTTGTATTAATAGATTCTCTAATCCAGCACCTTTTAAGAGATGAGGCATCGTAGGGGATAATCCAAAGGGATCTATCGTCCATCCTGAATATGGAACGTAATCTAAGTTTGCTTTAAGCCATTGATGGCCTTCTGTTAACTGTGTAAGTTGTGCTATCCAATGTGACACAGCCTCGTCAGGCATTACCCAGCCACCAGTAACAATTTCCAGTTGACCGTCATGGACTAATCGCTTTACTAAATCTCTAGTAGAACCAGACTGTTCTTCCCACCAAAGTTTGAAGAACGAAATTTCAGCCCAAATGAATTTTCGCCTCCTGTCCTCAGCCAATTTTGTGACCATATTATTTAGAATATTTCTTGTATGAAATTCATAATACCTCTCAAAGGTATTGAGCCATCCTGGATCGTTATGAGAATGTGGCACAACAAAAACTTTCAATTTTCTATTTGGATGCCACTCTTTATCGTTGTACGTAATTTTCCAACCCTGTTTCCACACACCACCGTCAGGGTTGTCAAATGGTAACTGCTTATACAAATCCAACATCTGAATATCAACATCAGGTATTTTTCCTACATTAAAATTACAAGTATGCGGCTTTTTCTCCCGGTTTGAGCTCATAGAATAAGATTTATTCAGCTGGTTTTTTACGTAGGCCATTGGAACCAATTCGCTCTTAATTTGTGCTTCTTGAAGAGCATTCATAGCTTTATGATGTTCATCTAAATCCTGCTCTAACTTGGTCAGCCTATTTTCAAAGTGTAGCCACTGATTCTAAAAAAAAACAAATTTGAATACCAATCCAGATTGCCATACAATTTCATATTATTTCAATAATAAGGTTTCAACGACAATATCCTGCAGAGACTTACATCTTTGATAGAAATTCTAACACCGTGGTCTTGAGGGAACAGTGTCAGATCCAGCATCAAATAAATCATAACACAGCAGGCAAGTATTATACCTGCTCCCAGAACTGCAAGTGTTTTTCTAGTCCGCATTTTAAGCTTACTTCGTACACATATAATGGAACATTCACATTAATATAAATTATTACGTTTCTATTTAAGGTGCAAATATTATTTCACGTGCCGACTCCATTGAAGCAGTTTAAAGAAAAACCGCTATCTATTGAACTCTAACCCTTGCTAAGAATATTTTAGCAAACATATTGCAAATTGCCCAGTCAGTTCTCATTAAATAGACTGCAATATACGATACTACGAGACATCGATGGCGTTAGCATAATCGATTTAATTACTTCTTCACAAAGAAATGGACGATTATTAAAAAATGTTTACACACTGACCACAGACCACTTATCGGAGACACGCAGAGACACGGCACTCCCGTGCTCACTGATGCTCACCTGTGCTACAGATTTCCAAGCACGAGCAGCAACGCCATTAGATCGGTGGGGTTAAATCACTAATGCGACATATATGTATAGGTGGTATACACGTGGATGCATAGATATAGAGGCGTAGATAGATATACAGATATAGACAACCGATATTGCAATGATTGCAATTGTTCAGCTCGTTAGATTACAAGAATGCAATTTTTGCAATTGGCACAATATATAAATGTTATGGCTATAATTCTGAAAAAAAATTCACCCTACCGTACTGCTGAAAATAATATAATATGATATATTCACTCTCTGTTGAAAATAATTAAATAAAACCGGTGGAAGTCGAAAGGAATAAGATTTGTGCATGGAGATTTCTTATCAAATCTTACAAATATTTACTACTAAGAATGAATGAGATTCCTATTAATTTTAAATAAAAAACATATTGCTTATGGGATAATCACCAAAAAAGCCAACATTGGACACGATAACCTATTTATTCCGAATCATTTTCAATCGGAATTTATATGTCTCCAATTGCCTCGATTGAATCCGATTCTAATTTAATCGGATATCTATTGATTTCTATTGCTTTTAATCGAATTTTTTAAGCTGAAATAATATATACGGTTGTCAAAAGCTATATTATGATCGCCGTGGATATAATTGTAATGTAAAAATATTTTCAGTTGCTTCCTAATAATTAGTATCATTTACATTTCTGTATTTATAAGCGAATCATTATCACTAATTATCTGATTGCACTGCACTTTTCTGTTTTCACAGCTGCAATCCATCGATTAGACAAGAGTTATACGTTAAATATTTGGATTTCATTGTTATTAGCTGCTGTGAGTGCAAAGAAGACGAAGCAATTAGTATTTACATGGATAAGAGAGAGACAGATGTATGGATCAGTTTAAATGTACGAATTTATACTTTTTTTCAAATTCATTATAATATATGATTTACGCATTGATAATGGCTCTAAGATAAGATCATTCTTAAGTTTTTAAAATAATTTAAAGGCGTAATTTTGGAATACTTCTAATATCGACTGTCAGTAAATAGAGCATCAATGAAGTGCACAACTGACGTCTAGTGGCCATGTGTTCGTGCTTCTCCAATCGGAGCAAAGGTATTAACGTGCCGGAGGCTACATGAGAATGCATGGCTCAGTGACAGCTGATCCATAAAACCGTGCACTTTTGACATTAGTGAGAAAAGTGATACTGCTACGTCGATCGCAGGACGATAAGTTTCCATGTCAGATTACTTTGTATAATTCGTATGAATGTGTGCCCTGAAAAGTGACATCGCAATACAGGTATATTTTAAGCCCGATATCTGGTAATCTATTTATCATGCCCGGAGAGCCACCCGCAACGTCTGCAAGCAAGTCAAGTGGAAAAGCAAAGAGGATCTCTATACCACGAGTACAAAGCAGTACGGATACGGAATTGCAGTCCCAACAAAGTCAAAGTGGATCTACACCCCTCCAACCAAACGCTCTTTACTATGTAAGCTTTCGCTCGGATATGGACGACAATTCTGTTCCACCGGTATTACGCTCCAGGCTACACGATCTTTTCCAACAGATCGAGAAGGAATTTGCAATGCTCTGTGCAGAAAATATGGGATGTAAGTAACAATTTCGAGATAGATCACTCGTGACAGTTCTGTACCTTATATTTTTGATTGCGTTACAGTACAGGAAAAGATTGATATGCTCAACGAAAGACTCGAAAGGGAATGTTATGGTTCTGGGGAACGTGGTTTGCCTCCTGGAGAATTTACAGATTATCCAGACACGAAGAATCTTTCTAAGCAGAAGTGTAAGAGATTCCTTGTATCACCTAACTTGGGTCCATCGATATTCATTTAATTGTCATAAATGTTTTTATTTAGCAATGGGAGGAAGCTCCGCACAGAAAATTAAAACTTCTCATAAACTGAAAGCACAAACTAGTAAGATAGTGTCTAGTTTCAAAAATCCCACAATGTCGTGCAGTATGCAAAGGGAATATGCCGGTCATAGGGATGGAGTATGGGAGGTGTCCGTGGGTAGATCAGGTCAACCGATAATAGCAACAGCATCTGCGGATCACACAGCACGAGTTTGGGGAATGGATAGTGGCCGATGTTTATTGCAATACATAGGGCACAATGGTTCAGTCAATTCTGTACGATTTCATCCTACTAGAGACTTGGCTCTGACAGCCAGCGGAGATTGTTCTGCTCATGTATGGCAAGCTGCGGTAAATTGGGATGTGCCAAAGAGGCAATCTTCTGCCGAAGATATCTCCATAGTCAATCCAGACAGAACAACAAATAGTTTGATCGGCATTAACGAGGAACAGGAGGAACCACCGACTCTACGAACTCCAGTACGAGAACTCCTAGGGCATACGGGTGTTGTCATGGCAGCGGATTGGCTTCCGGGAGCTGAACAGATAGTTACAGTCTCTTGGGATAGAACCGCAAACTTATATGATGCTGAAACTGGGGAGATCATCCACACGTTATGTGGTCACGATCAGGAGCTGACGCATGTATCGACTCACCATACTCAACGTCTCTGCGTTACATCTAGCAGAGACAGTACTTTCCGCCTGTGGGACTTTAGGGAACCAATCCACTCCGTATCCGTATTCCAGGGACATACCGAGTACGAATATGCATTGATTTAATTGTTCATATCCATACAACCGACAGTGTACGAAGCTAACTTTATACGTATTTCTACACAGGACAGTAACTTCAGCCGTTTTTACAAGAGAGGATAAAATAGTATCAGGCTCTGATGACCGAAGTGTAAAGGTATGGGAATTACGCAATATTCGCAGCCCTTTGGCAACGATTCGCGGAGATAGCGCAGCAAACAGATTGTCTGTATCGAGTAGCGGTACGGTAGCCATCCCGCACGACAATAGACAAATACGACTCTTCGACCTGAGTGGTCAAAGGTTGGCGAGGCTTCCTAGAACAAGTAGACAGGTATGCAACTGTTATTCGTAATCTTTATTATAATTAAACTTCATAAAACTAGTTACATCATAAGAGTAAACGCATTGGCAGGGACATCGTAGAATGGTGTGCTCGGTAGCCTGGGCAGAAGATGGTGGAGTTTGCAATCTATTTTCTTGCGGATTTGATAGACTCGTATTGGGCTGGAGTATCCTTCCGGTGAAGGATGCATAATAAATTGAATCCTGTGCAGTTATGCACTTTGCGCTTGCATGAGCGTGACATTGGAAATCGTTGGCGGAAACTGGATGATGTTATTAGAGATATAATTATGAGCCAAGAGTCCACCAGCCAATCCTAGCAACGATCCGCCTCTTCCACTCTCACAGACAACTGGAAATATATAATTCAAGCGAACGGTTCTACTTTCCAAGAATATCTAGCGACAATTAACGAGGGATTCAGAATCAATGAAAACGTTAAGATTGATAGGATATACCTCAAGTGTATCGCGAATTGTCGATGCGTGTGTATATTCGTAAACGCATTATAAGATGGATATAAAGCAAAACTGTGTATCGAGTATTCAATGAATATATATGTTACGACGAGAAGTTTCTAGTGAGAGCAAACCAAATATAAATGATATACAAAATTTATGACTTTTATATTGCTTACCTGAATACGCCGTTAGAAGACAAAGCACTGTATATCCGTGAATGAGTGCGTAATGTGGGTCTGGTTCCACGTGTCTCCAGATTATACCTAATAATCCTAAAAGCTTAGCGCACCCGCCGACCGTTAAAGCGCGACTAAGATCGCATGCTTTGTATCTAGAAGGTCTGTTACCAAAAATGAGCCATCTAATTTCTGTTATAGCTATCACAGTAACGACAAAGGCTGCTATAGAGATTGTCGTTAGAGCTAGTAAAACGTAAAAATTTCTCTCGCCCTCAAAAACGTCACTACTATCACTGCTCACTTCTGGGACATTCGATATGGCCAAGTTCGAGATAAGCGTTGTCCAAACTTTAAAGGATTCACTTAAAAGTAAGACGACCATTAATTTCCAATAGGACTTGAAATCGCTGTTGTACAAGAGATGGCGATATGCTGGCTTCTCCAATAGTACAAGATCCACCAGTACTATGACTGGATCATATTCGATGTATTTGTCTGCTATACTTCCACATTTGTCCTGAAATTGAGAAAGTTGTAACGGTTTCGTACGGTATTTGAAGTGACTGCAATTTCGGTTTCTTACACATTTCAAAACTTTGAGGACACTGGGACTGTATCGTCTGTACAATTCCTTAACTTCTGCACCACAATTTATGCAGGTGTACATAGCGGTGCCAGGACGAGTATTCTTTAATAATTTTTAATGCCTTTTTTTGCTTTCGGACCCGGTGAAATTGTCTGGCATGCTGCAATTTTATAGGTCAAATAAAGACGCTGACATGTATTCATTTTAGAGGCATCAATATGTATTGAATAACTCTTGCAGCTCATGAAGCTTCATTGTGTACTCTGAATAATCTATCTTACATACATACTTATACGAATTTTATATGTTACTGTAGGTATGAAATTTATTACCTACGGATAACGGCAAAAAAAAAACATTAGCCTCCAGGCGGCCGGGACTTTTTTCGATATTTCGGAGTCATACTTTGAGGATTTTTTTCCCTTGCAAAATTCCGAAAAGGTCTGGTGGTAAGTGTCGTACAGCAGGTGGCACATATATGTGCCAGGCTGACCGCGGGAGGTAATGGAAAATTTTTTTTAGAAGTATTGATACTTGGGGGGTTTTGGGGGGTTTAGTGGTTACCCGGAACGGTATTGGTTTATATTTATTTGGAAAATAGTGAAACAATCCCTTTTTTCACAATCCTTCTTTACTGCGTACTAGTATCATGGGTTGTACACTTTATCTTTGGATTTTTATTAGAGTCAGATTGACGAGGTCATCGTTGACGAGCAAGAGAACAATCTTAAAACTTTTGTATGAAAGATTTGCTTGTCTAATGCATCCCAGGCTGCAAAGGAGTGGAAAATAGGGGTCGTTTGACTACTAGGGGATTATTATATTTTTTTTTAGGGGGTGAACATACTTATATACCCTCTAGATATATTATGTGTATACAGGGCGAGGCGCGAGAAACAGAACACCTAAATATCTCTGTTGGGTTTGAAGATACGGAGTTCGTAAATATCGGAATTTAAATGGTCTGGTTTAAACCTTTAACCCAGAAATACGGTAATATAGTAAAAGCGACGTGTAAGAGATTTGGCATTATTTCTATTACGCTAAATGTTCAAAATTACTCCCTTGCACTGCGATACGTTCGTTCAACCGTGTAGTAATTTACTACTCTGTAGTTCATTTCTGAAGGAATCGATGCACAAGCCCTGGCGATTCTTTCTTTCACGTTCTCTGCAGCGGTTGGTCGTTTACGATAGACTTCGTCCTTCAGTTTTCCTAACAGATAGAAATCAAGGAGTGTGAGATCTGGTGTTCGAGCTGGCCTGGGTGTGACCCAGCTCACAGGAATCGTTTAGCTTAACAGAAATAATACCAAATCTCTTACACATCGAATTATTATTCATTCCATATTTCTGGGTTGGCGATCATTTAAAGGTATGTTACATAGTTGGATTCGTTTGGATGCCGGCTACAATGTGCAAGGAGAAAAAATATGCCATTCCATTAAAAAAAACTCTGATAACCTTGGAAAAACTGGTAAAAAATGAAAAAAAAAAAATTATGACAGCCATGTGTACCCTTTCTAACCATTCCGATATTTACGAACTCCGTATCTTCAAATTCAACAGAGATATTCAGGTCTTGTAGTCTTTATCAAGTTTTGATAAATTTAATTCAGTCAAAATTGATGATACCAAAACGTGCCATCCGGGACGCCTGGAGGTTAAGGAGTCCTTGTCGAACGATTAGCTAGACCGAGGACAGTGATAAACAGATGAAGGGAAAGTATAACTGTGTATGGTAACAATAGTGGGGTGTAGTGAAATCCTGCTCCATCACTACCGGCTAAGGTTAACCGAACGCATTATACGTTTTCACTTCCTTGAGGACAGTTCTTATGATGGCTTCGAAACTATTTCTGACTTTACCAACTGGCCAACATTTACCGGCTTTGGGTTTTGGGACATGGCAAGTAAGTGAAATCAAATTTAAAAACTTTTGTCTCTATTGAAATTATTTTCAAATCTTTTCGAATACACACTCGAATTCAGAGTTACACCGCAGTCGAACGAGAGTTGGAATCATTGCGTGCATGTATAAAGTTTAGTAATCTGTAGACATACACATACGTATTTAATCTCTGAATTCGATACCAGTGAAAAGATAGCCAATGATATAGTCGGACCACGACATGAGTTCCACTTTCGAGGGGCAATCTCCTTAGGAATCTAAACGTAAATAAGTCCTCTCACAGTGGAACCGATGTTGCGGGGTTCGACTATAGTACTTTGTATTACCTACATTTTGTTAAAAGTGTAGAAAATATAGATAACGTGGACAAACCTAGTATTCGTATATACATAGTTTTTTTTAGATGTACCACGTATAATTGAAATGTATAATATGCAAAGAGAATTTCAATTTGTGCAAATTTTATAGGCAACCGATGCAGAACTAGAAGCTGCGCTCGATGCAGCCTTGGAAGCAGGATACAGACATATAGATGCCGCTCCTGTCTATGAGAATGAACCAATTATTGGTAAGGTACTAAAAAAATGGTTGGATGCTGGCAAGGTCAAGCGTGAGGAACTTTTTATCGTTTCTAAAGTAAGCAAAATCATTCGATTCATCGCAAAAATCAATTAGGAATATTTATAAATAGAAACTATAATATGATAACTAATTGAATGTCGTTTAACTAAAGCTTCCAACTGTTGGTAATCGTCCAAGCGGGGTGGAAAAATGGCTCAAGAAATCTTTGAAGGATCTGCAGCTGGATTATTTAGACTTGTATTTGGTGCACACTCCATTTACTTTACAAGAAGTTGGCAAAGAATTACATCCCGTTAATGAAAAGGGGGAAATCAAAATTGATACTAGTACTGATCATATAAAGGTGTGGGCAGAAATGGAAAAACAAGTTGCCGAGAAGAGAACCAAGGCAATAGGACTCTCAAATTTTAATATACAGCAAATAAATAAAATTCTTGCTTCGGCTAAATTACCTGTCTCGAATCTACAAATTGAATTGCATGTCTATTTTCAACAGAAGGAACTGGTGAGTCCTTAGCGTGAAGATACTGCAAGCAATGTTATATATAAAGATAATATCCAACTTTTTGTAACAGGTGGAATTTTGCAAGAGTAAAGGCATTACTGTAACAGCATATTCACCCCTGGGCTCACGTGGATTAGTTAAATTATTAGGAAAGGCAGATACAATGCCTGACTTATTAAAAAATCCGACAGTGGTGAAAATAGCTCAAAAGTTTGGGAAAAGTCCAGGCCAGGTGCTTTTGAGATATATAATCCAAAAAGGAATAGCTGCTATACCGAAAAGCACAAATCCTCAAAGGATTAAGGAGAACATTGATTTATTCGACTGGGAATTACAATCAAGTGATATGGACGATTTAAATGCTCTTGATAAAGGATCATCTGCCAGAGTCTGCGATTTTAGTTTCTTTAAAGGCATTCAAAATCATCCTGAATTTCCTTTCTAACCATTACTACACGACAGTGTTATACTATTGATATATTAACATTTTTCATTGTTGATATTTACAGTATACTAACAATTCTACATTAATCTCTTATTGGAGTAAATGATAGTTAGCAAAATATGGAATAAAATGATATACAATATTAAGATATAAAGTTGCACTATTCGAATTTCCTCATTACTAAAAGATATTAATTTAGTAATCTTCGTTACATAACCTCAACCGACATAATATTCTACGATATTAGCATGACTACTGAAACATGAAAGTAAATATAATTCTGTAAATGTATATAGACAAAAACAGTGACTGTAAGTATCTTATAAAACACTGTACCTTTCAAAAGGTTCCTAATATAAAAAAAAAGATAACTGTCAAACAAATACTGTCAGGTGAATCAGAAAATTAACGTCTTTCGCAGACAAACATCAAAATTAAGGGGCATCACTGAGAATATACTGATAAAATTAAAAAATTCTACTTGCATCACAGATTCCAATACATCCCACTTCAGCAACAAAGAAACATTATGTCACAACATAGGCGTCACCGAATGAGTTCGTCATCGAACAAGGTCATCAGGAACTACATAAATCTCTATCATCCACAAAGAACTAGACGAATATTCGCCAGCAAACGGATGATCTCATGAAGGATGAAGTTTTGAACGTCATTATAATGATCTACGCATAATTTTAGGATATATCCCGTAGCCACGGTTGCGGTTATTAAATTTCAGCCAATAACGTCAACTGACTTACGTGTCACCGGCTGAGATCAGCCGATGCAATTGGTTGAAATGTAGTAACAGCAACTGTGGTTCGGTTAGGGAAATATTCCCCTAATATTGATGATGAGATCTGGGCTTCTTTTTGAAAGATATCTTTGAGCCCGATACATGTCATTGCGACTACTATAATTAAAAATTCTTCTTCCGACTGAGCCTGCAACTTTATAATATTAAAAAGCTCATCGGTAACGTCACCAGTTGTCCTGCAAATGATTAGTCTAATGATTCAATGCAGATGTATGTTCATAAAATAATTGCAGAAGAATTTTAATTAATGCATAGTGACGGATGTTTTCTATTATAGTCATTGCTGTAATAAGTTACTTATTGTTATAGTTCGTCGCTTATAACGTATTAATTTAACAAAAAATGAATCCTACTGTCATGACTCATAGTACTCTAGACTGCGCTATTCTTATTCATTATATCACATTCGATAAGTACTATGGATATGTATATACTCGATACAGCCAAAGGTCATGAACTGCAAACTTTATTTATTATCAATACCAATAATGGCAGTGTGTGTCATGGAGAAATTATAAAATTCGTATATCAGTAATGTACAAGATAGGTACATTTTCTATAATATTTGCTAACAGAGCTATTCTTAATATTATAAAATATCACTGCATCCTTTGTATCAGCGAGTTTAATTCTTAACATGTGTTTCTGGGCAAAGGAATGCATCTTAATGTGGCCTAACAGTAACAGTAATCTTCTTAACCGCATAGCACAGTCTGTATATATTAGTGGCAAGTATGCAAATGAATATGTAAAAAACTGAATAATAAAAATATCCTAATTAAAAATATTAACTGTTAGTTAGTTTAAAGATCTCAGAAATGCTAACAAAGCAAGTCGTGCCAATTATTATATGCGTGTCCGCCACATTGTCAAAAGAATCCCTAAAAAATGTTTTCTCAGTGCCTTGAAATCCATTTCGAAAATGATGTAGCGGTGTCATTAGGCTGTGAGTCATACAACTGGTAATTGCTCGCAAATACTAGCGGGGATTCGTATGATGACGCTTCAACGTGTACGCATGCGTAACCCTTTCACAACTGGCATCACAAAAGATCATCACCGCTCGCCAACAAACCCGCAGTTTGAGTCTGAATCTCGTGGAGTTCGAATCTCTTTGATCAGCGAAGAAGTCTACTACACAACTGAACAACATGGCTATCTGTGAGTAACAACTATCCAAAACAGAATAAACCTGGTGATAATTTCTATAAAGAAGTGCAAAGATATGTTGTTAATTATAAATTCAAATTTAAAGCTTGCAACTTTTAAGAACAAACCATTAACGAGTGACTCGGGAGCATTATACGAAAATGTGAATTATAACGGTCAAATTCAAACTTTGACTTTGATGTTCCCGCCGTTAAATTAAAATTATCTGCAAGAATTCCGCTGCAAAGTTAACTGTCAATTTCACAGTTTTTACTCTTTATTTGGTAATTCTGCAAACTGTAATTACAAGAAGACTGTAGGTAGATGACAATCCAGAATTTTTACATATTGCATAACAGAAAGATATTAAAAATATACGCAGTATCATCTTCATTTCTACGTATGATGAAGTTTAAACGTTCGTCAGAAGTATTACTGAAAATAGGATTTGGTGTATCTTGAAGTATTCTACTCATTATTCTGTCATTCACTCTGCACACAATACAAGAATGAACAAGGGCGAAAGAACAATAATACATACTAGAATACCAAATAGAAGCCTTCAAATTTGTTATCCTCAATATCATGATCCAACTTAGATTTTTATTAAAAAAAGTATTACTACAATGGTTCTGTCTCATCTTAAATTTTAAATAGAAAGATAACTTGAAATGTGGTAGTGGATGGCGCATCACTAGCGTCTAAATATAGTCGGGGTGTGGTTGCCGGTTTGACAAGCCGGCCGGCATTTTATATAGTAAGCCGGCAATACATTGGATAATCTATTCATAACGTATCTTCGCGACTGCGAAATAACGAGCAGCATAGCATGCAGACATTTGAGAATCCATTAACAGTAAAAAAATATTCAGCAACTTTGACATTCCGTATAATAGATTCATATGATTGGTAAATTGCATATGATAGCACGGACTCAAATGGAATGACTTAACGCCTACATTATGAGACAAGCTAGTTAAATCCATACTGCCTCGATCAAGATCGCCTACTTCTTCTTAAGCATCATTCAAAATGGCGGTGATCCAGCTTAGAACATTACAGTGGATCTATTTTTAGTAAAGCTTCTGAGAAACAACAGTTATGGTATGCCATGCAGCCGAATACATTGCGTTCAAGGATCTTTCGGCCCTCTAAAAAATACATATGAAAACCCACCGTAAAAGCTGTGACGAACACAGACGAAACACAGGTTCTGCAAGTGAAAGAATGTTGAGTATCAATAAGCCAATATAACATTGATGAAACTCAGATGTATTTGCATAGCGGCACGTAACTGCGTAAATCGATTTTAGTAAATTACTTTGTCAAACGAAGTATTAAAGAGGAGCCTGTATAATCAATTACAAGATTCAGAAAAATTATTTGATCAGACATTTATTAGTGTTACGATGGCGTTGGCAAATAAGTTGAGTCTTTCAATTGACAAGCGCAGTTTGACCCAACACAAAACGAAGTCTAAACATTGGCTTTAGCAGACATTTTTTTTCAAGGAACCAACGGTTCAGCTGTTTATCGGATTTGTGTCGTTCCCTACGGAGAGCCGGTTCTACCAAACGTTACACGGTATAGGTATACAAAATATATGCCACGGCTCGTATACTCGTTTTAATTGAAAATATCGCAAAGTCAACTGTGTCATGAATCACAAACAGGTTCTATACGTCCCAATGAAAGTGTCGAATCGTGTGTTAGGCGTCATACATGCATAGAAGGTATCTCTTTTTGTCTAATGTAAAGCTGGCGTAGGGAGTCAGGATCACGTCATCCAACGTTACGATTCGCTGCTCTTGTGTAATACGCGTTCCAAGTTGCTTCGTTATGCTTCTTACTTCGAGGATGATCGCCGCATACACACTTTTCGTTTCCTCGGTGCCTTCGCTCTCCTGGACGAGTGGAGAATTTCGAGAGAAATAACAATACACGCCGATTGGTCTTCAACAAGGAGCCAATTGTAGCCTTGTGTTTAAGAGAGCGTATCTCCTCCTTTCTTTATAATAAAATTTGACTAGCAGCACCAACAGCTTTTCTGGGTCGTTATTCAATCGAATGACAATGTGCTTCTTTGTCGTTTATGTGGGTAACAGAAGTTTTCTTGATAATCCAAAGATTTGTCGACGGTGTATTTACGATCGTGACACCATTGCAGACACTCCTTTAGCATTTGTCTTTACACTCGACACAGAATTCCATGACGGTTCGCTAAAGACCACCGTTGCTATGCGGGTTCAGTGACAGCACGGGCAAATAAAAAGGTAGGTTTCTAATGGCACTGCGCAGTCTTGACTCGTTAATTCCGTTACTCCAGTGCAGCTAATTGTAAAGAAGAATGCACATCGCAATACTATAAATATTATGGACCATTGTACTCGCTCTGTGGTCCTGCCACTGCTGTCAGCATTTCTCTGACAAGACTTTGACTGTCTTATTCGAGTAAATGACTATAAGTAGACTAGTAATTTTTAGATTGAAGTATTCAGCGCTTAGGTAATAGTACCTAAAGACTTGCAGTCTTTACGATATTCGAAATATACATTAAGAATATGCCGTTGTTAAAGAACCTAGTAGAATGAGTGTTGCACAATGAGAATTGGCTGAACAGCACTAATTTTCACGCAATGTTAATTGAAAACATTAAAGCGCTCTACATTGTAAGAACTAATTATTATAAAGAATTGGATCAATGCAATTTCCTACGTCTTTGCAATGCGTTCAATGAAATAGAAAAATTGTTAGTGTTTCGCTACTTTATACGTTACGTCTTCCCAGATCAATAATTCAAATGAACATATACGTTGACTATCTCCTTCTGCATGGTGCGGAAGATTTTTCGAGGAAGAATAAAAAAACATCTGATATCGTCATCGAAACCAAATCGAATATGACGTCATATCGATGACGTCTCTCGCGAGAAGGTCGTCACTGGTTATTTAATTGAACCGTTCACTGTTGACTAATCAACCTTCTATCGTGCGAGTCTCGTATACGAGTTCACAATGAGACGCTTCGAATATTTTAAATATTGATTGCGACGTCGTGATATGATGTCACCTATGACTTTGGCCTCTATGACATAGGTAACTATTTATATATCTGGATATTCTTGAGCAATTTATGGATTCGGTCAGTTTGTGAACGAGGCTTAAGGGTATTGCACGCGATCAGAAAATAATCTTTGACACGCTCAGGATATTCTCATATATATATATATATATATACACACACACACACACATATTTTTTTTTCGGTAACCCAGTTTTAAGATCGTGCCAGTCGCTGCGGTGTGTTTATATATATATTTATATAAAGAATAAATAATACAGTGAATCGTATCAAAAATTGAGAAATTGAGACTGAATAATTTGAGCATCGCGCGAAAGAGACTTTATATCGATTTTAAGATGATTGTGTTGGTGAAGGATATTTTGCCAAAAAATTTCTTCGTCAAGACTGCGATACTGGTACTTGTGTACTCAGTAACTGATCTGCAATATCAATTAAGAACATTGCTCTATCGTGACGGTACATACATATATACAAATATATACGAATCATCAACATGATTTACCTGTCGAAACTTTTTCTGTCTCTCTCGTTACCGCCCGACGGTAATTTAATCTTCCGGTTAGCTACTTTCGCAAAGCAAGATAAACCAAGAAAATCCTTCGGGCAATCGTAACTTCAGTACTTTGTTTAAAGGAAGATCCGGCGCGTTGGGCTCTCGCTACTTGTGTTCGCCGTGCGACAAGGAATGCGCGTCGTGTAAGAATTTTGTAGACTTATCGGGAATGTTGCTGGCACTGCATTGCTACGTGAGAGTAATGCTGAAACAGAATAGGCCTTGAGAATGTCAATAATCACGAATTGAATTTATTAATCGTTAAGAAGAAACTCATTGCTATAAATTTCGTCTGAGCAATTCATATTGAGCATCAAGGTGACCGTGACCTTTATCATTATCTCTGGTAGACCGTGTAATATATTATATGATTTTGAAATGTTGCCGAGAGGTTAGAATTCGAAAAATAAAAATCTTATACGTTCTCTTCGATGACTTTGAAACTGATGCCGATATTACGGATCGGTTTACATATGCAAATCTTATGCAAGGATTTGTTTACGTCTGAAAGGATGGGTGTGTTTGCAATTCAGCAATGGCAGGAAATGGTTTGTGTATAACTTACAAAAGTATTAAAGTTTCAGGCGTCTAGTTGCGTTAACAATGTCTTCCGTTGTGTTCGTTGATTTTTGGAGCAAGAAAAATTGTGTAGAACTCTCACGGCAACAGTCGACAGATTTTCATACGGCAATGTAAAGTTTGGTTTCTCGAATTGGAATTTTTTTTCCCGGTTCTTGATTAACACTGTGTTATTACGTCGCAGAGCTTAATATATGTCAGTTGGGTCGTTGTGAGCTTCGCGGGCGTTTAATTTGAAGTCAAAATTCATAAAATGGTTTCTCAGTACTAAATGCGTTAAGCAGTTTTACTGTTTCCCAGTGCAATGCTGCAATTATGTTTCCACGATTCTCATTTTGAATTTTAATAGCGCAAAGTGTACTATTGATCCTTGGGATGCCTCCATTGTCCTACTTTCCTGATTACTTTTGTCCGTAGGAAATATATTATCGGATCCAGACGTCGCGGCGCTCTGCACTCGTCGAATGACATAAAACATCGAGAGTCTGTCTCTCAGTAAAAATGTGTTCTTAGAACATTTAATTGAATTGACAAAATCTTTGCACTGCTCTGATGCTCGGTAAATTCATTTAGGGTAAATGGTGAAAACTTCTTTACCGATCGAATAATTGGTTTCATTTTGCTTGGACTTTACAGCACTTTCTACGGAAGATAAATTGGAGTATCATTTCTATCCCGTCACCAGTGGACAAGTTCAATTTCGTGTGAAGGCAGCTAATGATGCTCACGTTGCCCTTACTACCGGTCCAGCTGAGGGTGAGCCTATGTATGAGGTATTTATGATTTTACATTATTATCCGGATTGTGATTTAAAAATGAAAAGATTGGTATTACCTATAATTAAAATTTTATCAGGTCTTCATCGGCGGTTGGGGTAACAGCAAATCTGTAATACGTAAGAACAGATCGAAACCGGAAGTTGCTGAAGTTGAAACACCTGGTATATTAACTCCCGATGAATTCCGTGGTTTTTGGATCAGGTATGTATCTATGATAATTTGACTTATTGTAAGATTACAAGTAAACGCAAATTTTGGCATCAGGTAATTATTCATTGATTATTAAAGATGGGGCGATGGTAACATCACCGTGGGTAAGGAAGGCGAGAGCAGTCCGTTTATGAGTTATCATGATCCGGAACCATTTGGAATTGGTTACTTTGGTGTTTGCACTGGTTGGGGCGCTACCGGCGAGTGGCTCATCGAAGGTCAGTACCATATATGTATTATTATAGCTTAAAGTTTTCTACATTGATTGCAAATAATCATTTTGAGTATATGCTATACATAATTGCTATAAGAATATACATTTTGCGCGATGAGACTATTGCGTTATAATCGTATATTCAGGTATAAGGGAACGTCATAAAAATACGCTTACAATGTAGTTTATAGTATTTTTAGTTTTCAATATAATTTTTATGACAAATTTTGACATTTCTCGGCACAATTAACTCGTGATCGCTACAGCCAGGTGTATAGGCGGTTACGGCGGACGTATGTAAAATATAATATTTAACAGTTCTTAGCACCTGTGAACGTTTCGCTTTTTACCTGCATAATGTATCGTTTTCGTATCCGTGCACGTTAAAACCCAACACTCGATGAGAGATATCAAATACGAATTAAAAACAAAAAGAAATATTAAAAGTTGACAAAACAGAGACTAATTGTTAATTGATCTGTCACTTTAATGCTGTATTATCATAGTTGTAACTTGACCGTCATTGAAGGTCGTAAAACATTGAAAACCCCCGATGAGCTGTCCTACAAATTTCATCCCGTAAGAAGCGGAGCAGTATCAATCGAAGCGAAGGCCAAGAGCAATGCTCATATCGCCCTGACAAACGCCAAAGGCGAGACAAGTCCAATGTATGAAATTATGATCGGCGGATGGGAAAATTCAGCGTCTGTCATCAGATACAATCGCACGCAGCCCGACAAGGTTCACGAGTGTTTTATATTTTTATTTCAAAAGATAGGTCACGCAGTCTATCGTTATTTTACAATAGGATTCTTTTGGGTCAGGTGCGCGTAGATACAAAGGGCATACTGAATCCCAATGAATACAAGAAATTCTCTATCTCTTGGCTCGACGGCCATATTGTGGTCAAGTCCGGAAATCAGAGTGGTCCAGTGCTTCTGGACTGGCACGATCCCAATCCTATAGGCGTGAGCTATATCGGTGTACGTACTGGTTGGGGTTCTACGGGCAATTGGAATCTTCGATTCGAACCTCATGCAGCTCATGGTGGCTCAGAAGCAGCGACTCCCAGTAAACGTAACTTTCTAGCATATCTGTAATCCGATCTGATAATCAGCTTTGCTTCGTGTTAATCGTTAAAGTATCGTCAATGTTATTGAAAATATTTAATTGTCTACTTCGATCTTGAATAATTAATTTTTTTTTCGTGTTCTCGACGAGATGAAAAATATTTAACAGAATCATTCGCGTGCTTTCTACAATACGGAAGTCGTATACGTTTCATATTTTGTATTAACTTTGGTGTTTGACAGGGCTTGCGGCCTATACTACATCCATATTTAGTCTCTTACACTGTGATGTCTATTAAATTTCTACTTTAATGAGGAATTCATCACGTATTGACTTGCTGCATGTGTCAGTGAATTGCGTTGGATGACATTATTGTATTATGAGCGTGCACGTGTTGACTAACTGTTTTTATGCTAGTAATCTTCACAAGAATGTACAAAGTATGCGGTATAAGATATAAGAATACATGCTTGCATGAATTACGCAGAATAAAAGAATCATGGACCGTGACTCGCTAATGAAACTAATAATAATTAGGAAGGTCTACGTCATTTAGCAGAAATCATCAAGATACTTCTCTTGTCTTAGTTGCAAGATTATTAAAATTCCAACCCTCGCGTGGTGACCTAAAGGATTCCAGATCCTTAACTTTTCGTGTCGCTACCAGGATAATTTTTCTGGATATTCTTTATACATTGATTGGCAATGAATATGACCGATAAAAAAATTAATTCTCCCACATATGTTTAAGCAACAATAATTTCCAATGCAAAATAACATATTTGCATTTGTCATCAATAGACTGCACTAACAAAATGGGATCCTTTATGAAAGCTGACCTGTCCGTTGAAGTATCATGTGCTCTGCTCTACTCACTGCACGCTAAATGAATCTTCGGAATTGTGTGTAAATTTAAAATATAAAAATAAATCATACTTTTCACGTCTCACAACAGAATCACAAACACCTTCCGCGCCATCAGCTCCGGCAGCATTCCAAGCCGGAACTGCATGCTGGGTAGACGCTTCCGGGGGTATGGTACCTCCTGGTGCAATTGTAGGAGGACAGGACGACGAGCCGTTGTACGTTGGTCGTGCCTATCACGAGGGTGCTCTTATACCTGGCAAGGTCAAACCAGGTCATGCTGTATGTTACATACCATGGGGCGGTGCCGAGCATGGAAAATCTGACTACCAGGTAAAAAGACTTGTTTATAACGTTAAAATCGAAATTGTTCTATGAAATATTTAGAACTACGTTTGAATACTAAATACGCTGTTCTCTGGCGCTCTGTGCAGGTTCTCTGTGGAGGAAACGTAGCGTGGATACCAACCTCTGGAGGAAATATTCCACCAAATGCTATTCCTGGCGGCGAAACCGAAGACGGTGAACCTCTCTTCATTGGACATGTTACGCACGAGGATGGCGTTGTCACCGTTGGAAAGGTACAACCGTCCCACAAGGTGCTCTACGTTCCATTCGGCGGTGCTGAAGTCGGATTCGACGAGTATGAAATTCTGGTTTCCCATTAAAAGCGATACGAAACCATTCTGAACCTTGTCGCTGAAACATTGCCGATTACCATCGATGAATTTTGGAATTCAATAGAAGATTCAAACAACGTGTTTTAAATAGATTGTGGAGTTTGATCCTGTCGCATATTGTACAACGAGAAAAGAACCGCAAGTCTCTTACGCAATCGCGGATGCATTATTTATTTAGAAGACTATATATATGTATGTATGTATGTACTTGTTATTAAATATCAGAAAGATATTCTACATGAAACATAATATACGTACGATATCGAAGACGTGGAGTGAAATTCTATTCCAGCTTTCATCGATTGCGAATCGTCCTTGCAAGAATAGCAGCTTTCGCATATACATATAAATATATAAATATATATATATATATATGTAGATATATATGCCCGAGGAAACAATAGAGCCGTAGAGATGGCGATTGCCATGCAATTAATATTGCTCGGTTAATGTTGGTTAATCAGCCAAAAACCCACCACGCAAAAGAAGAAACGTTATTTAATAATATTATGCGGCGACATGTAAAAACGTATATCTTTTTCTTGATATACGCGTAGCTTTTAACGCACAAAAAGTATGGCTTTGTCAAAAACATTTTGCAATTGTATACTATAACTTATTAGGGATAAATATAATTGAATAAAATGCATGTTACATGTACGTTTATTTACCATCCTTACATTGTATTGCACGAAGAGTGCTGGTTCATCGAAGCTTCTATCGGAGCGTTCAACTCAAGTTGTTTAGGCTAAATTAGAGAAGTTCGGCGCGATTCTAAATCTATTATTATTATGGCTAACCCCTGTTCAGGGATTACTTTCTACACATCTAGGGATCTCTGGTTGTTCCACGTTGGCAAGAGGTGGCAAGAGGCTCCACCGAAGCAGACGACGAGCCGCTGCCGTTGCAGTCCGTTGCAGTCGGAGATCTAAATTTTTCCTGATATTCCCTTCTCTTTATCAACACGTTATGAATCTAATTGCGAGTACGCGTTTTCGGTAAAAAATAAATCATTTAAATGTAGCGCGATATAATGGATCAGTTAATCATATTAGTGGCGGCAGTACATCTTCTGTACTGTCCGTTCACGAAGGTCGAAGAAAGCTTCAATCTGCAGGCAATGCACGACATCTTATACCACGGCTTTAACCTTACGCAGGTATGAATTTTTTTTATTTTAATCGTATAATCAGTTTAGCATAATTAGATATTATTTTGTCGCGTAAATATTCGTCGTGTATCATTTGTCGCACTTGACAGGTTGCCGACACCCAAGCAAATACATTGTTACGCAAAAGCATCTTCGTAAATTTAGATTAAAGTGTATTTATAAACTTGAGATCAAGCAATATAGTATATGCCATGTCGATTCGATTATTTATACATTTCTGTGGTCGATCGTGCGATTGCCTTTTCAAATAAATTATTTTAACATAAAAATTCTCGTTACGTTTTTGTAAATTGTTATACAAGGCTGTTCCTCTTTCGTATGCTTCGATATGGTTATTAGTTTTAATATTTTGACCGATATTCACTTTTGGAATACATGATTTTTCTTTATTTGTTAATCCACAAAGTGATGCATTTTAACGAGCATTAATATGCTTTGTTAGAGTAACTGTTATCGAGAGTTTGTTTTAGAAAGATTTAGTTGCATTATGTTAGATATGCCGAGAGAATGCAGTGTGTCTGAAAATAGAGTAAAAGACTACTGGTATGAAAATTAACTTTGGCACAGTAAATCATGTACGAGTCTCTTGACTTTATGCTGTATGTGTTTATGAGATTTGATGTTTTACATTTTAGATTCCACGAATTAGAGAATACGTAATTTATTATTGCGAATAGCATTTGTTAATACTTTATACATTTCCTATTTATACATGGTACGGGGTTAACATGAAAATATTTGTTTGTTTTCTTAAAATAGTATGATCATCGTGAGTTTCCTGGAGTCGTGCCAAGAACCTTTTTGGGACCAATTTTAATATCAGGCATCGCATCGCCTATAGTTGCAATCATTGACCACTTCAACCTTAGTAAATTCTGTGCTCAATATGTGGGTGAGTGTAATATCTGCGTATACATATTCTAATGAATGTTAATGATACTTGTATCTTTAAATATATATTTTTAATAACAAAATTTTTATTTCCATTTTACAGTTAGAGCAATTTTGGGTTTATTGGTAATAACAACGTTCAGGATGTACAGAATAGCTTTACAATCAATATTCGGACTCCAATTTACAAAATGGTTTGTGGCTATTACCGTAACACAATACCATTTTATGTATTATCTTAGCAGGCCTTTACCAAATATTATGGCTATGCCACTAGGTAATTGCAAAACCATGGCATCTAGAATCTCATTCTTGGAGACACTTTCCAAGTGACGGAAACATCATAAAATTATTTCTTTTATTTTTAGTGCTCTTGGCCTTATTCGGATGGTTAAGGCGAAGCCATGTAATTTTCATTTTGTCATCTGCCGCTGCCATAATTATATTCAGAGCCGAACTAGCGATGCTTTTGGGTCTATTTCTGTTATACGACATAGCAAATATGAAACTAACGGTACAGAGGTATTTACAAATTTTATTAAGAACTCTCTATCCTTTAAGCAATATTGCAGAGACCGTCAATTGATTATTTCATGAAAGAATATTTCTCATGAACAATCGCATGCCTTTTTGGAAAAGTATCCTGTGTATATAACTCGATATTTAAGAAATCCAACACAAGTAACAATTTTCCAAGCGGGCATTCTGCTTTCGGATTACAAGTATAATATTTAGAAGTAATAATAATTTCTAGACTGCTTAAAATTGCGGTACCAGCTGGTATATTTTTCCTAGCACTGACCATTACGGTAGATTCCATCTTTTGGGGACGCTTATTATGGCCAGAAGGTGAAGTGTTCTACTTCAATACATTTCTCAACAAAAGCAGTCAATGGGGTGTATCCTTCACATACGGCAAGACACCGTACAATACTTAAATATATTTCATTGACATAATATCATGCGTATGCTGCCTTACATATACAAAAAAAAAAAAAAAAAAAAAAAAAACAGACGTCACCGTTCCTCTGGTATTTCTATTCCGCTCTGCCACGTGGACTGGCACTTTCTTACATCTTGATACCGTTGGGAGTATTTTGGGATGCCAGAGTCCGTGCACTTACCGTTCCCGGTATCTTATTTGTTCTCTTCTTCTCATTTCTACCACACAAGGAGCTGAGATTTATCATATACGTCTTCCCATTGTTAAACGTCAGTGCAGCTGCTGCTTGTCACAGAATGTAAATATCCTCTGTATCATACGCGCTTAAGATCTTTGTACAATATATTGATCTAACTTTGTATTATAAAAAATCAGATGGGAAAATAGAGCAAAGACATCGTGGAACAGTTTCTTGGCTCTGGCCGTTCTAGGACATCTCGCTTTAAATGCGATATTCTCCATGTTTCTTCTCTGCGTGGCCGGCTCAAACTATCCTGGTGGCTTAGCCATCACCAGACTGCATAGACTCGAAAAGGATGCTCCCCAGCCCGTCTATGTTCACATTGACGTATTAACAGCGCAAACGGGAGTCTCCAGATTTACGCAGACCAACCGATCATGGACGTAAGTCATCTATTTATTTGACAGAATAAAGTTCTAGCTAGGCCAGATATCTTGGCTCGTCGACCAATAGTAATTATTTGAAATACAGGTAATGCACAATCTTGTGGATTGCTCTTCGATGAACGAATTACTTTTCAGGTACTCCAAGCAAGAGAATTTGACCATCGATGATCCAGAAATGTTGCAATTTACACATTTACTGATGGAGGCGAAGAGCAAATACTCGCCAAACATAAAGCCATATCTCAAGACGCACGATATTTTGGATTCCGTTGATGGTTTCTCGCATATTGCATTGAATTATAATATTATACCGCCCATCAGAATAAAGACAAAGCCAACGATATTTATTATGAAGAGAAAACCGAATATTGAATATGACGCCAGAAAGGCCAAAGCCAAAAGGAATTCGGATGAAACAGTTCGGTTTGATATCGACGAAAGTTTAAAGAATAATATAATGGTGGATGAAAGTTTGGAGTACATGGAACCGATATTTGACGATATTGTAGAATCATTAGAAGCGTTTGGTAAGCCATTAGAAAGTACGCAAGAAGATATATCAGAAACTAAGTCCATACCCGATACGGCGATCGATGTCGATAGAGAAGAAGAAATGAATAATCTATCCATAGAGATGAATATTGAAGAGTCTTCAAATATACCTATAAATGATAAAGATTTTAGTATCGTCCCAGAACCGTCATTGGAGTTAAGGAAGGAGCAGATAAGTTCCATTGAAATAGAAGAAAACGACAACGACGTAGGATCCGAAGAGTTGAAAGTCGAAGAAACTCAGGACGTAGAATCAGATCTGGAGGATACGACAAGAGTTAACAGTGCGCAAGCAGTGATCGATCGTGAAGTGGATAAGCAAGAAACTGTCAGTGTTAAAGAGGCAGTGAAGAAATTGATTCAAGAAAGAATGGAGGAAGTCAAGTCAAAGAAGAATATAATGAATGACACTGAAGATAACCCGATAGTAGGCAAACACGACGTGAAGTTAAAGAAGAAAGTTACAACAGAAAAAGTTGATTCATCGAAACCAACGAAAGCAGGACATAACAAAGATTCTAAAGATTCTCCGACGGAGAGGCATAAGGGCAGTAAACAAAGAGTGTTACACGTTAAAGATAGCATAAGAAATATTATTAATCAGTTTAAGGAATTCGAAAAAGATTTAGCGTCGGAGGATCCTGAAAATTTGAGGAGGTGGTCGGACGACGAATTCAGCGATTACTCCGCAGAGATTGAAGAAGTAGGTGCGGTCTCTTTGGAGGAGAATATAAACGAAATGGATAGATTTATTGTAGAGACTCAAGATCCAAATATCTTGAAAGATGCCAAAGAAAATCTCAAAGAGATTATAGATCAATTCAAGGAATTGAAAAACGAATTGACATCGGAAGAGGATGATCAGTTTGACAAGATATCTGCCGATTACATGAATAGACCAATATCGGAGACTTTAATGCTATTTAGTGAAGCACTGAAGGATTTAGTTCAGAAAAGAAAAATAAAAGCCACTAAATTAACCTTAGAAATTAGTGAGAAAGTCGATAGCAAAGACGTATTGCCATCAGAAAATGTTAAAGTTTTATCGCAGTTGCCAAAAAAGACAAAGTTGAAGCAAGATAGTGTTAAAGGAAAAAAGTCTTCGAAAGTAGAAAAAATTAAGTCAAAATCTCTTCGCGACACGATTGTACCAGATAGTTTAACAGTAAATATAGTAGAATCTTCCAGGAAAGTAGATCCCGGTGATATTCGTGTTTCATCGATTGAAAATGATTTTCAAAATTCTCAAGAGTTTAGTAGTAACATTATAAATAATGTTGTAGTAGGGGATAGAGTTTCTAATGAAAATTTTGAAAAGTCGCAAGGAAGTGGCAAAGGTAGTGTGAATGTTTGAGTGTTTTTAGCAGTAATGGACTGTTTTTTAAATCAAACACGTCAACATATTACATAATAGTTACATTGTAAATATGTTTCTCTCTGTGATACCAACAAAATTGTATCTCTTGCTTGTTGCTTGCTCGGTACCAACATGGAAGGTGACAGGCATTATTTTTTCTATTTTTTTTTTTTTTTTTCACAAGAGGAGTACATGATATTACGCTTATCGGACATTGCATTTCTAAACATATATGCGTTTAATTATATGAATCACATTAATTTAGCATTGTTATTTTACGTCACGTTACATCACAACTCTAAAATTCAGATACCGAAGATGATCAGTAATTATTATTTTCATTAGAGCTTTTTATATGCATTTCATTGTTCGATTGAACTAACAAGTTCTTGATACTAATTTCCATTCCGACAGAAATCTTCGTATTTCCCATAATGATATAACTTAAAATATTATTCAGCATATAATTCCTGTCCGAAGGAAAATACATTAAAAAACAGTCCTTTGTTCAATGTTGGTACTTGCCAGGCTAACTTAAAAGTGCCTTAAAAAATTATCTTCCTAAATCCTGTACATTGTATTGCGTAAGATATATACGAAATATTATGTATCATTGTTTTACAAAAAGTAAAGACATTTATGGTTTTCACATCCGTCCATTAATTTCATAGCGTTTAAGCAAAGTCATGCAGCCTCAAAGATTATAAATTTTATTCATCCAACACACTAAGGCGATTACACAGATACTCCGTAGAACATGCGTTACATTAGATTGTAAATAATAGAATTTATTTTAATTGGTTGCCAAAAAGTAGGCGAACCGAAATGCACTACCGAGGCCATATATCGTGAGTGCCACCGTTACGTTCAGTAGAAATTTGTCGAACGCACCTCCTTTCAGATAAACAGGGTATCCATCGTCACACTGTAACGATTGATAACTTTTTCTTTTCCGTTGGTCGATCGATATTATAATGTCTATTAACGGCAAATAAATAATTTGACGTACCTGCATTGCCGCCTGCTTAGCTTTAAAGGCCCTGAATTTTGGCGAATAGTTAGACCATTCCGTAGACATGAGTCTTTTCGACATGTTGGACACGCATCGTGAGTTGTATGGCTGCACCTGTAAATTTACAATTTCACTAAGTAAAACTAATAAACACGGCGATTATTAGTATAAAAAGTAGGAGATAGGATGTTCGGTACATTTAAGATATTTCTTAGCATCAACATTTTTCGTATTAACATCTCTCTACGATAGGAATACATTATAAAAAGAGATGCGTTGCAATTTGAAGTATTTAAAGAATTGAATGCCATTTGTTGATAGTCATATCAATATTATTTATTTATTTATAAAGGAGTAATTCTTTTTTTTTAACAATCGCATAACAGCAATAACATTATGATAATCGATCGAACCGCATTTATTGACTTAACTCGGAGGGTTTCGAGTCGGCAATATCTCTTAAAGTAGCTGCTTTGCTCTCGTTTACTGACGATTACAATCAATTACAATAAAACTGCTAAAACGATAATAAAAATTGAAAGGATATTAAATAAATTCAAGTGTTACTAATATCTCGGCATGAAAAATACCGTAGAATCGATATGGCGCGTAAGTTTCACAATGTTGCCGACACTGACGGGTAGTTTACCTCGTCGACCAGCGAAAAGGCGCATGCGTACTCGCGTCGCGACGCTACAGTCGTAAACAACATTTTTTCAATCCCGAATCGTCACGAGTTTACGCATACAAGGTAAACCGTCTGTCTCAGTGTTCGCGTTATTATTTTTTTGTCTCCTCGCGCAATTCCCCGAAGAAAATGAGGTCAAACTTATGCCATTCCGCTACGTAATTCGTGGGCTTGGTCGACTTTGGCATGAGGTGACGTCACACCGATCGTTCTGGAAGGAACGCTGCAGAACAATAATGGCGGGTACGTATTTATGTCTGGGACAGAGGGCAATAATTTCTTAATTATTTTTACCAAGGAACGTCGTACGACGGTCACTGACCGTTCAATATTTTTTTTTCTCAGACTTATACGGCAAGTACAATTGCACCTATTGCCAAGAAGACATTACGGGTTTACGCGTGAAATGCGTAGAATGCACGGAGTTCGATCTGTGCCTGCAGGTGAGTCGAGTGAACGCCCGACGTCCTCCGTTTGTCTCTTTCATTCCCACTTCAACAGTCACGCAGCTTCCTTTCTGGCTGCAAAATGCCCAGCATTCCGTCTGCTTCCTGCTCGCATCCCTGCCTCTTCCTCTACCTACGTCACGTGGTACCTCCCACTTCCTCTTTATGTATTACAGACATTTTGCGTGGTGAGCAACTTCATGTCTCTTGCACTGCTCTGTCCTCATCTTTTACTCTAATGCGTACATAAGTGGTTCCCCGTGTTTCAGCTTAGTCTAGTTGGGATGTGTCAAAGTCATGAGGGATTGAATTCTGTTTTCTTTTTTCCTACGTGCTCTATATTTGCCAATAGACAGTATTGTCATGGAGATGTGATCAATCGTAGAAGCTTTATTAATATTATGATTTGAAATACAAGGTGGTTAATCGTGAGGCGGTCATATGTTTCATATAATATAGGCAGTTGCGTACTATTGGTTTGATGTTTGTTAGAATTTTCTGAGACAATCGTTTCTTTTATTTTTCTTATAGTGTTTCTCAGCCGGTGCTGAAATTGGACAACATAAGAATGACCACTCTTATCAGTTCATGGTGAGTATCGGACGAATGAAAAATTGATATAACTTGATGTCAATGAGCTAGTAATATTTTTTATTAATCGTGACAATAGGACTCTGGTACGATTAGTATCTTCAATGGTAGAGGTAATTGGACAGCTAGAGAACATCTCAGGCTCCTTGATGCTATCGAACAATTTGGGTTTGGCAACTGGGAGGATATTAGTAAACACATTGAGACACGGACTCCTGAGGGTACTTACAATTGATTTTCATGGGTTAAACAATTCAGTTCGTACAACTCAATTCGTATATATGAATTTTAATTATAGAGGCTAAAGAAGAATATATCGCAAGGTATCTCGATGGAAATATTGGTAAACATACGTGGCCTCCCACTGAAAGCTATAAACCAAATCTCACTGATCAGACTAGCTCAGATTATGGGCCGTTATCCCCTGACTTAACGTCTCGATTGCCACCACTGGATATTACACCAGAAGAAGCGGCTCAATTGGGTTACATGCCACAGCGAGATGATTTTGAGAGAGTACGTTAAATATGTTGTAGACATCTGGATCTTTGCGCTGAGAATTTGATAAAACACAGAATTACTTAATACTTTTTTCCAGGACTACAATCATGAAGCTGAATCTCTTGTATCGTCACTCTTCTTAAACCCAGCTGAGGATGATGATCTTGATATCGCCTTAAAACTTGCACAAGTTGACATGTATACCAACAATTTACGAGAGAGAGCAAGAAGAAAACGTGTCGTACGAGATTATCAGCTTGTGTCGTCATTCTTTGCGTCTTCTAGAAAAGATAGGGTAGTCAAGAAAAAACATACAAAAGAAGAAAAGTATGTGAATCGAATATCTCAATTCAATTCTGTATGTTAACTGTTACTCGACGAAACTTAAACAGTGTTCTCCCTTATAAATTCAGGGAATTCAGGGAAAGGATGCGCGTATTTGCTCAGTTCTATACGGCACAGGAATATGAACAGTTCCTAACTAATCTCGAGAGGGAACGAGAACTTCGATTACGATTATCGGAGCTCTACCGATACCGGGACAATGGCATTACCAGGCACGAGGAATGTGCCCATTTCGAGCAAGTAATCGCGCAAACCCAGGGCTCCACAGATGCTGCGGATCATTGGACGGAAAAAAAATCTGTAAGTATTTCTGTTTTCCTTTACACGATCTGACGCTCGTGGGAACACTGGCTCCATAATTCGCATTATATTATCAAATCATAATTGATGATAGAATGATTGTTTATCACTTTTTTTTTTTTTACATTAAATCCTCTAAAGTGTGCGAGTGTCCCTAAAGTGAAAGATTTACATCGTTGGGTCTACAATTTTATATTATCTGATGGCTCTTTGAAGAACAATAGTGTTATTTAAATTTTAGGCCCATCGTTCATTATGTATTATTCAAGCATATGATATTTATAAGTGCAATTTCTTCAGAAATTCAATCTACATAACGCTGCATACTCCATCATATTTTGTCCTGCAAAAAATGTACTTCTTGTAAGTGACAAATGCAGATTTTAGAAATTCGATGAAATTTTCAAGCCTTTTAGATCTATTCAATGAGCTTTGAGAGTGAAAATATGAAAACATAGTGACCGGACTATGCAATAAGTACTACATAATGGTTTATGTGTTTATCATTGTTAGTAATAATCGAAATGGATAAGACAGAAATCGCACTATATAAATTTCTACATTAAATTGTTCACTTAACACTGGCACCCTGTACTCAAAAGTTCTATGTTAAAACTATGACAATATACTATTTGATATTCTATACAATTCGGGCAACAAATATATTACAAATTACCATGACACTGCTTTGTACTTCGGGATCCATTGAACTTTTTTTTTTTTTTGAATTTGGTTAATGAGCTGATATTTTTACATTTAAAGTTATGCAACTACGACTTGTGAACGACAAGTATTGAAGATTGATTGTTCGATATTTGACATTGTCTCAGTAACATTTCCAATGGTATTGATCAATGTCGATAACCAAATTCAACGAGTTCTTAGTTTATACTGAATACAATTAGCTTCTGCTTAACTGTTCACTAATTCCATTATTTGTGGTGCGTGTTGCCAGGCATTTGTGAACAGATTGTATCAGTTTGCATTTCACTTAGGGCAGCAGTGGGTCGTCCACACCAATACACCGCCCAACCTCAAAAAAAAGGTACGTTTCCATTTCTAATGGTTCCTCCGAATTGAATAAAATATTAACATTACGTTCCTTTAGCGTTGTGCGCGTGAAAAAGTTAGTCTCTTTGTGATACATCAGTGAGCAGTAATTTATAATTTTCTGATTACTTCTAAGCTCGATAGGCAACGCAGTCTTACACGTAACATTTATATCTTCCCAGACAAATGTTCGAGCGTTATATTAATCTTTCCTTTTGGTTACTTCCAGAGATAGCCATAATCATTGTTCTTTTCTTCTCTTTCATTAGACCGGCGAGCAATACCTACTGCGCACTGCCAACGTGTTGTATCAGTGATATTTAAGGGAACGTTTGACACAAGTATAACGAACCGTTATATATTCTTCTGCCGCACGAGACGCAGACCTTAAAAGTCTAAGAACCATCGTTCGTTAGGGGACTGACATTATTTACACGCAGTAGCTTTAAGTAGGACACACAGATATCGTAAAGAGTTTGTTACACCAAGCCGCTCCATACAGAGATCGATACAAGATTGGAAGTTACCTGTCGTCGCAGGGGTGTAGCAACGAGGTGGAAATGTTTCGATTTTGTAATCTTTGGATTACAGAGACGAAGAAAAAAGTTACTCTTTCATCGAGCGAAGGTCCAGTGCAAGGGGAGACTCGGCCAGCAGCAGTTCCACGGTCAGTCAAATCAGTCACAATCGGACGACGACTCCAGCCAATCCGTGGGCGGAGCCGGATAGCAATTCGAATACTTCCCATCAAAACACTACCAACTCCAACAATCCAGTTGCCACGACCTTAAGATCCTCTTCGATGGGACCGGGAGAGCCAGAGGAGAGAGACATAGAGATGGAAGCTGCTGCTCATCTCCTCACCAAGCAAGAAAAGTCCTTATGCCTTCAGCTCGACCTCAAGCCAACGCAGTATTTGACGCAGAAGACTCTGCTGCTGCAGGTAATCGTATATCGAATCACTGAAAATCGTCAGTATTTAAATGTAACGAGGCATGTCTGACGATCAACGATACATTAGGAATGTTACTTTCGCAGGAATACTTGAATGGAAACAGAAGATCGGGTCTAGTGCCACAGTCTGAACCCGAGAGTAAGATCCTACATTACTTGGTGTCCAATGGATGGATTGCGGCTAACTAATTGAAATCATTAACCACATTTCACTTCTAAGTCATCCCTCGTTGATTTAAGCTAAGTCATAGGGATAATTAAATATGAAATTGAATTAATCGTCGTACGGAAAAGATGGAAAGGTCGCGAACTTAATAGCTGATGTCGATGGTTCAGCTGCTTACATTTTGGAACCTTATATCAGCTGATTATGATGAACCATGATGATCTTTCCTCCCTGTCGCACTATTACCGTACGCTATAAACTTAAGAGACCCGGCGCATTCATTTTGCACCGCATTGACAGTTCCCTGATTCAAGTTGCTCGATTCCGAGTAAGCACGTGCTTATGACACTGGCTTACCATCAATATCTCCATAAGGTGTATCATTCGACACTGCCCCAACAATATTTTAATATATTGCTCAATGTAATCTTCCATTAAGTTATTTTCTCGTATAGTTTATTTATTTTACGTTTTCTTCTGTCCGCTCGGAAGATCGTTTGTCAACATTTTTGAAGATAAGGAAGCAACGAAGCTCCAGATAAACTTTATTGACTCTGTAATAACTCGCGTTGCCCGCTGATGCTACTGATACAATCAAGGCTTGGACCGTTGGTAACGACTCCGTGGAAAAAAAATAATAATAATGAAAGAACAAAAAAAGAGACAGTTGTTTTCTATTGAAAGGAAAGAAAAAAAAATAGAATTACACTTTTCTTTTTTTCTGAATAACTTAATGATAAAGCTGATGCGTATGTCACAAGGTTTCGCGGCGAGACCATGATGCGTCAGATAATCAGTCTCTAACATTGAATCGATGGTCGTCGATCTATGATTATAAATGATATTAACCATTCTCAAAAGGTATGGTTTTGTAAAAGCGTTCGGTGGCGTACCGCTTGTTTTGGTATATTGTAAAGCCATAAAAAAAAAAAAGAGGAAAAGAAAGAAAAAGGTTCTCGTATAACCTCCGGAACCTAATCTCGCTCTTTAACAGATAAGTATAACGCAATCGCTGGAGATTCGGATGCGAGTCTGTACGAACGATCGGCAATGGGGTATGATCAATGTTACAGCGATTAGAGACTACAGAATCGCGTGATTAATTATGTTTTGTCGAGGTCCGTTTCCTTATTGCTAAAGAATGATGCAAATGTGACAGAAGAGACGCGAAGAAGGTTGGTCTCGCTTCGCCGTAACACGTCGTTTAGACAATTTAAATTGTTGTCGCTCTATAGCATCTGTGTGTGTATATATATATATATATATATGCACGTGTATCATATATGCATACATATATATACGAGAATAGTACCTTGCTCTTATAATTAGTCACAATTAATAACGAGATAGACTTGTGAAGCGCAAGAGGGAGGAAAAAAAAAAAATTACGCACCATTCTCTGACATTGAGAGGCGTGCGTGTATAGTGTAACTACATTATGGTGTTCAGAGTACCTTAAAAAATGTTATTGTAAGAAAGGTTAAAAGGAAAAAGGGGGAAAAAAAAAAAAGAAAAAGATACCGTCACTCTTTCAAAAATATGTTCTCTCACCTCGAATTTACTCGAAATCAAATCGTACGAGTATATCGTGGATGACATAACGCGTATGAAATTATTTTTCATTTCAACCGTTCGATAGAAATCCGTTTTTTTTTCCACGTATCGATCTGCGCACTCACACCTTTGTTCTGAGACGTAATAAGTCCATGTTAAAGGGTTCTTTACAAGTGCAATAGAATGTACGATATCGTCGAAGTGACACTTTTGCAACGCCAAGACTCACGAACGAACTGTACAATGTTTCCTCCATTGTAATTCTTGTAAACGTGAATTATTTAAATGACGCACCGACACAATGGGAAGCGCCTTCTGCCTCGCTGGAGGCGTTACCGTTTATATTTTTTCACACTGTTATCTGGGGCGAAAGAACCGTGCAAGTACGAAGTAATATTGATAATCCTTAAGTGACAAATTAATCTCGCTCGAGGACGAAGACGAGAGGAAGTAAACACACAAGACACAGAGACACACGCTTATTAAGTATTTAAATATAAGCTAGGTAGACGAAAGAAACTAGGATCTGCGATTGTATCGCGGATAATCGGAGCAAGGAGAGGGATCTGCGTATGTACATAGGGGCGAATCGATGAAAAATTTGTTAAAATCGAGACTTCAGGTACCTCCTCGTGTACTCGAGGCTTCTGGTGTGTGCGGTACTTTCGTTTCAAGCGCGAAAGGCGTACGCCAAGAGACGCGAGAGTTCTTGCTAATGTTTTTAGTGGCTAAACGATATATTAAAATCACGAGGACAAACGAAAGGATCGTTTCGTTTTAATATTATTTTTTTTTTGTTTTTAAGAAATTTTCACAAGAACCGAAAGTTGTAACCGTGCGAGCGGCAGGAGTTTATCGACGAAACGTTCGTCGAAGCACTGTCTGCTTTAGAAGGTGATTAGATATGCTTCTTTTTTGTTTTTTTTTTTCTTTTTCTTTTGTAATCCATCATTGCATTCTTTCGATGGTTTTTGATATTGTACTCGAGATCATGAAACTCTGTACGAATAAACAATTGTTTAGTCCGAATCGTTGAATTTTCTATTTAAAAGAGTTCTCGTGCAATCGATTGTACAGTCTTATGCGAATTTCTACTGAAATCGCATAACAGTTAGGCATACGGAATACCTACGAAGCACGTGTGTACCTAATGAATCTTCGTTAGTTGGCAATCAGTGTTTCATTGCGTCCGTAAGTATTTAGTATGGCATTTAGTAGTAAGGGGTGGGGGAGGGTGGTGAAAAAAAAAGAAAGAAGAAAGCTACAGATTTTGTCTCACCGTTGATAAGTTACACTGATATTCCTGACAAAGTGCAAAGTAGCAACCGGTAGCAATTGCGTAAATTGAGATCTTCGGCTAAATATAATTTTTAAAAAGACCTATCACAAGGTTACGCGAGCGTGCGGTACTTCGGGTCGGAAGATTTGAGTTACTGAAAAGTATAACGTATCAGAATAAGTTGGGGTGCAACTTCGTCGTGTCTCGACTAATGTCAAATATTAAATAACGAGAGTAGGATTTAAAAAGAAACGGAGGTACGAGAAATCGTAGGACGTTGCTTCTATCGTCGATTACCACTTTTTAGACTCTCTTGTCTCGTAAGCCTATAATTTGAATGATACAAGTAACACACGGCTACACGACTGTCACGAGAGCTGACAATAACGCAGTTATTTATTTATTTATTACAGTCAAAGGCCCATAAGCAAATCTTTCGTGCTCGTACTCGGCGAATCCTCGTACGCTCTCATCCTTGAATTATTGTTCCCCTACGATCATTCGGTCTTTCATATATCTCAGCGACTAAGAAGAATAAAATAAATGCGTACGAAATAAACACTGTTAAATCGTATACCTCCAGTTTCTAGCTTTCCACAGGTTCCATAACCCATACTCGATCCTATGCAATTCGCAATGCGTCTGTGTAAGCGGCTCGTACGTCATTTAAGATCAGGATAAAAAATCGTTGGACTCTCGAAAATTTTTTACTCGTCCAGTGGCAGAATCGACGGACAGCTTGCGTCAGCCAGAAGACAGGTTATTCTCATAATTAAGAATTGTATTTAATTAATATTTAAAAAAATAAAAAACCAAGCCAGGATGGTCATCCTCACGTGGTACACCTTTAGTCAGATTTCTTTGAGATCAAAGTCCTCGCGTACAGCAAGATCCTCTTTTTTTCTTTCATTCTTAGTAATTCTAACCTCGAGCAATCCTTATACCGATAGCGTTCTGACTCTTTGATCTGTCTCATTCAGTATTCGTTGCCGCGTCAACATTTCAACGGGTATTCGCGTCGCTCTGGAGAAAAATAACGTTAGATGAGTCAATAGGAACTTTGCATACAGGCGAGGTCGACAGAAGCAAAAATTTCCAAGATTAACGTTTTTTGTATGGATCATTTGGAACTTTAGTCTGAATAAGGAAAAGAATAATTCGTATTTTAACTGAGGTTATATTTAGAATTTAATCGTGGCGCACGAGCATCGGTGCATTTAGATTGTAACTGCATGGACATTTATTTTCAGGTTAAAATTCTTCTCAGAGAACGTGATACTGTTGTCTAGTGATGCGTGCACATTCGTAAACAGCTACAAAAAGTTATTGATTGTTTAATTAATTGGCATTGACCTACGAACGCGTTTACGCTGATTATTCTGTCGCGTATTACCATGCTTTATTATTAATTACATCTTTTTCTTGGTAATGTCAAAGAATGAGATACATACACACACACACACACACATATATATATATATAACATGTTTCAGGTTTTCAAACCTGTTAACGGGTGGTCAAGGCAATGTACGCAATTCAAGAAACATACGTAGACAGATTATTCAGAGATGATGGAGTCCTGCAGTTTCGAGTGACCTGGACCCTATTCGATTGACGTTGTTCGGGGCAATGAGAAGCTTTTGTGCATTACAAGCTGTCTTGAATGATACAACATCCATATGGAGAAAGTTTTTGTATATCTGACGTTGTAGGTCCATTGTCTGTGATAAATGGGATTGATTGTTCTGAAACATTGGAATTAAATGACGTCAGGTTAGAGCGCAGCTCAAGCTGACTCATTCAGCACAGATTTTATGCTTACTGGAAGTTCTTAGAAGATACTCGAGGAATTGCGTAGGGCGCTGTGGATGTTTATATCATTGATAATTATTATGAACCTTTTGCATCTCGACGGCAACCGTGTCTGAGGTAAACATGTTTTCGATCAGCCTGGATCTTTCTGTGTATATCGGATACTTTACTAATCCATGAACTTGTCGGTTGTCAAGAGCACAAAGAAATGTGGAGTTCCACGAACGCCATCTTTTTTTTCTTCTTTTTCTTCTTTTGCTTTGGGTCTCATTAACGTCGATAGTTGGTACTCGATCATCGCGGATCGAGTATTATATCATTGTTTGCATAAATTTTCTTTTATTCTTCCTGGTTCAGTTGCAGGTTTTCAGTACCGTAGCGCGCGATACCGGTTTTCGTGATATTGAATTGTGTTTTAGGAAATATTTAATCGTTGAAGATCATGCCCGTCTTGCATCCCTGGGATCGATACAAAAGTGAAATTGTAGATGATTTGTTTTGTAGCCATTCTCCGCTGCATCGCGAAAACTGATTAAATGTACGACAATGTACCGACTGACTCATAAATGAAAAAATATTAACGAAAGAGGCAAAAGAGCCGGGGTTAACGATATCGTGGAAGCGCAGTACCAACCCTGGCAAAACTACCTCCAACTGCACGAGGAAAAATCTCCGCGCGTCGTCGGACGACCGGGCAGGACGAATTCACGTTGGCAAAGCGACCGAATCTTTTTGTCCAGTCGATTTCAGCGAACAAAGCTGAAGGTGGGAGTCTTCTAGGGATTTACCAGAGGAATCGCTAAGATTCCCACTTCGTCAGCCCTGTCCCCTCCTATGGAGAGCATTTTGCGTAATTCGATGCTGCACCGATGATGTATATAAACTCGGCTGGCAGAACGTGACAACGCACTTGCACCTGATTACTGCAAATACTCAGGTAAGCTGGTCCAAGTATTTATTTCGTGATTAAGGATTATTGTCTGAATTTTTTGGAACGATTGGTGAACCATCCGACTGTACGCAGCATCGTTGGTACACTGAAAATAAAGAGTGTCATGCGTACATCTTAGTCCTCTGATTAAGCATTGTATCGGTAACTGATAAATATTAGACCTCATGCATTATCACGATATCGATCTGCTTCTGTCGAATGTCACTTGCACAGTAATAATTGTAACGTTATTATCTTCTTGCAGAAAATGAAGATCACCCTGGTTTGTCTTGTCGGCTTTGCAGCTGTGATCGCTGTCTCGGCTGCTCCCCAATACACCACCAAGTATGATAATATTGATCTGAAACAAATTCTCGAGAGCGAACGACTCTTGAATAATTATTTCAATTGTCTGATCAACAAAGGACCCTGCACTGCTGACGGGCAAGAACTCAAAAGTAAGTTTTTTCAGAGTATTATAGACTTTGAATCGATTTAACTCGGATCTCACGTTCGCTTTCCATTTTGTGTTTTTTTCTTTATAGAAGCTCTTCCTGATGCCATCGAGACTGGATGCGAGAAATGCAACGAGAAGCAGAAGAAGGGTTCGGACGAGGTCATAAGGTACATCTACAAGCACAAACCTGAAATGTGGAAGATTCTAACTGAAATTTATGACCCTGAACGCATTTACATTAAGAAGTACGAAACCGAGGCCAAGGAACTTGGCATCGCCGCTTAAACTTCCAGGATGACAGTAGCGATTAATTTGACGATACCTATGTAAAATTGAGTTTCCTTGCTTTAGATCTTTTCTTTTTTTTTTTTATTTGTGCGTTATTAGATCGCTTGGACAATGTTATCGAAAATTCAATAAAATTATATTCAGCATACTCCTTCGTTATGATTTACCAATTTATGTGATCCGTTAGGGAAAAATTTTATCTGCGACGATTAACACGATCAGTTAACAGTGATAGTACAGCAAAAAAATGACTGTCGGAACAAAAAGCAATTTAAAAAAATGAAGACGAAACTATAAGTCGAATTGTAATTCGTTATCACCTTTAAATTACGGAAAGACTAACGATAGTATTCAATTGGTGTTGATAATAAAATATATTAAGTATGCCGGGTTTGGAAAATATGAATCGGGGTGGCAGGATCGCTCAGCATCTTCAGGAAAAATGGTTAAAGTCCTTCGCGAAGACGTGTCCTAGGTTATACGGACTGTGCTACGATCCCATAGGGACGCACAGGAAGGCACGGGCTGTAATAGGATTCTTCTTAGGATTTTTCTTGGGTGTTATTTTCTATGAGGCCATCATATCCGATCTCCAGTTCGATAGGTACACCAGCCTAGCACTTGGCGCTGTGTTAATAGTGATATTATCCATCGGATGTGCAGCCTCGATTCAGGTTAATTATGTCCACTTAGCGAGACTTCCTGCGCGTAGAATACAAGTTGTCCAAGGACCATCTAATGGGTTTCGACGTGACAGGTGAGATGCGTCTGCCTTTTGACGATTCCGGCGTTCTGTGGCCGCGCGGGTCGTAGCGTCCTTAAGGCCTTGGTCCTGGGCTACGTCATCGCCGGACCAATATTCAATCTGACGTACAACGGCAAGGAGGTCGTGCGAACTTTTGCCTGTACCACGCAGCTTACCTACAACCTGACGAAGACCCGGTTCGACTTGATGTTCAAACCCTTCCAAGAAGTTCGTATTACGCTTGTGAATCCTGATTTCGAATTGATCTTGATGAAAATACGGGTGTACGTTTCGCCAGGCCATTTTTGGTATAAAAACCGACGCCAACGAGGTCAAGGACACTCTGTCCTCGGTGAAGGATCTGTCCAGTCCCATCGTTGAAGAGATCGAAGGCGAGGAAGAGATGAGGCGGATCAACGAGGAGAATGATTACTTGGACGTACTTCAGGATGATACTAAAAGAAGCGAAGAGATTAAAGATAAAGAAGATAAGACCAAAGCTGAGGCTAAATCCGAAGGAGATGTTTATGAAGCTCATTACAGGGCGAAAATTGAGGCACGCTGCGAGGAACAGCTGAGCAGAGGATCGGAGAGATGCAGGTAAGATCTTACAGAGACGATATCCATGCCCATATTTGGATTAAGAAGATCAAAGTTTATCTATTCGATTCAGGGACATGTTCGGCGAGGCCTACGATAAGTGTTATGACACTGTGACATGGATAGCAGGATGGCTGCTCTGCTGGCCAATGAAGCTGACGTTTATCTGCAACATAGTTCAAGCTTTAGGCGGTTCCAATATCTGTGATCCCGATGGAAAGATTGATGCTGGCATCGGAGAGGGCTATGCGAAACTAAAGAGTTCGTTACCATCATCAGCCTGATTATCCATTGGAAAAACATTCCCGTCCTTTCTCCAGGTTCGAAGAACAAACTGAGCGCCAGTCTAAAGGACGCAAAGCTTCAGTTCAAAGTGAAAGTACCACCAAGCATCGTGGATGTCCGCGAAGCTGGTGACACAGCCAAAGCTGTGCTACATGACTTTAACGTAAGAAAGCAGCTCTTCGACACGGTGATGACTATCATCAAAAGGTGCCTTGCCTTTGTGTTCCTGAAAATCATCATCACCGCTCAAACTTACCATGACAAGTATCTGACGGACATTGAATTTGACAATATCTACGTAACGTCGTACTTCCGGCGGATAGATGCACGACGAAAGGCACGCGGAAGCTTAACGCTGTTGCCGATGAAGAAGATCGAGAGGGCCAAATTCGTTGATCCTTACGGATTGAAGCCAAGCAAAGTCGAGCGAGCGAATCTGATCGGCCAGACGGGAAAGTTGATCCTGGAGATGGTCACGGCTACGACCTTCGTTCTCCTGGACAGACTGTTCTACGAGACTCTGGATCTCGTCAGGCGTCACGCTCGCATCGAGTACATGCAAGCAGGCCGTCACGACATGACCCTGGATGTCCGCGGGACTGGAATGATTGCAACCATGATAAGAAGCGTCATCAAAGGATTCAACGTAAAGAAAAGGATCAAGACAGTCGTCTCGAACGAGGCGTGTCTGCCAAGACCCAGCGAGCTGTCCAACTACGTCCTGGCAAAGATTTATGGCACTTACCTCGGGATATGGATCATGCTGCTTCTGGCTGCTTATACGCAGCGTCTACGACGTTCGATATGCTCGTTCTTCTACCGGAAAAGAGAGAAGCGACGGGTCCTCTACCTCTACAACGAGACTCTCAGACGTAGACTAGGATACTTTCGCTTCATGAAGGGCAAGGTCAGAGCCCTTGTTAGAGCACGGCTTCTGGAACGCGACATGGACCCCTGGGTAGCGCTGAGACTGCGTTACCCGAAGTTCTGTGGCTGGTTGAGCTTCTTCTCCTGCGCAAGACAAAAGTGCCTCATCTGTACCGAGCCCGAGAGTAGAAGAGGTCCAAAGTTTCGTAGATGCACAACGCCAGGCTGTAACTTTGTTCACTGTCCGGAATGCTGGAGAGACGTTGGTAGAATTTGCTTCGCATGCGCCAATCTTCCTGACACTGATTCCGAAGATTACGATACTCAAGGCGAATTCTAACCTTGTCATCGAGTATAGGTTCCCGTGTCCTTCGGGATTTCCTGTGCTCCACTGTGTCCGTATTAACGATATTCTGCGTGACTTGGCTTGTCCCGCTGCAAGAACTCCTGCAATTGCCAAGAACAATTTTCATTAGTGTTATCGTAACGACCAATTTCATCATTCTCATAGATTTCTCCTGCTAATGATCCGCTATAGGATTTATAAGAGACAAAGGACTGCAGACCTGACCCAGTGTCTCGGTTCCACAACATGAAGACCCTCATCGTCTTTTTTGCTATTTTCGGTGTTCTCCTTGCCGAGGATAATAAAAAGTACACCACGAAGTACGACAACATCGACGTTGATGCTGTCCTCAAGACCGAGAGGTTGCTCAATAATTATATAGGATGTCTCTTGAATGAAAATCCTTGTACTCCTGACGCAGCTGAATTAAAGAGTGAGTCACGTTAATAAAAGTAGAGCAATAAAGCCATTAAAAGCACTCGCAGTTACCGTACGACTGTTATTTCCATTCTCAAGAGCGTATGACTCCACAAAACACGACTATGCAAAGACAGAGGCCGTAGTTACCAAAATCTTCGGTTACACTGGAATGTGGATTAATTTATAGAAGCGTTAGATTTAATCAGGATGAGTTCAGGCTCATCGTCTTTGAAACTGCATCTCTTCTTATTCTCTGGCATCTCTGACAGATTTATTACTCCAAGTAGACATTGCACGTTCTACGTTATACCTACGCGTGTTCATGGTACTTTGTCAAGTTGACGTGCCCCGTCAGGGTCGGCTAGATTTTTATTAATCTGTATGATTTTCTTGAGGACATGGCTGTATGTTAATTCCAATGCGTCATTTTATCAATTTATACAGATCGCACGTACAAAGCGATCGCTGGTGCAATTAAATCAACCTCCTTTTTATTCGTAACGAGAATTGTGTTTACGTTCAGGTTCTCAGTGCTTATTCGAGTAAGAAACTCGAGCTGACGGCTACCTAAAGTCCCTGAGGAATAATGTCAATTATCCCTTCCAACGTTTTCTCATCCTCTTACCTGGATAAACTTTGCGAAGTAACATGAGAATTGCTTTTGGTTCTTTCAGAAAATCTACCAGATGCTTTGGCCACGGATTGTACAGCGTGCAGCGAGGCTCAGAAAGTGGCTTCCGACAAGTTTGCTCAGTATATGATTGAAGAGAGACCGGACGATTGGAAACGATTAGAGACCAAGTACGATCCTAGCGGAGCATACAAGACTCGTTATCTCGAGGAAAAATCTAAAAAATCAAAGAAGCCAAATTAAATAACCTTGCATTTAAATTTCCATAGCCAGATCCATGTCCCAGGATCCACTATGTATTCCACAATAATTATTTTCTATCTTCGAGTGAATCTCACGCACACGAGACACGAAATTCTTGCACCTATATACGCGATGTTTTATTAAAAAGCAATGATCAACTTCCAATACGAAAGATTCTTATTATCTGTTTCACCTAAGAATAATCCCAGGGACAAGGTACACGGAGTATCCAGATATTATGTAGTTATTGTAATACGAGTTCAATAATAACCCCTGTTGCGCAATTATTAACGTTGTTTGTGATTCATAACCTAGAACGCTCATTATACTGTCTGTATATGGAAATATACCGTACGATATATCTATACCATCCTATAGT
The DNA here is from genome assembly GCA_030142595.1 of Trachelus iudaicus. NCBI lineage: Eukaryota > Metazoa > Arthropoda > Insecta > Hymenoptera > Cephidae > Trachelus > Trachelus iudaicus. The sequence continues at coordinate 881,851 of JARQTH010000063.1, forward strand.
ATAGGATAAAACATAATATACTTGTACGTAGGTCTATCGATAAAAGTCGATGTATAAATACGTGTATAAAATAAAAGAAATTAAGGCAAAGTATAGAAGTAGCATATTTACATATGTGACTTTGCCTTTGGGTCGGCGTCATGGAAAATAATAATTCGACTAACGGCTTATCGTATTTCTACGTAATTATATGTAGAATTCTGGGCAAACCTTTTTCACAATATTCTACAAGAATATCGTGTCGTGTTTATAAGAAGGATTCACTTTTAAAAATGGCGTCAATTAGTGTTAAGTGGAAAGTGGTATTGCATTAAGTTGGCATCTCGATGAGAATTGCGTCGTACCGATATAATAATCCGACTAATTAACATCGATAAATATAATGATACTAAGATCGTTACTTCTGTCAAATGCATTGCTTATCGTTCCATGATATCTGTATGAGCAGTCGAGTATATCCCACCTGCCTGTACCTTCATCCAAACCTCCAGTGCGTTGAATGAGTGGCGTCCGATCGGACAGGTCGGTAAGTTTTTTTCCTTAAATAAAATAACACTTATTGCTATGATTACAACTTTAATGAGAATCTTTATTATTGTAAATGGGATTCAGGGTGGAGCCGATTACGAAAATGTTAAATAATTGTGTCAACGGATCGAATTAAGTCGATATAATCAATTGGACAATGTTACTTTGAAGACGTAAGATTCTGTTTTACCGACAGTTACCAAAAGGATACCTACATTAGCCATTGCCTGCAAAACTTGTGGTTACGATGATACGTTACGATACACGGTTGCATTTGGAGGATACAAATAGACGAGGGGAATTCCCGTTTTTAGAAATTAAATTTTCAATATTCAAGTAGATTTAAATATTGAACAATTTTTTTTTTTCGAACGCAGTATGTGATAAAAAAGGATGGATGGATCGTAAAATCTATTTGGGATCTTAACGTAATTAATGCTGACGTTACTGGCTCTTATATGTGATATAAAGATAAATTATAAATATGCCAAGGATCACGAGAGGCCAGAAAAGAATGTGGACGCTATGAAAGTGGCGCGACAATACAGTGAAGCACTTTATACCGTGACTATCGTAGCAGATAAGATTAGCCTGAATATAAATGTAGTTAATTAAGAAATATAATATTAGTCTATACGATAAATATTATTCCCGTTACGGCACGAGCGTCAATTTTGTTTCTCCGTGTAACTTTTTCTGCGCTCTCAGTGAATTCCCGTTACTCATAAGTCTTAGACCAAATAAGTTATTTTCTGTTGGGTAAGCAATTCCCGCGGAAACGGAGTATAGCGTCTGGAGATTATAATGGTTTAAGATTACTCGAATCGACTCTCGTCGGAAGTTTGAAGCTGGGTAACGGCACGTGGGTGGCCACCGTTTAGATATCCACGGGGTTCCCAGAACCTTATGACACGAGAAAAAAAAAAAAGGTCCAATAGGTAGTGCATAGGCACACGTGAGTGGCTATGAAAAGGCGTACATCTGAATCATAGCAGGAGAGGGGCCAGGCCAAAGTGACCATAAACAAAACTATTTCTTTGTTCGGAGCATCAGAGATCACTGTATACCCAAGTGCAGCAGTTCCCGTTGGTGGCTTCGTTAGGGAGGCTGAAATTAATAATTCACACGAAGAACGTTACGGTGGCATGCCTGTAGTCACATAAATTTCGAAGGGCTGGACAACGGGTGGGTTATACGTGCGATAAATTAAAAAATCTAATGCCAGCGAACATGAGCCACATCAGCTACCAGGAAGCGTAGCCAGGCAGCGAAGCGAAAAGAAGCTCGACAGGAATCCCATGTTTATTGCATTTGACGTGGTTGAACGCTTTGGTCCTCCAAGATGTGTCGGAGCCGACGAAGTCACGATCGCGAGTTCTGAAATAGGAATTTTTTAATAATATAAATAATAATCGGTCTAATGGCCGACGACGCGTTCGGCCTCTACGGTAGCTAATTTCAAATAAAAGCATTTTTGTCGGTCCTTGGGCCTGGTATTAAAAGGTGGAGGGTCGAACGTTAAAAGCCAAAGACAGGTAGCCCTTCTGAAATGGGCGTATCTACGTCAAGCTATCTATACGTGGCATAGAGGCACGTAGGTACATAGTTACATAGCTACAAGCCAGGGTTATCGTGGTTATTAAGGAAACGAAGAAACGAACTGACGCGTTGGGTGGTCCGCTCTCTGTTTATGGGGCACTGCATCTGCCGGGCTGTATAACCCGTGGACGTGTTGTGTGGTCTTGCCTTGCGTCTGACTTTACATTTGATTCACTACTTGCTAATAGTGGTTACATTAGCATTAGGCAGCTCGCGCGTTAAAAGCGCAACCGAGAGACTGACAATGAAAAGGAATTACCAGAGGTAAACACGTACCCCGGATATCCAGACTGTTTAGCACCGGCGTACCTTTGTGTGCTCAATAATTTTCAAGCAATAATAATTATCCCACGACGAAAGGAAGTACGGTAGATAATCGAGGATATCCGTAATGTCGAAACACGCGCCAGTCTCTCGTTCCTATTCAATTTTACCGCATTCGATGATAACCGGAATCCGTAGCCAGTGTGCAGTCATGGAATTCCTGGAGTCCTAGTGAGAGTAAAAGATAAAAGAGAATGAGAAAAAGAAGAAAAGTTGGGAAAAAAAGGTGAGAATCAAGGTGGTAGAGATAGGAAGCAGAGTAAGGAAGGGGGAATAGAAATGAGAAAAGGAAGGATCAAACGTACCGTGACTGTCTGCCACGGGCTTGAAGGTGAAAAATACTTGTGCGCCCGTGCATGCCGTACTTTATCGAGTCTCCATTGATCGATCGAGCGATCCGGGAGGCTCGGATAAGATGCTGTCGTTGTCGTCGTACCACAGGAGGACCACACGCGTCGAGTCGCGTAAGCCTCGCCTTCTCTTCCTTCTTCTACCCTTCGAACCAGAGCTGGAAACGTGGAACGGCGCATTACTTTGTACAGTGTAGTTCCTACGTTGGGAATCATGGCCAGAGACAGACTCACGGGTGGAGGACCGCGCGCGAGGAGGACGAAATAGCCACGGGTACCAGGGCCACCCACGTCGAGGGCGCAAAGGCGATATTTAGCGGAAGGCAAATCTCTGGCTGGACCACCCACGTCGACCGGCCTCATCCAACAGCCTGCGCTCCTGCTCCTGGCTACTTATTTCATAGTCTCCTTCCGCTCCTCTCTCGTCGGGGCTCCTGCCAGGGACGCCTGCGCGTACCTACGCGTGTACGGGTACTGGCTGCTGCCCCACCGATTAGCCAATTCCTATTCTTCGAGCTGGCCCCAAACCATCTCGTTCTGCCTTGTCCACTCTCTGCTCCTCGAGGCCCCTCCTTCTTGTCTTCTTGTTATTCATCCGCTTGGTCGTCCTCCTCCTCTTCTTCTTTCTCTTCTTCTCGATCCCCCTCTAACCAGGAGAACGTTAACGCTAACTGCCCAGCGGATACTTAGTGGAGTCAACGGCGTGTAAACGGTTCACGGTGCATGAATTCGGGCAGCGATAACCGCCGGAGACGAACTCCGCTTCGGTTCGAAGCTATCTACGTGACAGAGAATTCCAAGGATGGAAGCGCAGCATCCAGTCCGATCGTTTCCACACTGACTTCCCTTTCGATCTTTTATGTTTAATGTAATAACGTGCATCCAGTGCCCTGGGCGACGGGGCAGTTGCGTGTGGCATCATTACCTCCGACGAATAACATGTTACAGGTGCACGTGGGTTACTTTGTGAGCGAAGTAAATTAATAATTGGAACGTTTTGACCAGACGGATGGATCGACTGTACTCTGGGGAAGGTAGACGGGACTGACACCGGACACGCCTGTCCGTGTATCGAGATTCTTCGATTCGTTTGAAGCTCTTCTACGCGTACATCGGTTCCAGCATCGATTCGACGTACCGTCATAGCTTTCCAGCAGCTCGGAATCCTAAATAAATGAAAAATACTCCATTAATTATAATAGCCTATTTCTTAAGCAATAAACTGATTAAATCGCAATCCAAGGAATATTAAGAATATCCATAAACCAAATGTCTCATGGAATTATCGTAAAAAATTATTTTTCTCGCTTTTGCAATTAATTAACATAATCCCATCACCTTTACAACTCCAGCAGACCTAGACTCCTTGTGAAAGTCCGCGCAAACACGTTCTGCCCGAACGAGCACAACGATCTCCTATATCTCAAGATTATACTGTCGCCAGTTTAGGCGCTTTCGTATGTTAAACACTATCAGTCGTTTAGATAATCACGTCTCAGCGTATACGTCTCTGCACACACACTTCTCCGATACGCTAATATACAGATACTCGAATATCCACTACAGCATCAATGTATATATCTATAGCTATACGTCTGCCTATGTGTCTGCACGAGAACTCGCAGCTTGCAGGTTCGATCGGACCACCCAACTAGTCACCGCGGAAGTTGGTCGGTGCTCGGGCATTCACAAATGCCTCGGCTACACCATTACGTATACTTATACACACAATGTAGAGATATCGGTATCACACAGGAGATATACTAAGTCCAGGATCCGGTATCAAAATATTTCTCGAAAGACCTATCAGACGTACGTATTTCTGGGATGCAGCAAAAGTAGAGCAGTCGTCGTACGAGGAACTTGAGATTCTTCTGATGCTCCTACGTGCCATCATAAGTGCACGACCTTGGCCCTTGGTGACCATTGAGTTCGAGCACTGCGCGTCCACGTGGATTTTAACCTAGAAAGATACATTTTCTGTTAAAGCACAGGGAAATTTAGTCGCGCGACAGCGGCTTAAGGATAAAAGGTAACATAATATCACGTAAGGTAAACTGTGAAGTGGAGACGGCCCCTTAGTAGCGCAACGCGTTGGGTGGTCTCGGCTTCACCGTGGGTGGTCACTTACCAACACCATTTTGATATTAAACAGTTCCCTATATACTGTGTATATCGTATAGAATGTGTGCAGCCTACGCCGACACTTTCCATGGTGATATATCATTTCGGTTTACACAATAGAGCACTTTTCTTCAGAACCGTACTCCAATCTCTGCCGATTGGTAACCACCAGACATGGCTTTATTCTATCTTGTCTTGAAGCATCCTAACGAGACTACGAAGTAGCGCCGAGTACTTTCCTGTTTGCTGTATGAGTATCGAACCTGAAATAAAATAATACGTATATTAGGGAATTGTATAGTTGAAGTTAACGTATGCATATATGACACTTATAGGCTTTTGGCTGTGGTTCGGGTTTTAATGAAATTAACCGTATGACTTTGAACAACAGCGGGGATGTTCGAGTAATTGTTTTGCGTAATTTGGTTAGTTTATTAGGGATGTATTTTATGGTAGCCAAGGAACGGATCTCCTTTGGATTATTTTATGGTGCACTTTGTTAACTACTTGGGGTAGAGGAAACAGGGTAATATAATGGACTGGATGGTAGCAGGAGGTCTGATTTAATGGTGATTTTGCTCGCTCGTAATTTCCTTGCTCAAGTTTCCAGTTTACCGAGAGTTGGGGAAAGACCGTAGGATTGTCGTTTTTGACAGTATTATCTGTCACGGGAGGTTGAGGTACCAGTTCTGGACAATGGACGAGGAAATAAGGGAGACAGGTATACCAAGTTCGGGGCGGGTTAAGACACGGTTGCCGACTCGAATTCTGCTAAGTCAATTCAAAGGCGGACAGTCGAGGCGTCAGATACTTGGGTGGTCCTGTCCTACGCAAACAAAATAGCCAAGAGGAACAGGTAGTTGAAGAAAATTTACTGACTTTCTGAATTTTGAAAAGGACGCTCACGGACAAAGGTGACTCCTTCTCTCTATTTATACCGGATGGATAGATACGTATGTACGTCCGACCACAAGCTGTTAAGCGTCTTTCTGTCTGACATCTTGAGAACGTTTGCTTTCCAACATTCTGGCTCTCGAGGACGTTACAGATTTGAGTAGCATATTCAGGCGCTCCGTAGAAATTCCTGAAACATTTTTACGAAGAGTGTGACAAGTATTAAAAGGCAAAAAAGAATTTCACGATTGGATATGATATTTAGATGCGGTGAAAATGATACTCTTCGTATACAAATGCACTGACAGCCCATCGTCTTCTCTTTTTTTTTTTTTCTTTTTTTCTATTGAGTATCTCTTCGTCACGGTGTAGTTCCTTTACAATGAGTCGTTGTTGGGGTGAGACATTTTTAAAAATGGGCGGAAGCAAAGTAGCCTGCCGGCTCGTTATGATCCTTGACAGGAAATCGGAAATGCGTATAAAGTTGTCCCTGTTTCCTTTGAGCTGTCAGGGCCGACAAAGGCGGAATTTTTCTGGAAAATTTTCCAAATTATTTTATGGCTTTGGGCGTGCGGAAAAAAAAATTGAGTTTCTTCGAGAGACCGTCGCTAAGATTGGAATCAGCAATGACTCGAATTTTTTTTTGTTCTCCACGGAAACCACAATTCCATGAAAATGGAATTATCTGTTTCACTGAGTTTCGTGCATCGGCGATTTCAATGAATTCTTTTAAGAGATTTCATAATAAAAGAATAACGTTGGCCGATTGTTGTGGCGTCTCGATACAAAGAAATGACTATTCGGAATACAAAGGAACAAAATGATAATGAGACGACGAACGATCGTCGAATTGCGGTTGCGCTGTACGTGAGTAAATATGAAAGGCTGGTTCGTGTCCTAAATCGGGTCTGCGAAAGAATTATGATTTCGATTTGGAGAACCCTATCGGGCAGCCATTACTGGCTGACCATATTGCTTTTCATTATAGCTTGGACCACCAGCGTCGCCGCAATTAGTACGTTGGATCTCTTACGTGAGCCGGCAGAGCGTTGAGACCGTTTTAGAATTAATGATCTATAGAAATCCCGCTATAACGACCGTCCGTATTAAAAACAATCTAACCGATAATTATAGATCTATAAGTATCTGGAAGAACGCAGATCCAGGTAAGTGCATTCTGTACTTTTACTATGCGAGACATTCTAAAGGTACTGGATAAAATCGCAGAAGATGCGCGTGCGTCGACCAAAACGCAATAAGAACGCGAAAGGATTTTACAAAAAGAAAAAAACAATTGACAAAAAAGTATAATACGGTTCGTGATTAACGTAGACGGTTAACCTCATTTTTCCACATATTTTGGTTAGTCGATCCACGCTCGATACAATAGTAAAACTAACGAAGCCCAAGATCGAAAGATTTCATTGATAATAAGAATCATTGTCGCTCATAATACGGACAGTGGAAGAGGCGCAAATTAAAGGTCCCAATCGGTATGGGTTGAGCGACGCAGAAGTCGGCTAAAAAAAAATCTGCCGAGTCAACGAAAATAATGGCACTTAGTTAGCGGCTCTGCGAGAGGAAAAGAAAGAAGAGCGGAAGTCGCTGGTCGGATCGTTCTTATTTCGCGCGGCAGCCGCAGGATCGGTGGACACGAGTGGTGACGCTCTTCGAGATACGCTGGATCAAATCGTAGATCAAATATCATGGCAGACTTCCAGTAGCAGTCCCAGATATAGATAAGTATAAAATGATCTTAAGCACAGTCACTGCAAATAACGACTCGCCTTGTTATAGCCAAGATAGGTCAGTCGTGTAAAGGCAGACTTTGCATTAGTCATCCATCCATGGCAGGACCTTAACGATCCGATGGAAGATACAGAACTTCATGGTAGAACTGTATTATCATGGACACTGTGTATCGGAGTGCGAAATACGTATATTAAAAAAAAAAAAAAAAAAAAAATACGAACCTCATAAGCAAATTTATTAGACTTTATTCTCGACGAGTAATACACCATGGTCGAATCGTTGTCTCGATCTTTGCAGATATCAAAAATCGAAAATTGTGCGTGCCCTCTTGTCCAGTCGAGCTTTGAATCGATGATATCTACGAAATGGAAGAAACAGGGAGACGGACGGACGGACGGACCAATGGAATTATCCCGCATACCCTGTTTATTATTTTGTAAGTGGGTGGTCCGGCAGAGAAGTCCGGGTTGGCTCCAGTGGCTGATAATATCTCCTGTCCTGCACGCACCGGTGAACGTAACTCGAGGTAACGCACTGCGTCCTCTTGCGTAAGGAAGTAGTTTCCATCCTGGGGAATTACACATGCTCGCTTAGCTGCGTACACGCAAGTGCGCACGACGCACGTTGCGATGCAGTCTTATCCTCGTGAACGTGGGTAGCATTACCAACCCGTGTGGGCAGACTAGAAAAAATACGACGGTACATACCTATCTACCCACCAAGCACCATTCTTCTATCTTCCCCGTTATAACCTGGACAGACACACGTTGAACTTGTCTATCCATGTGCGATCACTTTGGGGTGCAATTTTCACGTTTTTCTCCATTTACCAATTACATAACGGTTGTTCTCCTTCGGACTTTGCTCGTGGATGAAATCCTGATGTATGTAAGCGACTTTGGCGCATTTTTCGTTGACGGAGGCCAGCACGGAGTAACGGCATAGGGAAGATTCAGGATACAACGGTATGAGAGTATTGTCTATTGCGTGGGGTTATGTAATTGACATTTAATAATAAAATTAATAGCTTCGCTCAACGAAGAAGGTTTACTGGGCGAAAGGACAAGATCCGAGACTGACTTACCAAAAATAAGGTTAGGTTATGGCGGCCGGTAAGGAAAGCATGGGATTTCTTTGGTACGTCGGGAAGAACGGTTTCGTATCACGACGGTGCTCTTCGGCAGAGTGGCTCTGACCTTGCCACCTCCACGTCCCTTGACTTTCTCTGAAAATACTCCCAGTCGTGATTCACCGTTGGTAAGTAAGCAGTAAGCACGCGTTACGCGAGTCGAATGGCGCCCGACTGTAGGCAACCGCGACGCACGCTGGGTATATTGGATTGAGTGACTTACAGGCGTAACTCTCTCATTGAATCACCCACTCTCTTCCTACCCTCACTCATTAAGTAGATACAGAGTCGGCAAAGATCAAAGCTCGTCTCGACACGCTCGCTTAATACCGGGTGGCGAGTTAAAAATGTCGTAAAAATTAAGAGTCGCATCCAGACGCTCCTTATCCATCGGGATGAGGTAGAGAGCAGTATCTTGATTGCCATCGTGCCGACTAAGAGGGGCTGAGATCCGAGTAAATGTAAAGTGAGTGAACTGTATGATATATTGTGTTTTAAAAATTCTTTAGTAAAATATGAGTTTCGTGAAAGCTATGGACTTCGTGTAACGGTTTATTGGAATATACGATTGGTTGCTTTTGCTACGGAAGAATTTTTTATATTTATCCACACTCGTATCCTCGGGCAGACGCTTTCTCACCGTTACTCCTGGCTGTATTGCACCAACCGTCTCATAATGCGTGAACGCGTTTTGCTTGTATCATGTGGATGAAAGAGATTTTTTAGATCAGTGATTATCAACGAGAAAACTCTAACCGTAATTTTTATTTTATACGTCGAATCCATTACGATGATAATAAGTTTGCCTTGGTGAAATTATGGGATATTTCTTCTTTATAGGTCCGATACTCCCACCCGACTTGGGTAACGTTTCCATTGAGTAATACAAACACGGACGGCGGCGTTTCTTTTGTACGATTGAACACAGGAAGTCCGTTCCTTGGTGGCTTTAAATTAGGTATTCCAGTCTGGAAGAGTTTTCTGTACTTGACGCCTTAACCAACTGTTGACCATTCTATGCGAGTTGTATACTATTTTTGAGGTTACATTCTTTCCAACGATTCCCTCGATACTTTGTTCTTCGTAGTTACGCTGTATTTCACGCAAGACATTTTTGAAGATTCCGAAGGAAAAAAGAGATGGACTATGCTTCTTTTTGCTTTCTTCTAAACAATTTCACGTGTGAAATGGTTCGTCATTGGCTGAGGGTGTCGGATGAGGCATCGCTGTGGGTGGTCTCGTGTTTGTACATTACCTCCTTCACTCCTCACACTCTCTACTTCTCTTCCATCTCATCAGGTCTGTTTTTTTTTTTATTTTCTTTTTCTTCTTCTGCTCGGCACACGTACACCAAGAACAGCTTTTTCAATCGGACTTACTTCCACACTCTGACAAATCCACAAACGCCTAATGAAGTCGCATCGTTATGTAGATATTATGGGGACAGGTTAATAAGTTAATCGTTCTCGGTAGCGTTTATTCGAGTCTTAACGAACGCATTCTGAACAGTTGTTGGCTCCTTAAATGTGTCACGCGAACGAGCGATTAAGAAAGGATTTGTTGAGTTTCAATAAAATTGTGTACCCAGTCTGATGTTACGTCTACGAATAATTCATTGCAGCGCCATGAACTTGCTCCAGGGAGAAGTTGAAGCGGCGCCAGGGATTGACCTATCGTCGCAAATCCATCAAGACAGTCGTGGAGGTATCGTGCACAGGGGTCCTACGATTCCAAGAGAAAATGACTTCCCGGGATGAGAATTCCCTTCTAAGAAATTTATGAAAAATTTCTATTTTCATCGCTTCTGTATACCGATTCACCATCAGCTCCTCTTTGGCCGTTGCATGTGTTGACATTTCTTATTTTTCTATCGACGCGAAACCTTCAATTTTCAACGTGTTTACTCCATTCTTGCATCATTGCATCAGAGATCTGGTACTTAGCGTGTAGCTCTCGTCGACGGTGTGCGGAGCAGTGTCAGCGTGTGAAGGGTAGACTACGGAGTAGCATCTGTGAATCGTGCGTGTCTCCTCGTCAGAGTGACTTTGTGTGGGTAATGTTTTTGCTCGAGGGGAAATGGTACCGCGTGTGTGGTCCCGGTGCTAAGACCTCTTACCTCTCCGCGGCGGACTCGGCGTATCCTAGCAACCTAGGACGCCAGAGAAGTCCAGCCAATCAGAGACAGGTTCGCGTGAGTTCGGCCGTTCTCGACTATATTCGGTTCTGACGTCAGCGGTACTGGCACACACGTACTTTGGGACATTACGGGCCCCCTGCGAACGATCCCGGTACTTTGAAATAAAAAAATTTTCATATAGACGTCATATCGCTCAGTTTACATTAAATTTTTTGCATGGTATTATAAGATCAATTTATTTCTTGTATTCTATCCGCTATCGAATACACGCGATACTGTTTTCTGAACTACGACATTTATGTTTCTGGAGTAAAAGATTGTATTTTACTAAAGTGTCATCTTTTGTTTCGGACAACAGTAAGCATATTTGTCTTTGAGATATCGTTGACAAGGTTCGGCGCGAGTCCTGGTATTTATTTTGGCCTTAGAAGAGATTGAAGACGTGAACCAATTCAGGGCCCAAAGCAATACCGATCACGCGTTACGCTCCTGGATATTTGTGCAGCTCTGATCCGAAAGAGGGGAGCCATCCACTATGGCCGCCACAGAAGGCAGGCTACGAAAGAAATGTGGCACCGCTTTTCCCTTAGTACGGACTTAGACTGCTCTAAGTGCCGGTCGCACATATTGGTGTCCGACAGCGTTTTCCCTCGTGTGACAGAAAGACAGACAGTTTCTCGTAGAAGCTTCCAAGTAAAAGCCAGTGCTGGCAATCGTGTCGTCGTCGATATATTATACTGCGGGCTCTCACGGTGGTTAGACGAAGTGTAACCGAATGCCCAAACTGTCGTGCTGTTACAAATCTGGAACAGTCCCGAGTGATTTTCCAAGGATTTCTAGAGACACCGGAGCTAGTGTCAGCTGCCTTACACGTCCTAAGGAGTCTTACTGTTTAACACCTGTGACACTAGCCACGAGTAACACTGTCTCGGCACACACGAGCCTCTCCCACCAGCCTCTCGCCAATAACAGTGGATCGTTCAAATAAGTTTTCCCGCTAGATCGGCCTGCGATTTATTCAAGATCGAGATACCGCGTCTATAGCAGAGACCGTGAATAACAAGGATCGACGAACGAATCTTCAAGTCGCTATTACCATCGCATTTAAACCTGACGAATGTCACGTACGCGTAGAATCGTTTAAACTGGTTTAGCTCAACGTGAAATCTTGGACACGCGCGGCAGATGTGCCCTTTTTGAATGCCGACTGGTGCGCGTCTCCTGAAAGATACTTACTGTATTATCGCATCCAGGAGTTCAGGACGTTACGTACCACGCGTTGAGATACAGTGCCGTGAGTGGTGATAGAGATCTGATTACAAGAAAGCACATGAGTCGATCTGCCGATAGAAAAAGTGAGAGTGATTGTCCGTCCGTTTCTCTGATGTATTCGGCCGATTGCCCATACCTCGTGTGAAAGATCATGGCTAGAATTCGGTGAGTGCGGGTTCTGGAAAGTCGAGTGAAAATTAAAAATAGTTTTACCGCGTGTCGTGTCGTGGGCAGATGCATGACGGATCATGGTCGCTGCGTCCGGCCCTTCAGGGATCCTAGCGGGACGCCCTTCTGGTTCTCAGACCCAGATTTTACAAAATGGCACGAGTACGTCGAGTTGCAATGGCAAGGCTGCCACGGAAAATACAAAACAGAGGCACGAGAGTGATCTCTACGTCAGGCCAAGTTGGACGGATGCTGCCATCGCTTTGGACCAGCTTGAAAAGGTATAGAGAGCTACGTTAAAACTCTAGTTGCTATCCTTGTCACCATTGACATAAGTACCGGGACATTCACCTTCAATTCGCATTGCCTGTACGCTCATTTGAATCGCCCGCTCTTTTTTTTTTGTTTCATTCAGGTAAACGCAAAATATCTTCTCTGCAGATTCTCAAGCATCGCTATCTCCACTGGCGCGTCAATGCTTCCTTATTCTCAAGAAAAGTCTTAAAATATTCATCCTCCTCGTACCTTGGAGCTAGAAGAGTGGAGTAGTCTTTCTTTTTCGCGAGACCCAAAAGAATGCTTCGTCTTCTAGAAGGTATGCCTCTTTGGAAGGTGTTCCGTGCTCCATAGTTGCCTCTCCTACAATGACCCTGGTAGACTTTCACAGACGCGGGTGGTCCAAATCGTGTTTTCAAACGCAACCCAGCACATCAGCAGTCGGACTATCGACCGGATCGAAACAAGAAACAACTTCCTGCTCGGTAGCCAGACTATTTTTCTCAAGACTTAAAGTAAAAATTCCCCAATGCACAAGCATAGTACCTTCAAGGTCTTACAGTAAATGTGCGTAGCACGTGATGTCGATTATTGTTGATATCACATTTGGAAGACACCCCCCCCTCCCCCCCCCTCCCCCGAGTCTTCAGCGACCTCCGCAAGAGGAGAGGAATGTTCTCGGAACGGGAAATAGGTGGCTCCGTTCCATATTACCGCGAGAAGAAAACCAGTTCCACCTTGAGCCATACAGTTTCCGTGATCTCCAGCTGACTTTCGAAAATCATCCGAAACTAATTCTACACTGAATTCGGACTGGCTCCAGGTAATACTCAGTCGGAATAAATTTGCGCGGCAATTTTTTACCTGCACAGTTCCTCCTAACATCCAATAATTTATCCTCAGGTTGTTTTGTTTGATGTTACGCCGATGATCCTAGTCGTCCCAGACGCTTCCACCTTTAATCCTACTATTGTTTACACGATTGCGCAATTTAATATCGCCCGGGTGAACAAGAACGAATTCCTTAGACGGGAGGAGGGTCCATGCTCTACTTTTCTCGAAAGTGCCTCCGTAGTAGCGCTTTCGTGCGAGATGAGTCAGTGACTCACGGCCAGTAGCCTCAGCCCTGTACTCTGCTGTACCATCGTTCCGCCTTGGCACTGAACGTCGGCAACGTGCATTCTCGGTAAAGAGATGGCTCTAGGATAGTCATACACAAAGAGAGCAGAATATCGATTAACAAAGCATCGCACTAGGCAGTCGCGTTGTAAATACTCGGCAAAGTATTACCAATAATTATTATATACAAGGGAGGTTCCCTGATGCAACCAGAAGTCAGTACCACGCTTTGAGTCCTATGCGCAGTTGCATTCCTCGTCTGGTTGGAATGTGAAGTAAATTGATATCAACGTGGCTGAATAAGTCATCCTGGTGCGTATGCTCCTAGGGTACGGTCTTATACTTGAATTTATGTGAGCCCATTCGGGAAATCGTGTTTCAGAGTAACGGAATACACGCAGCTGGTTCATTATATACGTATATATAGATTTACCTACATAAATGGGATACACCTATACGTATGGCACACGGTATAAGTATCGCGAGGCGCCTTACCTTCGCAGAGAGCGAGAATGTCCCGAAGCCAGGATATTTTTCTCGATGAGGATAGCTATAATATTTCATAATCATGTCTTAATTTCTGGCAGCTGAACCCGCGTGCACAATGCTGGCATTCACGCACGTTGGCGTTCACGACGTGCGTGTAGAGCGAGATTAAAGGGCGCCGACATCGTGTGAGGCTTCCATACTAGCGTTATAATACGGACGGTGCTCTTGGCCAAAGGACTGAGGGGGAGACTATGAAGGGGGGAAGGGCGGGGCGGGGGGGGGGGCAGGGGTTACCCACAATGCCCGGAATTCATCGATCTACGAGCTGTCTTACACGAGTAAAATCATAGCGATCCTTCAATCTCGTTTTCTGTCTATTTGATTCTGGATAAAGTCAGTGTAATATCCACGAAATGCCTATTGACTTCTCTTAGCAAGGAAGGTCTGTAACGGAGTTACGTCGTTCGGTGACTTTGGTGCAAGAGGTAGGGCAGAAGTATCGAGCGTGGAAAAATTTGAAAGTATTTCGATAGAATGGGAGTTCTAAGTAGCCGAGGAAATTTGCGGGAAACGTCGACTGGGCAAATCTCTAAGTTAGCAGGGAGGTAGCCGAAAAGGGGCCTCGGGGTTAGGAAATTGGGGGCCCCTTTGATCTCTGCCAGGGATACACGCCCCCTGCCATTGCCCCGAATGTCTTCAATCTTCATTCTTACCGGGGCCCATACCTGCCGGCGTATACCTAAGTTAAGACCCTGCAGACCCACCAACCGTTGCGGGCCCCCGGGGCCCCAAGCTACGTCTCAATCTCCCTTTGACGTTGATAGCTTCATCCTTCGGTCGAAAATCGAGCGCCCGAATTTTCGTTTCGTGATACCGAGTTACCTAACCTCCATTCTCGTGCATTGGCTCCCTGCTATACATTTAAGACTATGGTACTTGCTCGCTATGCACAGACTCAATGATGTGATAGCGTTAGATTGATGTGGGGTTAAAATTTGAAGGAAAAAAAAAAAGAAACAATTTAATTAAAATTCTTTTACGAGTCTCCGCAAAGTCAGCTCTATTCGCGGCTCGGTGCTATTGACAATTCAGTGAACGTTCGATCACGAGAATGTAGATAAAAATAATTTAAATCTTTTTGTATAAATATTTTTGTGATGCGTGTAACGTCTAGACAACTCGGAGATAGGCATCGGGGAGCCACCCACTGAAATCCCACGTACAATTGTACTCTCTAGGCGGAGATACATTTCAATTCCATCTAGAAGGTGTTCGGTGAACTTTAGAATTCCTTACGTCACTTAACCTATAGAGTGTCCAGGTATATATAGTTACGTTTGTTCCTACGATATGCATACGAACTGACAGCTGAGTAGAGACTAGAAATGGGATATACGATCTTGCGATTTTTAATCGATAAGATCTCTCTCTCTCTCTCTCTCTCTTCAAGTGTATGTTGTGACACAACGTCGTGGCCGACGACAGTTTAAATCCAGGAAGAAGAAGACCCCGTTTCTCGTAAGTGCTCGTGGGCCTATATGGGTTTTCTCGTGGTGGGCAGTATCTACATATTACAACCTCGTGACTGGGACCACCACCGTTGACATAAGATCCTGTTATGCTGTCTGCTATCTACTCGCAGCCCGAGTCGCACCGTAAAAAACATTAAAAATACAAATAACATAAATTCGTTAACATCCTTCCACCCGATTGGGGAGAGGGTGGGGGGGGGTGGAGGGGAGGGGGGCACCGTTGGCCATTCTCCCGCACGAGCAAATCGAGCTCGAGAGAGCGAAATAACGAGGCGTGCCGAGGGATGTAGAAGCTACCGCGTCGAGTCCCCAATCACGACCTTCCTCCTCCACGTGGAAGAACCAGAACATTTCTCAAGGAGAGAGTAAATGACACTTTCTGTTGTCTCTCGTGTTCCCTTATCTGGATCCTCCATTGACGATGTCATTTAGTGCCGAGGTGTTGGCGATGACCAAAAAAAATAAATAAAACGAAGATCTGACATATATGGAGTATAGAGTTTCGACTTTGGGTTCCAGGTCGAGGAATGCGCTCGTGGGACTTATATGGGACTCACCTGGAATCCAATCGTTTCGAATCGGCTCGAAAAGGATTTTTCTGTGGGTCTGCAGGAACAAAAATTTTGCGCTCCTCCCAGGTCATCCGAGTATCCCTCCTTCAAAGCCATGTGGCTGACGTGAATTCGGTATATGTATAAGGTTACCCGAGCTACCTCCGGAACGGTACGCAAACTTAATTGGCTGGAAAACCATGCTATCCGATACTCAGCTACTGGCCCAACATACGTGAACGTAATCCATATTTTCATCTATTCAGCAGAGTACAACTGTACTTCTTCTTTTTTTTTTTTTTTGGGGGGGGGGGGTTGAGATAGTGGCTTTTCTCCCCGGGCACTTGGTTCTCTCTCTCTCTCTCTCTCTCTCTCTCTCTCTCCATCTGTCTTTCCTTCTTTCACTCTGTCCCTTTCTCTGATTCTCCTCTCCCGACCAGAAGAGATAGGTATTGTTGCGGGTGGTCCACCGAGCACATTGTCAGGGTGACCACCAGGTAGTGCGCAACGTTGCCGTTTGCAATGTTGCGGCCCTCGTTTATGCGCGATCGCCCGGTACTAACTTCGTTCTAAAAGTTTAGCCGTGGTTGCGGCTGCCATTTATCATCGTCAAGCCCACACGGCCAATTTAAAGTACCCGCCGCTGCCGTGCCGCGTTCGCCGGTATAACGGGTGACCCTGGTGAAACCTGAGGATACCTCAGGCAAAAGTATTATCACGTTGTGCTACGAGCTACGAGAGAGACGATGAAAAGAAGGGTGACTTACACTCCGAAACCCTTCCATGTTCCAGGGCAAGGCGGAGGGTCAAAGATCAGCGGTATGGATCAGGGCGCGACTGCAGGATCAGTTGAGTCAGCTGGGATACTTTTTGCAAAGGCACGCAGGGAAGGTCTTGTTCGTCGCGATCTTGGCACTAGCCACTTTCTGCGTGGCGCTTAAATCGGCCCAGGTCCACAGCAAGGTCGAGCAACTATGGGTCCAGGGTAAGTTCCATTGGAATAGTACGAATCGACTTCCCGCCGGTGCGAAAGTCGACTTCCGGTTCTCATAACTGTGTACCATCGAATCTGTCTTTGTAATTCTCTTCCTTACCGACTGGGCTCATACGATACCTCGGGGCAACCCATTGAAATGAGCCTCGGCCCAGGTATACCCGCAAGGTACTTCGCTATACTGGTTTCCGGCCAGCTTCGATCTTCCCTGCACGAGCTCTCCGGCGACTGTCCCTAATGGCGCCTGTCACTCAACGGAACAGAACGAACTAGACTTCTGTGTGTCTTGTGATGTATTCCTGTACCTTGCGGAGAACGGAGAGAGAAAGAAAAAAGAAAATGTCAAAAAGAATATCGCGAGCGGAACCTCCGCCCCCAGTACATTAGTTGCGCGCTGGGTGGCCTCTATATTTATCCGTAGGCTCGAATGTTAATTCAAACGCTCCTGCAACCTACACCGTACGCATGGCGCACTTGGGTAAAGTCCGTCCAGGAAACAGAGCCACCGGTACTCTGGGAAAATTGAGCCGACTCCGAGGCACGAGCACCGCCCGAAAGAGATACGATCCCCAGTGAGTTCGCTTAAATCTTCGAGTCATCGCGCGAACGGCTGTAATTCATTTAATAATTTACGTATTACTCGTGGCAACGTCTACTTAACATCCTGACTATCTTCTTTTTTTTTTTTTTTTTTTTTTTTTTCCTTTCTCCAAGTCAGCGCGTCCCACGACCACAGTCGGTCAGCCGCGCCAGACGATATCGATCAGGATCCGAGATGGACGTGTCGAGATCAGTACCGGATATCCGTGAGGTGACTGCGCGCGAGATGCGGGCGTACTGTCCCTCGATAACGCACGATGCAGAACCCGGTCGGACTGTTAGATAAATGATTAACCGGGGAGGATAGAGCAACCTCATCGAGATCCCGCAGCACCTGATCGGCAGAGACAAATTTATGTGCCGAATTGTCGTAAAAGTGCTCTCTCGCGCGAATACGATCTCAATTGAAATAATACACGGGGTATGCAGCTGCGGGCGAAGCGCATTAAATAGTTCACGCATGCGCAGGAGATTTTTATTCGATTACGGTTAAATCCTTTTCTCCTTTTTCGAAGTGTTCAATTTTTTTATCATCCAAGATACGTGCGGCTTACGAAACACTGAGATGCGAATGACGCGCAGTGATATCTTTCTCTTCCTGGACATCCGCATACACAGCCTAAGAGAAGCACGGGCTTCGGGTACGTCTTGAGAGAGCAAGAGTATCCTCCTCACGCTTCGTCTTGGTGAAGATGCCTGGGTACAGGGTGTTTCATAAATTCTCAGGATTCCTAGAATACCTCGGAGACTCGTTCCCTCTTTGCGTTAGATACGAATATTCAAGATATTACCGTCCATGGTAAAAACCTTACGTAGGACCGATTACCTTGAGGAAATCAATCGATTGGACGATCGACGGGTCTTACGGTAGCTGATCGATCAATTTATCATGTCGCTTTACACGTAATCCGATACACCCCTAAATTGAGTACTTATACCGTAAGCCGTACAGGGCTTCGCGAAGTATCCATTAGACGGCATAATGCCTGGTCCCGATGGTCCTGCGCTTCTGTAACGGCCTGTAGAGAGACAAGGAGGGCTCCTCGGCGTTAGTGTGACCGGGCAGACAGAGGACGAAGGCACGACGGTACACGAGGGGCCGACCGACTGCTTACATCTTCATTAGGCCCCCATGCCTTCGAGTGAGAGAGGAGCAGAAGAAGCAGAGATGCCGGCCGGAGAGAAAGGGTCGCGAGGGAAGTGGGGGGGGAGGGGGGAGGGGGAGAGTGTCGGAGTAGGAGAGAGGTACCCAGAAGAGGAACGGAGCGAGGGAGCAAAGGAGCAAGACGCGGAGTCCTCGTAAGACCTCAGCGGGGATAAGAGAGTCAGAGGATCGTCCCAAGACCCACCGGGAATCTGTTGTTGTTGCAC
This sequence comes from Trachelus iudaicus, assembly GCA_030142595.1. Lineage (NCBI taxonomy): Eukaryota > Metazoa > Arthropoda > Insecta > Hymenoptera > Cephidae > Trachelus > Trachelus iudaicus. The sequence goes on from JARQTH010000063.1 coordinate 901,060, forward strand.
CGTCCGATGGACGGGCGCATAAACAGAGGATCTCATCTCCTGTTTACGCTACACTGTTATTCGCTGGAGTTCACGTACGCTCTCTGGGAGTCGGGTGTCGTTCTCTTCCGGTGTCTCGAGAGAGGTCTTTCTCTCTGGATACACTGTATAGAGATAGTACGCGTCACGAGGATCCAATTAGTTAGTCATTTGTATTCCATGAATGATCTTTCGGGGGAAACTTCACGAGGGTCCGATCGGGATCACTTCCGGCAACAGTTCGGTTCACTGGATGGTGTGCCGGGCAGGGATCACGTTTGCCATCTAGAGGAGCGTGCTGGAACTACCGTGATCGCGTGTCACGGAATATGCAAATTAGTAAGGTTTGATATTTTAGGTGAAAATAGAAAAACATGACTTTTCCAGAAGTCGACGTTAATCGGTTCGACGATTAGGACGACCTTGAGCATCGAGTGGGATTGTTGGTACAGTGGGGACTTTTATGAAAGTTTGATCCTTTGCGGAGGTCGATGAGTACCACTGGGATTGGATGGGGCTCGGTTCCGGTGAATGGTCGCGGTGGGTGGCCCGCTCAGCTCTCTGTGTGCGCCAGCCAGCTAGCCATCCAGCTAGCCGGCTAGCCAGCTAGCCAGCCAGCCAGCCAACACACCAGCCAGCGGTGGGCCTGCGTGTCTTCGGTGCCTGAACCAAGAGTTGGTCCGAGTCTGAACTAAGCCTGCTTGGGGCCATCACTGGGCTTCGGTGGGCCTCGCTCACTGCTTCGTCAAGGAGTCCGAGATCTGCCGTACCTACACCTTCGATCCTCCTGTCCCGTTCGTACTATCCGTCTCGTGGGCATCAACCCCGAAAAGCTATTGTTCGTTTCAAAATATTCGGCGGGACTAAGTTGCTCTTCAGCCCCTTCCCCGACATCTTGCCTTCGTGGACACTTGTTCCGTAGAATCCACCGAACTAATCATACCTCGGAGGACAGCGCTACTCGCGCGTCCTGCTTCCTTATAGGAGCCGGCGGGTGCCATTTAATTAGCAATTTGTATGGATAGAGTCAGTCAAGTCTGAGAGGTAAAGATACCCGTTGGCTGCGACGTGACGCGATCAGTGATCCCCAACGTGATTATCGTCTCTTCCTTTTGTTTTCATCCGCTCCAGATGTCATTGGCTCTGTGGCTGCTACAAAGCGCGATCGCGGTTATGGAACATCAAATGGATCTTCATTGACGAGGGAGCCTACAACGGGGATGATAAAAATGTTCTTCTTCCGCTTTACGGAAATTCGTAAGTCCTGCGTGAAAGTCGCAGGGAATCGCAACCCTCCCAACTGCCATTAACATTTCACCCTGGTCCCAATTCCCTTTGGGGAAAAGGGAACCGCACGGCACCAAAAATACCGACGACATTAACACGAACCGCAGGGCTAATGGCATATGGGAATGCTGGAACACCCTTAACGAGGAGGAAGAAGTCGGGCAGACGCACGTGGTTTTTATTTTCACACGCCGTAAAGCTGTCCGCACGTGTTTTCTCAAGGAGCGCTTTCAGTTTCACCGTCTCGGAATTCAGGAAGTGGCTGCTCAGCCCCTTGCCGATTAGCGGCCATTCCGGTATCCTATAACTGACCTCTGTCAAAGCGGAAGGCCGCCGTTAAACTCGAAGACAACGGATGATCTTCCGCGTCTTGGTTCCATGAAAGGCCCGCAGTCAGCCAGGGTGGGATGCCCTTTCTCTAAATTGGTATAATCGTTGGAAGTTTCCCCAAGTCCCGGAGGTACGTTTCCTCGAATTCTCAAGAAACGTTTCGAAAAAGAGCGAGAAAAGAGAAGAGAAGGAAAGACGAATGAAATCTCTCAGAAGACTCGTGAAGCAACGTTCGAAAATCTACAAGGGAATGATTCGTGGTAATCGTCGGACATCAACCGGGTTGCACCTGCCTCTTGGCGCTAAGGCAAGGTAAAGAAAGAAAAAAAAAAAAAAAAAATGCTCAACGCACTCATGCCCCAGGTCTTGTTGATTCTGGAGATAAGTCTCGTGTATGCCCAAGGCCAATGTCAAATTACCGTCAAATATTTGTCTTGCAAACACAGTCCAACCTCTACTGTCTCTCGGGCCCTAGAGAAGCCACCGGTAGATCCACCATGGGCCAAGACCCTTGAAAATAGAGATGACTTCAGAAGGGAAGTCAAAGCCGTTAAGTTTGATCCCGTAATAAAAATGTTTCTCACAATGCATGTACATTCGGCACTGTAACGTGGGGTGACAGAGATTACCCACTTAGTGGGGTAGATCAGAAAATTGAACTTGATTAACGGGAACTCATAGCGCAGGGGAGTGTACCCGATGGTGACCCAGCACGGATCGAAGAAGAGTGACCAAGGAGTGGGGAAGATCGTTCCCTCCTTTTTCCCTCGTATGGAAAAGAAAAAAAAGAAAAGGAAGAGAGGCCGAAGGTGCGCTGCGCGATGCTAACATAATGAAACAATGGAGCCAATGTCGGACCGCCCGGTGCTGAATGGCGAGTAGCCAAGAGCTTCCGACAGAGAGGCCACCATTCAGGAGGACCGTGGAGTGCCAGGGATGGACAGAGTCCTGCGAGGCAATTACGGTAGCCGGGAGGGGACAGAGCGGTAACATCTCCCTCGAGAGTGACTGCGACAGAGAAATAATTACAGAGACGCCCCGTCGATAAATCAAGAGATTCACTCCACTCTCTCCTCCCCTCTGCGCCTCTCGTCTCTACCATAACGCAACGGCATCCCTTGGTCGCCCTTCGGGAACCATAATATTAATTTTTCCTTATTCATCCTCCACCTTTTACATCTACTTGACTTCCTCTCTCTCCTGTACCGACTTGGTCGTACTTTTCACTGTTACGCCGCTGCTTCTTGCTTCGTAGGGCAGAGTCAGTGTCTTTATTACGAGGAGCTCCGCTGCCCGCATTCTACAGAGTGATTCATCCGATGCCGGCGCTAGAAGCTCCATTCCTACCTACAGTACACACACATTGCGCGCAGTCAACCTCTACGTGCCTCCGATACCCTTTCAGAAGTTGATACGATAGAGCCTCGCAGAAGAATTCCATAGTAGATTCAATGCTGACGTAATATCTACAATAAGGAATAGCACAGATCAAATAACAGCGCAAGGACGCGCTCGAAGCGATCAACCAAGAATTTTCATACTCACGTATCAGAGGGACACCCGTTATGAAGTGACGCTCCTCCCGGAAATGTTGTCTCGGACAAAAAATTGTTTGTCCAGTCCAGAGGAGACACGGGACGAGTCCCGGGAGCGGCTTCATTACGCCCTATGGATAGTCTGTGGAAGTTCTTCTCCTTCATCCTTGGAGCCAGGATGGACCTACGGCTGACTCCCCATGTATCTCTGGACAGCGGTCCCTACGACCGCCCATGGGCCCCCGTACTAATTCTCATCCGAGTATCCCTGGGAGTCATCCCGAGTAAGATCCTACGAGGCAACACGGCCAAGTTGAGAACCACTGAATCGAAGCAACACGGGTGGTCCGGAGGGACCGCGCCGTGGCGGAACGTGCAATACGCCGTCGGCATTTTTGACGATGAAATCCGGCAGGATGGGGGTACCGAAACGTACAGTCCATACGCCATTTCCATAAGCCGGCAGTGTCTCAACGACGTATCCACGTTGATCTTGTAACGATAATAAATTTTTAAAAAAGGAATTTTTCTATCGACCTGTGTGACCCTCTTACCTCCGTTACTCAGCGAATCAACTAAATGGCACGCGTGTCTCTTTTCTACTCGTAGAAGGTGGACGTCTGCAGAGGGAGATGAAGTACGCCTCGGAAGCTCTGGGCGAGGCGACCGCCTCCACGCACCAGCTCGTCATCCAAACGCCAAGACACTCCGGAGCGAATATCCTTCATCCCGCCGCGCTAAAGGAACACTTAGCGATTCTTAAGGCGGCTACGCAAGTCACCGTTCACCTGTTCGAAATGTGAGTCTCTCTTTATATATATATACATATATATATATATATATATATACACGCACACAAACACCCCAAGGCACTAAGAGCCACGCGAATGCAGTATCCACGAAGGAGCGAACAATGGCCTGGTCAGATCGTAAAATCTTTATCGACGATTAGTCACGGGTGCGGAAAAGTATCTCGGATAATTTTCGCAGCGATGGACGCGCCTAGCTCGTTTCATAGAAACTCATCGGAAACCCCCTTAAGATCCTCGTTCTGACATACAAACCCGCCTACGCGATACCATTGACAGTGGCCTATATACTAATCCCCGTATACTTTTTCATATTGTAGTTCGTGGAAGCTGAAGGACATGTGTTACGCACCGAGTATACCGAACTTCGACATGCACTACATCGACCAGGTAATTTCAGAAGTCCCAGCTGTGTGCGTACCTCTCGCAAGAGTTATTGCGAACGCTTGTATCACTCGAGAGTATGGAAAAAAAAAAGAAAAAAGAAAAAAGAAAAAAGACTCGAAGCTCCCCGTCGTTCGCGCGACAAATGTACCTTCTTCTTGCTGCTCGCAATTCTCTGTACCCGTTGGGCCCTTTATGAAATGCAGGGGGTTGCTCGAGATAATAGGGGCTGCCGGCGGGGAAGGGGTGGGCTGCTTGGGAGAATTCCCAGTTTATACGGGATGATGGATGGGCTGGCATGCGGAGAGTCGCCGCAAGGTGGGCAGCCACCCATATCACGTGGGCGCCTCTCTATATCTTTGCCAGACGCGAATATCGTGCTCTTGTATGTGCGCATACGTCTCGTATAAATATAGACCCGACGGTAGGCATACGCGTGGACGCACGAATACTGCGTAACCGCGTTACCGACGTGGCCACGTACGGGAGACGCACGAAGGAGGACTAAGCTAAATAAGCGGCGAGGCAATTAGCCTCGTGTAATGACGGGGTGCGGCCGCGACTGTACGCCGTGTCATGTGTGGTCCAGGCTCTACCTGTCATTATACGCAAATGTGACCGAGCGCAGTAAATACCTGACCAATGGCCTCGAGGGTAAACGCTCGACCGTCGGTTACCTTATGACATGCCATTTCCGTTTTTGACGTATATCCGGTTTGATATGTATATATATATCAGGGGGGGGGCAGGGGGATGAAGGGGGATGGGGGGGGGGCGAGTGTTTGAAATGGATCTTGGTACTGGGCTTAAAAGTCGTAATTTTATTTAAGGGTTTTCTCTCTCTTCTTTTACGGGGAACTTGATTACATCGCATCCCTCTCCCGTATTGTTGGGACATCTTTAAAATTCTTCCTGGAAGCAGGAAACTTAATCTACGATAATCTTCCCTTGGGGGACGCGGGTCTGTATTACTAAACGATAAAACACCGTGGAAGGCGACCTTATTCTATTTCTGAGAACGTGACGGTGGTCCCCTGTGGGCTCTTTTTACTCAGACATCCCTTGATTTTAAGTGATAGATTGGGCATTTCTTGGGTTGTACTTTTCGATATGATAACGGCCCTCGGACTCGGAGACGGGACTGCTAATGGTATATTTATATCTGCTTTTGTCCTGATTTATGAGCTAACGAGTTCAACAGTGATATCTTGGTCACGACGAGGAACTTGTTTAGAGTCGGGATGAAGATAGATACAGATTTTTATATATATATATATATATTCGTTTTTTGCAGATTTTTGAAAATATCATACCCTGCGCCATTATTACACCTTTGGACTGTTTTTGGGAAGGGAGCAAACTACTGGGACCTGTCTACCCGGTTCATGTGCCGTATGTATTCTCATAAAGGCGTATTGCCAATTTTCACTTGTACAAATAAGTATATATTTTTTTATTAAATTTTGTTCACGCTCCTATCTCTTTCAGGGATGGAGAGATAAGTAGGACCGTACAATGGACCAGTTTAAATCCGACCGAGATGCTGGAGAGAATTAAGACACTGCAGACTGGCTTTCCCTTCAAGACCTTGGAGGATTACATGAAGAGATCAGGGATAACCAATGGCTACCAGAGCAAACCGTGTCTCGATCCCACCGATCCGGAGTGTCCGAAAACAGCGCCGAACAAGAATACTCAACAGGTATGTACCTGGAACACAGAAATTCAAAATAGGTCACAGCAAGTAGTCCGCACCTGGTTAACATCTTCTTCAGGGACTGATCGTTACCGGTGCTCGAGTATCAAATTCAAAAAGCAACCCAGGTCTGCCAATGATCACTTCTTAACTCGTCCTTACCCTGTACACTTGCTCAATCGAAAATGTTGCACCTCAGGTATACAATGTATAAGACATCCGTGATCGGTGACCAATTCCTACAGGCAAGATATCATTGAGGAATACCAAATGGTCACTTTATATTCCGCGTATGACTTGCACGCGCACGCAACGCGGCACCGGGAGCTTCAAATAATTCAATGGTCGAACCCTCACCGGACGAAATGGCCAATAAAAGCCGTAAAGCGTTGAACATAATTAACCGCATCCGCACGTATTCACGGCAGTGATAAAACACGCTTAGCGAGTGATCGTTCAACATGTCAGATATCGAATAAACATGTATCCCCACCTATGTATTATTAACATATGCCGCATATACGATGTATACCCCCCTTTCGCTCAAATACGCCCCTCAGAGATATATAAATATATATTTATCGGCTTGCTTAACATTGACGCCTTCCAACAGTCTCTAAATTATTTATGACAATCATTTATTCTGCGCGGCCTTAGGAGCTGTCAGATTTTTGGATATTTTTTTTGTCTCACCGTACCTCTAACCGATCCCCGGCCTCAGTTACACGAAGATAAGAGACATACGCGTAAATCGGACTTAACTGGCTATTTTAAGTAACAAAGTAATTAAAAGCTGGCAGTTAACGTTCGGCGACCGAGAGACGTCTTCAATGAAATATTCCCGTACGCTAAATCGGTAATAAATATGCGAGCTGCGTGGGTCGTACGGGGCATTAAAATAATAAAATCGAAAGATGTGCGTCATTATTGCGCTACGCCGGTGGTCGCGAGGTACACCGCCGGCATATTACGCACTTATCGTTTCGCCGCCATTAACATACGTATACATATATGCGTGTATACTCTTTCGTACGATTACCGCTACTCCATCCCGGTCGGAAAGCAAGAAGAAGAGGAAGAGAAGGAGGACGAAGAAGAAGAAGAAGGACGCCAGGGTAGAAGTGTACATAACCTGGCAATGCGGTATAATCGCACACTGTAAGAGATAGTATCGATCAAATTGATTTCACGTTATTGAAAGACTCATCGAGATCATCAACAGATAATCTATCGTTTGTATGTACAGTGAGGTCTAAGGTATCCGCGGCTAATTAGAAAGATAAGAGAGAAACTAGATGACGCGAGACTACGAAGCTAATTTTTCTGGATTCTTCAGGAAAAATAAAATTAAACGACCAGCCTTCGTTAGGGCCCCCTTACACCTGCGTATATTATATAGTTACTGTATTACGTATACCTATATATATATATATATATATATATATATATATATACCTACTGACCCAGCACTTCCTATTCTGCGGCGATGAAGTTATCAGAGCGTTTGCGCGCTGAACAGCTGCCATCTTTTTGCTAGGAGCAATCTTCCTCTTGCAATCAGGCGGGCTACGGGGACATCCCAAGTCGACTAGGTACTGAGCTTTTCTACTGTAATAGGCGAATCTCGAGATTCTTAATTGCACCGGACGATTAATTAAAAACTAGTTTGGCTAACTTGTTCATAAAACGTGGACTCTTCTTGTATGTTGCCTTGACAATCCTGCCTCGCGTTACCGGTTCGTTAGAGATTCTACTGGCTGGCTCTTGGAGTATCGGCTCTTGCCGCAATTACTTAATGCGATTATTGCCTCAATGGATACGCACCGTAAGCGAATAAACCAGCGGCAATTATAATTCCTGAGTCTTTTAACACTCTCTCTCTCTCTCTCTCTCTCTCTCTCTCTCTCTCGGATTTTTTTTTCATTTCTCTCTTCGTCTTCCCGACTCTCTCGTATAGATTATGAATCCTGTCGATATTCTCACTGTGTACGTACGTACCATTATCACGATTTAAATTCCTGAGTAGCTGCTACAAGAAGCACGAGGAATATGTCTGTAGATCGGTGACGTTTGCACAGCAACGAAATACATGTCCTGCCGTGTACCTACGCAAATGTCTGACGTAAGAATCGTGAATACGTGTCCCGTGGAAATAACATACGTAATCTTTATTTGGTATTCCGTACTGATATCCGGCGTCTGGTTTATTGGCCTATATCTCGAGGGGTTTTTAAGAGAAGGGCACTTGCCGTACTATTCGTGTCACTTGAATTCTTGTCTGTGTCGTTATGCAGATCTGTGGAATCATCGTGATTAGAATTTATACTAGATTCGATTAATAGTCTTAACGAGATCCGAACTGGCCTTACCTTGGGGAATACGAATGGAATGAATAAGTTCAATCTCGAGCAGTGGTTCAATCAATCCATGACGAATCGGGAGTAATGGAGGCAGCGCGCGTAGAGCACTCCGTGAATTGCGATACTTCGATGCAATTTCATAGGCATTTTTGCACTTGGAAATTCCGCATTCTACCTTGCAAACGTCACTCGTGCGGATTATGCGTCTGCGGATGAGCCGAGGTACCGAGAGCGCATTCGTACCCGTGTACCTCTGTCGTGGGTACTTGGGGTCCTGGATGAAAAGTGACTCCTTGGGCCTTTTACGTCAGCAGGACCTTGATGCATAAGGCGTACGAAAATCGCCGTGGGTGGGCACCCAGGCTGCCTCCAGTCTGGTTCCTCGTGCGGGTGACAGCCTGCGGCCTCTTCCATTGTAACGGGAGAAGGGAAAATGGGCTCTGTGACCCATACCCCAGGAACTCTGGGTCCATGGCGGTGCCTCGCAGAGAATTCCGAGTCCCGAATCATACAAATTGTACGGGATGGTCATGTATCTGAGTTTACGGACACGAGCGAAACGGTAAAAAAAAAACGTGTATTGCGACGAAAGATACCGGATTGCAGAAAAATTCGTCCCCGGGAGAAATCGTAGATCACAGGATTATTGCTATAAGGCTTTTTTTTTTTAACCAAGGGGAGTCTCTCCTTTAAGAAGAAATAAAAAAAATCTCTAATTTGATATATCGTCGGATAGTATTTCCGTGCACGCACTCGGCACGTAGATCGTTAAGTTTTCTTTAAGGATTTACTGGGATTTAGAAAAGTACCCACTTTAACCGTGGCTCGTGTGTTACCGGTGCATCCGTTTGGAACAGCCTCGACTATCGGACAATTTTTTATCCCCTCAAACAATGGCCCTGGCCGATACGGCTAAAAGGGTACAAAGCGATGCGCGGTCCTAAGGAAATTATAAAAACGTGATCGTAGGTGAGATGCTAGGTCGTAGAGGGGATCCAACGCGAGGACCTCACAAGGAGGTTTTATGGGACCCTATAAAAGGAGGCCTCCTTCCAGGACTACAGATGACCGACGTCTTGTTGGACTCCCCCTTGTCCAATGTCCCCCTATATCATAGTCAGAAGACACGGACAAGATAGAGAGACCACTGGCGTATGCATTCTCAAAATGAGAATACTGTACCATCCTCTGAACGTGGCTAAACGAAATTGCATATGACTCAAACCGCTATGTCGGATACAACCTGAATAAACATATAGGGCATACGTGTTCTTGAAGTCTCTTTGCATTCGGTAATCGCAGCGTTCTCTGTACGTTTTCGTAGGAGCCGGATATAGGAGCAGAGCTGACAGGAGGCTGTTATGGTTTCGCAGCGAAGTACATGCACTGGCCAGAAGAGCTCGTCGTCGGCGGAGCCAAACATAACAAGACCGGCCACCTGACCAGAGCAGCAGCATTGCAGACCGTCGTGCAGCTGATGGGAGAACGAGAGCTCTATGATCTTTGGGCGAACACCTACAAGGTCCATCATATCGATTGGTCCCAGGAGAAGGCATCGATAGTCCTGGAAACCTGGCAGCGGGCTTTCAGTAACCAAGTAAGGAAACAGCTAAACGCCAATGGCAACGACTCTGCCCCGTACAACCTGTACGCCTTCAGTACGACCACCATGAACGATATTCTTGGAAAGTACAGCGAGGTCTCGGTTATTAAGATTGCCATTGGATGCGTCCTTATGGTAAGTACCACTGGCTTTATAGCTGTACCTCTTTATGCCGAAATTACCAGAGGATAACCGGACTTCATTTTTTACAGCTCTTGTACGCCGGAGTGGCACTGCTTCGATGGAAGGATCCGGTACGATCGCAATCTGGTGTGGGAATAGCCGGTGTTATGTTGGTCTGCGCCACCGTAGCTGCTGGTCTTGGATTCTGCGCTCTTTTAGGAATACCCTTCAACGCCGCTACCACTCAGATCGTGCCATTCCTCGCGCTAGGACTTGGAGTCCACGATATGTTCCTTTTGACGCACACTTATGCTGAGCTATCTGTAAACGAAGTGCCAAGTGGCGAACAGACCGGTGTTGTCCTTAAGAGAACAGGCCTGTCGGTTTTACTTACCGGACTGAGCAATGTGTCTGCCTTCTTTGCGGCGGCCATCATTCCAATTCCGGCCCTGAGAGTGTTCTCACTTCAGGCGGGAATACTCATCCTATTTAATCTGGCAGCCATGCTACTGGTATTCCCTGCCATGGTCAGCTTGGATCTGAGAAGACGGAGGTCGGGTCGCTCGGATATACTCTGCTGTTGTCTGCCAGCTCTGAACAATGGGCAGAATAATTCTAGAAATAAGAGCAACGGTACCGTTAAGCAAACTGTCACAAGAGCCATACCACCCGAGAGGAGAGAGACCTGCACGCAAATTCTCACGCCGCAGAATCATCAGAACGAATCCTGGGTCGGCGGGGATATCGTGGAGACGGATATAGAAAAACAGTCAACGGAAGAGGATACATTGACAGGATGTTCCCAAGACGAGTGCCTTAGTTTTTCTCTGACTCAGCTAGCAGCCAAGCACTACGCTCCTTTCATTACGAGACCGGCTACTAAGGTCTTTGGTATGATGCTGCTGGCGGCCGTTCTAGCCGGAAGTGTCTGGCAGGCCATAAGAGTGAACGATGGATTGGAATTAACGGATTTGGTTCCACAAAATTCGGATGAGCACGCATTCCTTGCTGCTCAGGCGAAGCATTTTGGATTTTACAATATGTACGCTGTCACTGGCAGAGACTTTGAGTATCCGAATAATCAAAAATTGCTCAACGACTATCACGATGCTTTCATGAGAGTGAAAAACGTGATAAAGAACGACGATGGTGGTTTACCAGAGTTCTGGCTGAGTCTCTTCCGGGATTGGCTGAAGGGACTGCAAACTGCATTCGACAGAGATTATAAGAACGGCTGTATCACGCAGGAGAGGTGGTACAAGAATGCCAGCGACGATGCCATTCTTGCCTACAAGCTCTTGGTGCAGACCGGTCACGTGGACAATCCTATAGACAAGACTCTGATCACACAAGTGAGGCTGGTCGACTCTGAGGGTATAATCAATCCCAGAGCATTTTACAATTACTTGAGCGCCTGGGCGTCCAACGACGCCTTAGCTTATGGCGCCTCCCAAGCTAATTTGCGACCAGAACCAAGGCAGTGGTTCTATACGAACGATCACGAACTCAAAATCCCAAAGAGTATGCCATTAACGTACGCCCAGATGCCATTCTATTTGCACAAGCTGACCGACACAAACGAGATCACAGAACTGATCGGCAGCGTTCGCACGGTCTGCAGACGCTTTGAGGAACGTGGCTTGCCTAATTTCCCATCAGGGATACCATTCCTATTTTGGGAGCAGTACATGGACTTGAGGAGTTACTTGGGAGTCGCGTTGCTTGCAGCACTCGGTGCCAGCATCGTCGTCGTTGGAATTTTACTCTTGAATTTATGGGCCGCTCTGTTGGTCGGTACGTCGTTGGCTGGAGTTGTCTTACAACTACTTGGAATTATGGGACTTACAGGGATACGATTGAGTGCTGTACCGGCTGTTCTACTAGTTGTCAGCGTTGGAATTGCCGTTCACTTCACTGTTCATATTTGTTTGGTTAGTGTCAACAGATTCTGTATCAATATGATTCACCGTGCCGATTTGGTAGAATTATTTATAAAAAAAAAAAAAAAAAAAAAAAACATTTTCTCACTTACAGAGTTTCGTGACGAGCATCGGAAGCAGAGATCGAAGAATACGTTTGGCCTTGGAACATATGTACGCTCCAGTGATACACGGCGCCCTTACAACATTTTTGGCAGTGGTGATGCTGGCCTTTTCCGAATTTGAATTCATCGTTCGTTACTTCTTCCTCGTGCTACTCTGTTTAATTGGCATTGGACTCGTGAACGGTCTCTTCTTCTTTCCAATTCTGCTCTCTTTGATCGGCCCTTCGGCCGAAGTGATACCCAACGATCATCCAGATCGAATATCAACGCCGACTCCTCCCGCCTCACCGATCGTAAGAAGATCAAAGCCACCGGCGCCGCCGCGACGCTCTCACAAGATCGACAACGCCAGACTACACGCAGAACCATCATTGACAACGATAACGGAGGAACCAAACTCCTGGCACAGCACGCAAGAATCCTGTATTATCGTTCAACCTGAACTCAAGGTGGAAACTACATCAACCTGCGGCAATCAGGTGCGTGCAGCTCCAGAATGCCCTCACGATATTATTTTGTGTATTGACTTTATCCCTGAACGCTGGTATACATACGTTTCAAGCTTTTTTCTTTTATTATGGAGGAGAGTATATTTTGAGAGCATCGTTGATCTTAAGTTTTCTGATTTTTCATAGTCACTGTACGTATATTAGCCCGACTATCTCTTTACTTCATCACCAACACGTGTAGCAAGGAAATAAGAACGTACAGTGTTTTCTAATACTATTTCGTACACACAATCCTTAACAGTGATAGTAGAGTCCTGCGAATTTTACTGGCTAAATAATACCAAGAATATGTGTACTGTTCCAAAGCATGCCCTAACGAGTGTGTCCTCTTGTTTTGACTAACAGAACTGTAGCGGATCAGACACCAGCGGGTCTAGTCGAACATCACCGGTACCATCGTCATCTCATATTACGACTAAGGTCACTGCCACAGCTAACATAAAGGTCGAAGTTCACACACCGTTAACCAGTAAGTATTCAGAACATGGTAAAACGTTCAATCGAGCCACCCGTACATAACGAAGTTTACCTGGTTTATCTGGATTGCAGTCTTTTCGGGTATAAGAATGAAAGAGAAAGAGGGCAAAAGTGTGAGAGCAAAAGATTAATTAAAAATTTCAAATTATTGTAGGTGGAGTGGATCGTGGGGAGAAATGCCGGCACACGGGTTCCAGTAGCCGTAGGAGCTCGCGCTGCAGTACGAGCGTTAATACGGGGGAGTCTTCCGGTTCCAGTTCTGAACCGGATTCTGACACGAACTCAAATAAACACTAATGACAAGTACCGGGACGACCGGCAGCTGCTGCTCAAGTACCACGCGAAGCGGGAACCTCCAGAAGGCTGACTAGGCTAGTTTCATATCTTCGATTAAGTAACTCAACGTGTTTCGCTTGTTTTACTTGAATTGTAAAACGAAAGTATTATGACACAGATAAATGTTAACGGAAACAAGACAGCGTCGGAACAAGTCGGAGAACGAGACAGCGTCGGAACCGATTATGGTTACGCGATGCGAGATATCTTGTTTTAAATTATCGTCGAAAATGGGTATACGCGTGTGTCGTATTTTCAGTGCTTTGCAATGCAGAACAGTAATAGATTAATGATCATTAAATATCTATCTTAACCTGGCGAATGCACCTTTACAACTCCAATCGATTGAGTATAATATTCACACTACCTGAGTTGCATGATTGCACTGAATACGCGACAACACACATATAGTGGTAATGAGTAAACTAATATCTAATTAAGTATGCTTAAGAGAACTTCAAAGAGAGAGTCATCCGTTGTTTCATGTAACGTCTGCTGTTCGTAAAAGGTTTGATCGATTTTTGTCAGGCGCAAAGGTCTAACTTACTCTGAATATATTTACCTTAGATAAACAATTAAAACTACCTGCATAATTGTACTGCTGTATAGAGGTTATCGATAATATTGTTTGATACTGTGTGATCGCATTATCTTTGAAGGTCTTTTAAGATTTGTATATAGACTCGATAACTCTGGAGAGGTGCAAAACTAGTTCAATTCGTTACCAATGGCAGTATCGGCTTTGTACCTAATCGAAGACTTTTTAATGAAGTTTAACAGATGTAGGAAATATACGGGAATTTAATGTTTTCCGGATTGAAAATTTTAATGTTCTAGACGATCGGAAGGACGTGCGAGTAGTGTATTGACTGAAAAAGAAAGAGGTACTGAGACTCATAATCTATAAAATATTTAAAGAAAAGTTTAAATATCATGGATTGTTAATTAATTTTTTAAAGTCTGCTATCTCAAGGTAATAAAAGAATATAGTGTAATGAAGAACATTGGTTAAATGATAAAAATCCATATTTAACATAAATGATCGACTTAACAGCAGAGTCTTGAGTTACAAAAAATGCATTAAAATTGAGAGGCTGACAAGATCGTTGTTACTTAATGCCATTTCGTTGTATACGTTCTTGGATCATTTAAAAAATACTTTTAATAATAATTGCGATTACTTTACGACTCTATCTGATTTCTCGAGCAGAAGAAAAGAAAACATAACCATCGTGTTCAATCTTGACAAGGATTCTTAAAATTCAAGCTCTCCTATTTATTTCTATGGATAATGATGACGACGATGATGACATTCATAAGCAGTGTGCATGTGGTTCGAGTGAAATGAATCTGAATTCTATTTATTATTTATTTTACTAGCCTCATTTCGATATCCGAAATATTTAAAAAGAAACACTTTGTACAATGTCTGTTTGAAATGCGGTGACTTGTAAAAATACTCAAATATTTATGTCACTATATATTATTTTTATATAAAGTTGCTACTTAATTTAATGAGATAATTATCTTTAACTGAAGCATACCTCTAATCGTGTATAAAGCTGTAATATATTTTATAAGTCAATAATCCTAGGACTCGACTCCCAACTTAACTTTTCGATACCAAGTTCATCGAATTATGTACAATATAAGAAAAGTATTTTTTATGTAAAGTCATTTTGTATACAATCCTACGAATAAGTAAGATATTTCAAGGAGAAGCTGACGTGCGGTGACTTTAAAATTCTCGAGAATTGTTTAAATGAGCAGATTTTAAGCTGAGATGGAAATAGTCAATATACCTCCACTAAGCGCGTTTGAGCTGCACCATGACTTAATACATTAATTATTACATTATGAAAGCTAATTATTTTATGTATTAAATATATGGACAATTACTTGTATAATGTATATCACCTTTTTTGTACATAAATATAATAATATTGTATTAAAATAAAACTCACTTCGTTCTTCTTCTTCCTCTCTCCACCATTCGGCAGAACAATTACATCGAGACATGCCGAAGTTTGAATAGATCCTACCAGATCCTACTGAAAGACAAAGAAACAGAATTTAGACTTTAAATTCCGGTACCATCAGAGTTGCTAGAGATCAGTAGAGATACCCAAGTACCTAAATCTTCAAAATTATATACATATGTGTAGCAAAGAAACATAGGGGTTCAAGTTTTCTTTGAGATATATTCAACATCATTTATAATAATTTCAAAAGTAATTAGTCTGGTTACCTGCGAGTGAGCGTCTTTGTTAAGAATCCTTCGACAGAGTTATCTTTTTTACTAAGATTTAACAAAAGTAGACTAAACTCACCCAATCAACTTTAACGTAAAGAATTATTTAAATATCGTAGGTCTTCCGTCTCAGAGAGGTTTCTATTGGTTTAAATGATGTTGGCAGCACTGCGCCTTCGTCATAAGGATACGTTCTCTCTCTCTTCCGTCGTCGTCTTCTGTTCGTTTACGCAACAGAGGGCTGTGTTCGAGGTGCCTACCGATCGTCCTCGAAATTTTGAAGATTTTGAAACTGGTGTAAATCAAGCAAATATGCTGCGACTTGTGGCTGGTCGTGTTTGCGCGACTATGAAGACGGCTGCCGTGTCCAGAACGGCAGCTGTCGGAGCACAGACTTCGAGAAACATGAGCCATGATCATGAGGAGACCGAAGAGGAATTCGACGCTAGATACCTGAATTTCTTTAATCGCAACGATATCGATCACTGGGAAATTCGTAAGGCAATGAACGATTTAGCTGGTACGTATTCAGTTAACTTGGAAGCTAAAAATTATTATTGAATTCATCGATCGTTCAAACTGTCTTGAAATTGCTGCATTATGTGATTGTGAATAGCTAAGCTGGCATTCGTCCAAATATTAACTCATAGTAGTTGAGGGATTTGTAGTTTTTCTTGAATTAAATGCACAAATGTGACAGTAAGATCTTACTAATATTATCAATAATTGTATGTAGTTAAGTATAGCGAGTTCGCATACTTTCTGATGCTATTATTTTATTTAATAGGTATTGATACTGTGCCCGAGCCTAAAATTATCATTGCGGCATTAAAAGCTTGCAGACGATTGAACGACTTTGCTCTAACGATTAGGTTCTTGGAATCCTTGAAGGAAAAGTGTGGTGACAAGGTTAATGTAATCTATCCCTATATTCTACAAGAAATTAAACCTACCTTGGACGAATTGGGTATTAACACTCCTGAAGAATTGGGATACGATAAACCGGAGTTGGCTCTCCAGTCTGTATATGATATTCACTAAATCATGATTCCTAGGTTCCAGAACTAGTCCCAATACATAGAAGGTGCCTCCACTAAGGCTAATCATTTCAATATAGTTTAATTGTTTGTAAATTCAGCGTACTATGAATGTACCCATTGTCAACATCTATAAAATAAATAAAAGACTAAAGATTCTGTTATCGCTATTTGAAAAAACTTATTGGACCCATCCAGCCAGCGGAGGACTCCTGAAAACAAAATATTGAGGATAATAGAATTGAGTGATATGCATATATTATATTTTTAATATTTTTTTTTCCTGTCGGTTCTTTAAGTTAGTTCTAAGATTTTAATGCGACTCATTTGACTTTTTACACCAAAAATAACCAAAGCAGAAAGGCGACACAACGACGACATATTTACAAGTTACATTACATGATACACGGCAATAAAGTCATATACATATATGTCTATAGTAATCTAAAATGGTGATATAGATTCTGTATCTCAAACGACATTGAAGTTAACTTATATTTTGTAAATTTCACCGTGAATGAAAATGAGAGAAAAATAATCCGTGATTCTCAACATGACTCTACGTGTAGATATTTCTGGTAATATTATGCTTCACGATGGCCATGACCTTAAAATAGTACAACAATTAATTCCCAATAATTGTGATCTTTTCTAATGATAGTCGTTATTAAATTTAGCTACATTTTCTATAATATTATAAAAACATCTTTTTTTGTATTGTTACACCTGATTACAAGGGCAGTTTGTTGTTTCAATGTTACGACATTCTCTTTCTAAGGTAACTCTTGTCAAAACAATTAGCGCAATTCTGATTTTAAGAGGAACTTCACTTTAACTTGAGATCCACAGCTCTGTTGAAGATAGCTCAACGAGCATAAACGTCATCAACAATTATTAAAAATATAATCTAAAGCATTATTTATATGAGTCCAAACGCATCGCATTGCACTTGGGAATTATATATTCCTCGTACCTATAGAAATTCTTTATTATAAATTAAATTATCCCGAACACAAAAGGATCCTGGTAGACTAGAGTTCACATAGTGATATTATAAATATTACATCCGTGCGTGAAACTCTACACCGCAACATTGAAACAAGATTGCACGCGAAATAAAATTACTTTACCTAAATTTAAATACAATAAATACCATATAAAAATGACTCGGCGCTTAAATGCATGGAGATGCTGTTTCAAATAAAACAGCCATTTCGAATCATGATTTGGGATGTTTGATCATTTCGAAATGCAGTACAGAGCATTATATTAGACGACTAATCAATTACAATACCAGAGATACATCCAGGTTCTATTTTAATGCCTGTACCGTTCAAAGACATCGATAAAATATTCTGTTGTCCGGGCTCCATTGTGTAAGAAATAAATAAATGAATAATAAACTATTCCACTCCTTCCGTTTCTATCGAATTATACTAGTACATCATACTTACACGTGTCATTTAAAATGCATCAAACATCCAATTAAAATATAATCCATTATAAAATAAACACAATTAGAACTACGACCGCAGATCATTTGGTGTGCATTCGAATTTCGAATCCGTACATTTGATTTTCAAAAAGTTACAACTTATCCTATTTGTACCCGTCAGAAATACTTAATACCCCTATTAGTGCTTAAAAAAGAAAAATGAATCGTGAAAATCTTTCAATAGATTGCAATATGTACGCTTACAGATATATATATATATACATTTATATATACCTGCGGCAGAACAAAAATATATCGTAAGTCTCTTGAAGGATCAAACGTCATAACGCACTTCCGATAATGGATTCGAATTTCAAATTTTCATTCACAACGTTACATCGAGTCAAAGATTCATGGATTTCTTTATGGATGAAAAATGAACTACGAAAAAAAAAAAAAAAAAAAAAAAAAATGGCGCAACGATAGAATCCCTTTCTATTACAATAATCGCGTTTCTGGCATTAACCCGTTGGATTAAAATTAATTCAATGACTAATCCGACATTGTACTCTTTTGGACCAGCGTTCACCTCTCCTTTCCGCGATACACATTCGTGTAGAGATTCATTGGATTCCCGAAGAATCTCGAAAACGATAAAACAACCCTGCATCTCAAACCCAACGCAGACTCCGGGGTCTGTGCACTTAAACAATATATCCAAATTCTGTATAATTCAATTAACTATGACTAGATCAAATAATAATACTCAATGGAAACACTTTAGTAACGCGTAAATGACTTAACTACACTGACCGCAAAAGACACTTCAGCCGTAGCTGATGATCCATCCGCTCCCGCCATACGTAATCAGAGTCCAGGGACTTCGATAACAGGCGCACTACCCGCTAAGAACGGTCGATTTCAAATCGACCATGTACATCCATACTTAATTAGACAATAGCATAAAACGTAGTGACATTCTGATCCAATGAGTTAAGGGACCGCACTGTGTTGTCGCCCTTTTGAAATATAGAACAAGTTCCGTAGCAGCGATCGTTGTCGTTACAGATCCACCTAGAGGCAGAGCGGTGACCGATAAGAGACAAGAAGATCGATTCCGATCAGTGACAAGAGAGTCATTATACAACGTATGTGATTCATCGTCACGGTCTCCTTTAATTTTCACACCACTGTCACGCACCAGGTTCATTATGCCGGACCCACGTTGTACGAGGTTCAAGCAATGACAATAGGACGTGATTATTCAGGACTAGAGACGGTTTGCTGCTGTTGGCTGTCCTCGTCCTTAACGACCTCAGCCTGCATGGCCTTGGTCAGGACGTTGGCGTCCTTGAGCGAGATCACTTGGAGAACCTGGTGCTCGCCTGCTGCGTTTATCATCGTCATCGGATGACCTTGAATCGTGACAGCCTCGATGCTGGTCTCGCCGTTTCCGGGCTCGACTTTCGGCACCTGAACCATCGGGGTCACCACCTGCATGGTACCGTCGCTCTGGATGTTCGCCACCATTGTCTGGTACATGCTGGCGGATACTGGTACCGTGATCACTCCTGACACTGATACCGGGTAGCCTGAAACACCCAAATTACTGTCCTGGTCTTTTGCCTGCGCTCAGGCAACTCTCTCTGTACGACGAACTGGAGATGGAATTCTTGTGGAAGCAATAGACGGGGGGAGTGGACGACGAATGAATTAATGGATTTCATTAAGAATTGTAATATTTCATTAACGTTACGCTTACAGTTTTTCTCTTTCGCTTTACTTTCACGAACAATCGTACGGCTCAGCTCTTTGGATAAGCTTTTCTTTTCTTTTTTAATCTATTAAAAATTACTTTAACTATTGCTTAGAAACGCTGATCGACAGTGAGGATACAGTGATACGCATCTCCAGTTCGTGACACAGTGATATTTCTCTTAAAAAATCATAAAACACACATACTCTCAATGAATTCTCTATTATCTAACATTGTACAAGAAAATACAAAAGTAATAGTAATGCCATTAACAGGGTGTGCTAAAGAAAAGTAAGCATACTTACTATGTTTCTATTAAAGTTAAATAATAAACCTAACGACTCATGCTAAAAATACTTGGTATATATATTTATATATATATATATATATATATATTAAATTACCTTCTTTCTGGCACACCCTTTTAATACAAATTAGAAGAAAAAAAAAAACCATAGTAACGTCGATATCTACTTGAGAAGTATAAAAGCATATCGCTGGGGCAGCACTCGCGAAAAATGTTTACGAATGAATTACCAGTATTCAAATTGCAATAGTTCATTCATTTACAATTATTCGTAAAATTATTAACGAGCTTGCGAACACCCTGAGCGAATTCTGCCCGAGATACAAATTCACAACAAAATACAAAATAATAAAACATCAACAAAAAAAATACTCTATGTACAGCTGATTTATTTGTCTGTGCTTAATTAAAGTAAATTATTGATATTCGATAGTAACAGTGGTAATAATTATAAAACAGGTGGTGGTGGTGGTGGTGGTGGTGGGGAGGGCGGGGGGGGGGGGGCCAGGATAGGTTGTTTCTTTATCTCTGCTATCTGACGACTCGGAAAGTTTCTTTATTAATCGTGTAATTCGGCATTTTAAGAATCCATGCGATGGTCCACCCCTCTAATTTTATTCGGAAACGTAACACGTAGCATTTCGTCACGACTAACACTGTACACCGAGAGCATAAGCGATTTAAATTCATTAAATGTTAAGAATATTAATAACGCAGAGTCGATTAGTCTGAACGAATTGTGATTTGTATTTGTACTGTGTACGTATGTATACAAAAAATATACATAGATACTTTCGTCCCTAACCAGTATGCGCATTTCTACGCACTCTCAATAAATATTAACGCTGTCACAGTCAATCATTTTCATTTGTAGTCAGAGTATCGTTCGTTATAGAACAAATATATTCGATTATTCTAAAACACTTAAGAATCGCGCCTACATTACGAAAGGGTTTTGGCTCCCAATTAGTTCGGACAATGGGCATTCTGCTATTAATGTTACACGCCATTGATTAATACCACATACTATCTTATCCGATGACTAAATTCTCTTATAGGATAATCGTGGAGCACCGTGGATTCTTAAAGACAAATTAAAATAAAAGCCATCGTCTATCTCCACGTGAAGTTTCAGTATATACAGTACCAAGAGACATTAACTAATCAAAACTCTACTTCGTTGAACAAAGTAGTGGAACGAGTGGGTGTCATTCCCAAACGGAGTGCTGTAGACAGCATGCAAAATAATAAAGAATCCTGGACCAGGCCATTAAATCACTGCTCGAGTATTTCCTGGCCGGCGACGGTGCAGAGCCTATAGAAAACAGTTTTACCGTGTCCGTCTTCTCCTGTGAGAATGATCTGGCCATCCTGGCCTAAGGTTGCCTCGGTCACGCTGTTTAGATCAACTGCGACGCTACCTTCAGCGCCACCGGCTACTTCTGCGAGTGCCTGTACCTCTCCCTGACTTGTATGGATCTGAAGATAATACATGACAAAGTACCCTTTAACGTTTGACCACGAACTTCGGGTGGGATAATCGATGATCGTATAATTTTTCGTAAAAATCAGTACCATCGCCTTCGCCAGTACAATGGAAGACAGTGTAAGATCATTGGATTGCATGATTGCATAAGCTTACCGTGGCAACGCCTTGAACTTGGGCGGTGGTACCGTCTGGTAACGTAATGATAGGATTGCTCGGATCCACCTGTATGATGGATACCGTACCATCGGGATTAGTAATTGTTTGCAACACCGCCGTAGGATATTGCGCCGTCATCTGTTAACGAACAAAGGATCGAATTAAAATACGCACACCTCTAATGACAGTACAAGTCTCGATAGCCAAATACTAAACTAAAGATTGACCAACATTTTCATACAGTCGATAAACCAAAAATGTCTATCGTGAGTAGCATCAAGAGAAATGCAATGATTCGAGTCGAGGTTAAATATCGATTATATAAAATGCTTAAAGATAGCGAACATAAGATTAGGTTGAACTCAAATAGGGGAAACTAAACACCAAACATCAACAGAAACCATACGACAATACATCGTTAGAAGTGAGGTATCGTCGATGAGCCGCTTTCAATGAGAAAATCAAGAGGACAATGTGATATCGATTAACAAGAACGTTATCCAAATTGATCCCAATTTGGATCTCGTGTCTCCCAATTGATTTTCTCATTTCAAATGCACTCGATCCACTCCCACCTGAGTGGCAGTGGTAAGTGCTGTTGGCGACGCGGCAATGATTTGCAGTGGCGAAGAGTTTCCCTTAGATGAATCCGTGCTGTTGAGTCGAACAACTCCCACCGTCTGTTGCTGTTGCTGTGCCGACTGTCCGCTTTGACCTTGGGACGAATGAGACTGATGCGACGAGGAATGAGGTGTTGGTTGTTGTATAAGAACATTTGACTTATCGTCCTCCTCGCTAAAAGCGGGCAAGAGATCTTCCCTGCCGTGAAACTTGTAGCAATTAATGACGATCTGCCTGAGCGCGTGGGTCCAGGAGATCTGTAATAGAACGCAACGACAGGATTCTTAATGATATTGTTTACTCTCGCCGAATAAAGATAAAGAATGCGCTCGTGACGCGCACGAACGTACCTTCTGCTTCTCGTCTTCAGATCTTGCGTCCATGCGTACGTTTGCCCAGGGTAATTCTTTGGGCCACCATGGCGGTCGTGTGCTTTCCCGTCCCCAGCCAGGCTTGCCACGACCTGTGGAGTACTTTAGCATCAGAGGGATGAACGCCCTGAGCTGAGCCTGTGTCATTTTCTCAACGGGGGTGGGAATGCCATCTATTATAAGTGGTGGCAATTCGTACAAGGATGGATCGTCTTGAACCGGCGGTGGAGCTTGCTGTGCCAGGGCGCTTTCCAATTCTTCCATGATTACGCTCTTCAAATTCTTCACTACATCCTCCAACGGTTTGGCGCCGAATACCTTGTAACTACTATTCGGCTTTCCTGGCGTGGCCACTAATACCACAGCTTGCTGTCCAACTCGCGTCGCAAACTCATCTATCGTTTGCTACAAACATTTTTTAACGTTGTTCCAATGTTATGGTCTCGCAGTAACAACAAGAACAAAAGTATATCTTACTACCTGCGTTAACTCCCGGAGTAACACGAAGGAATATTTAGCTTACCCTGAGCTTTCTTAAGAGCCTGTTCTGTTGCCTTTTCCGGATGCTGGGATTGGTTTCGAAGCTGTGGGGACGTTTTCGCTTCTTTGCCGAGACGATTGCGGCAGCCGCAGCAACGCCAACAGGGCCTGAACACACTCGTTATCAGAATCCGTCTATATCCACTCTAATGCCACACCCAACGTCGCACCAATGCAATACCAATAATTGAAACCCCAATTACCCAAGATAGGTGTAATATTCCGTTTGTTCTTTTGCTTTTTATATCAGCATATAAAACATAGCAACAGCATTACGTTGGTGGGACGTGGAACGTATAAATATCACTTCCAAACGCAAAAATGCATAAGCAACAGTGACATGGAGCGTGCATGAAGTCCAAGAGATGAAACAAGCTACGTGTATCGTGTATTCAACCTTTATCTAAATCCTTAGCTTCGTGCTCTTAGACTTCTTTCTGAGAAGCAAATGCGGATTTAACTATTCAGTTTCTTTTTTTTTTTTGGTCGGTACCTAACTACTAAAATCCTTCATTTTGCATATTCTATAAACATAAAATGTATTATGCGATGCAAACAGTGAGAACACAAACATTACAATGTATAGACGTTTCCCAGAATGTGGCTGTGTCAAAGCAAATGAGGTAGAAGCACGCAAAATAATATAAGATTCATACAAGTGCAACAAAAGGAAAAACAAAATGTCCCATTGTGATGTAATAATGTAATACATTTAAAATAAATTTAATTTATTATATTATCTATGAGCGTGCCTTGCATAATCATAAATTATGATAACTTTGACGTGCAAGGATCATATTGATTTTAGAATGTTTCCACAGTTTAACTTATATAAAGATTTTAATGTGATATTGATTCCTTGGGGTAATTTATCTCTATACTGTAGCTTTAAAGGGAACTTTAGCGTTTCGTTGCCCGAATGGCACTTACAACAGAAATAGAGAAATAAATTTTGAATAAACGAAAGTGAACTTATTCATAGGTTTATTGAAACACTGCGAGACGAACAATGATAATTATGTTTTTCAATTCGATTTCCAATATCGAGACTATCTTGTGAGGTACTGATAAATGAAACGTACATACAAATTTTAATGATTAAAAAACACGCAAAACTCATGCTGCATAAAAACGAATGATTTCCGTTAAAAAGTTTCACCTTTAAAAAAGTTCTTTAATTATGCCAGACGTAGCTTAAAGTTCGATAATTATGGATTTACAATAGTTTATACCATATTTTCTTAAATTTTTTTGTAAAAAAAGGATCTTTTAAATTCATTGACCCAAAAGCAAATTAGGGTAACGGAACGGATCATCGGGGACTCCATTTTTTTGCAAATTCTCAGCTTGTTATACCAAATTGAGTTGTTAAATGACATACTAGGAGTTGTTCCATTACGTTCTCTATATAATGTCCCGAGACACTGTACAGGAATTAAATACTAATAATAAGAACAAAGTATTCATAATTGTAAGATTCTGCAGGCTGTAACCCTTGGACACTAATAAATAAATAACAAATTGACATGTGGACTTGCACGTAGATTACAACCAGATGTACTTTAAAAATTCATTGATCTATGGATCAATTGTATACACTTTAGCAGTAAGAAGAATCAACGAGGGAAATATAACAGACTGCCAATCTGCTTCCTGCATCTAACGATGCACCCTGTACAGCTTTTGAATTGAAAATGAGGATGATTAAAACATAAATAACTCAAAAGGTGAAAAAGCAAAAAAATGGAAATCACCATTAGCGTGTTTGATTTGCCAACCTGCAGCTGCGAGCTGGGCCGTCACATCGTCATCCATAGCAGCACTCAAGAGGTCGCCCTCTTCATAGGTTTCAGATCCACTAGTCGGATCATCGTCATCATCATCCGAGAGCCGATCCATTCTGTCCAGTGTTCCGGACTCTGCACTAGGCAGAGATACCATATTCTCGTTTTCGTCACCCGTTTTTGTCTTCTTCGTTTATTGCAATGCCCCGTCAAATGTGATACAATCCTCAAGAACTTGGTTCTCCTACATCACCTCCACCTAGAGAAACAGTTATAGTTTTAATTATTTTTAACTTGTGGATCGCTGCTCTCACCATACTGTTTACAGTAGAATCTGTCCACTACATATTCAGGCATCCGTAGCTTTTTGCTTGTACAGTAATATTTTGCAATCTGATGATATATTACGGAAGCATTTTTATAGAACAACAAATATACAAAATAATATTTCCTCATGGATCGACCAGATAGAGAGTACTGTACAGCATTGAAAATGTTATCATATGGTTACCAACTGTTCAAACGAGAAGACAAAAAATATAAACCCACATTAATAGAGTTGATCGCTATAGGATGTTGAGTTTAAATATTCATGATTTGCCTAAATGAATCACTAAGGGAACCCCTTTTTAAATATCTCTCTCAATTGTATACTTATATCCCGTTGTTACTACCTATACATCGAAGTTCAATATTCACTGATTTAATACTTGAACATAAATCTTAAGGCACTCTTATGCTTTATTATCTATATCTAACATCGAAATTAGATAGTTTGTTCTGTGATACCTCAAATGATTTTGATAATATAATAGTTTTAAAAACCCTTGATCAATTACAATAAGGATAGAGGAAGTACAAAATGTTCAAATCATCATGTACCTTATAATTTATGTAGTAACATAGCGTAAGTATCAGTTCGTAAATATGCAAAGGTCAGCATGTCATCCAGGTGGACATAATCTAGGGTCCCATTTTAAATAATTCCATTGTAAGGGGTACGGAAACATGGAGTAGAGAAATCTTGTGTAGTCTGTCTTTAAGAGATATAAGAGAGTAAACATCCGAATCAAATGCAGATTCTTGTTTATGTAACAATAAATATAAAAATAGATCTTTCAAATAAAATATTGGATCAAACAAATATCTGCAAATACAGAATGGTTTCCAACTGAGTAACAAGGTATAGACAAAAAGTATAGGATATAGAATAAAAAAAATACTGCGAAATGAAGATTATGAAAACTACATATCTAACGTTAGCTGTAGGTTAGAAATTCGAGATTAGTAAAAGTTCAATCGATATCGGTAGAACTATAGGTAAAAGTAATTCGAAGGGGGAGCTGAAAGCGTGAAGTCCCGCGGCAAATCGAGCAAATCGCCAGAGGAAAAGACAATACTCGACGAAGCGAGGAAACGATAAAGCGCTACTTCCAATAATGAAATATAAAGTCTATCGTGTAGTTGGGCAATAGGGAAGCAGATGGTGTAAAAGGCGAAGAGAACGGGAAACCAAGTCGTGGTTAGATTCGAGTAGATTAGACTAGAGTAAACTAAAGTGGAGAACAGATAGGCTAGAGTCCTGGATGATATGAATCGGTATGAGAGGGAAGCTCTGATCCGGAGGTAGTATAGAATCGACAAAGCGGAGCGTGACTCGTAAGGCAGGAGTCGTGACTCCTGGTATGACAGCGGCGACGCGTTCAGCGCGTGAATTGACAGACGACAGAAGACAAGAGGATGCACTTCGCCGCAAAGGGAATCGGCGGCACGGCGGTACGCCGCGTTTATCCGTAGAAAAGGGGGGCAATGAAAATGCGCAGGGCACACGCAAAAGAGTCCTCCTCCGGAGCTGCAAAGCTCATGAGCGAGGAACCGCGGAGCCATGGAGCAGGCCCAGTGAAAATCGCGAGTTGCGTACGCACCTTGTGTGTTTCGTGAGTGGTCAGGGCTCAGGGCTCAGGGGTTTGCGTCTGCGGGGAGGCCGCCGTCGGCTACGCTCACCACGCCCTACGCTCGCGCCGCGCTCATCACGTTCATAAATGTTCGCACCACTCGCCAAAGGTAGCCCCGTGTAAGTTTCACCGTGTGAGCTTCGCGACGCTTTCGCGCCCCGGCACAACGCGCACAACGGCCACCATGGACACCATGGCCAGATTCGCCAGCAGGCGTATCGATCGATTACGCGGGCCTCCATCTCCACCACAACAAACGCGGCGGCCGGGCGGCCATTTTGAGCGAGCCTGCGCGGTGCATTCCAAGCAGACGATACGAAATTGCCCTTATTTCGCGATTGCCGATCGCACAATCATCGCCCGGCTACTCCTCGCCTACTTAACAACTAATCACGCCCCTTTAATCCCTCCGCACTCACCGATTTCCCATGGAATTGCGCAGAAAAACACCAGCGACCACGGAAACACGAACACCATATACATGTATACAGTTCTGGAATAACGTGATTGGCCTGCGGCACTAGGGTACGCGTCATGGCGTCCTATCGAGGCATAACCCTATTGGCCCCTGAAACACGTGACTTCTGTCTTAGAACTCCTGAAATGATGTTAACTGCTTCGATTCCTAACCTAATCTGATCCACTATTCTTATCCAGCTGGTTTTGTGTTCTGTCTCTTTACAGAGGTATAACTGTTTAAATATTTAATACTTCCCTCTTTAAATTATCCTCTAAATTTCAATTACTCGCATATTATTAACTATAGCGAATAAGGTATCCAAGTGTAATTGCTATGCATATCAGCGGAAATAATTTTTGTTCACGTGATAAATGATATGTTTGTCTTTCTTATCGGGTTGAAATTACGATGGCACGTACATATATATGCACAAAGTTTGATAAAAAAGTTGCAAGATTTTAATTAATTTTTTTCAAGAAGTGAACACATTTATATTCATTTTATACAGTCATTATAGTAATTCTTATAAAATAAAAGAATATTATTTATAATTAATATTATAAAATGGTGTAAAGTAGCTTTACATATCACATCTGGGGTGGGGTAAATTATGAACATAACAAGTTCATATTCTGTGGTATTAACCAATTGGATTTCAAATTATCTTTAAATATATTTTTTTTTTATATTTTACCCATCGGACCAGCACCAACATGTATGCTCCTGTTTTATATCATTCTTTTTTATGACTACTTATCATCGTACGGCTTCAAAGCCTAGTGTATAGAGAATAAACATGTGAATTACTTTTGATAATGAAATTATGAATTTTCTTAATCCAATCGGTTAAAAATGATACCACTGTAAGGAATATCTACTTATGCACTCAGGCCCATGGTTTATTTTTATTGCATAATTTTCCAAACCAACCAGCATCGCAAAGACAAGTATTGTCGGGCTGGCAAGTCCCATTTCGACATGCTCGTGTACAAGCCGAACGTTGAGGCGATCGTCGTCCAATTTCACAATGGTCTCCCTTAAAACCAATGAGACATCGACACACATTATTTCCTTTACATTTACCACCATTGAGACAAGGAATGACACATTTAGCTGTAACAAGATTTCATTCTAATCAGACATAAGATACTAAATAAATGTAATAACACAAACCTTTGATGTAGGTATACTTACAAAATTCGCAATGTAATCCAAAGTAACCCTTGGGGCATTCGCAGGTATCTTTCTGTATACACTTTCCACCATTCTTACACTTCTCCGAACAAATACCTAAAATTCACAAAAGAGAGCAATAAGAGTAATGCCAAAATCAAATTTCTCTTTGATTTATTTCAGACAATATGTTGCCCATTGAAAGAAGCGTACGGTATGCTAGCACACTTCCGCAAGTAAGATTAAATCCTAAAGCGAAGAAACTTATTCATCCTATGATCAGAGTGAATCATGCTGGAGAATTGGCAGCGGATAGAATATATGCTGGACAAATGGCGATCTTAGGTATTAAACCATTATAAAAAAAAATGCATGTAAAGGTATAAATTTCAAATGCATTTAAATTAGGAAAGACTTCAGTTGGCCCCACGATACAGCACATGTGGGATCAAGAGAAAAAGCATCGGGCGAAGTTCGAGGAACTCATTAAAAGATATCGCGTTCGTCCCTCCTTCTTCGTGCCATTATGGGAAATAAGTGCTTTCGCTATGGGTGCTGTGACATCGCTCATGGGACAGAGGGCAGCTATGGCATGCACTGTAGCAGTTGAAACAGTCATCGTTGAACATTATAATGAACAGCTGCGGGTATTACAGTCTTTGGAGAAAACAGAAGGAATCGAAGAAATAATGGAAGTGATAAAAACTTTTCGTGACGAGGAACAGGAACATCATGACACCGGGATAGAAAATGAGGCTGAGAGAGCTCCTTTCTATGATATTTTAAGTTTTCTTATTAGGTCTGCTTGTAAGGTCGGTATTACCACTGCTGTTGCACTTTAGATTTCTATGGGCTCCTTAATTTATGTAATGTCACGCGCAGCGCTATGAGTCTACTTATTAATGCATCCGGCGGAAGTGGGTGCGAGATTAAAATTAAATAAATATATTATCAGATGGTAAAGACAAATATATTTACCTCCTTCGCAATAAGGCCCTTGAAATCCCGGTGGGCACGAACACACCCCGGGTGCTGTGCAATTTCCGCCATTCATACAATTCGGGTAGCACAATGCTTTTTTACAATGCGGTGGACCCAGATAACCATCCGGACAGGGTCCTGGATTAGGCTCTGTAAAATTATACAGGAGTAAGCATTACGTGGAATCGGTCAATTAACAAAGTAGCAAACAAACAAGTATTTTATAAATCGATTCCATTGTCTTTGGGTATTTAAATAACAATACACCGAACCTTGTAAATACAACAGATCGGAGTTTCATAAAATTTATCGAGTACGGACTATTGCATGCAAAGCGACGATACACTGAATTATTTAAAGATACGCGTATATTCGTGTCGCTTAAGTTTACTGCAAGTAAAAAAGAAATTAATAAAACGATCCAAATCCCTTAAATTCTATAAAAGATAACCGGAGCACTTTATCCAATACTCTTACATCATTGTATCTGGTATAGCATAATGACTATCGTACCCATTTAAAGTTTTTAATCTGTCTGTACTATAAATTTAAAATTCGTGTAAAAATTCGTACTGGTACAGTCGACAAAAGATGTATATTGCCTCGATCAATATGTACAATCGTCTCCACGTATACGGATCGACGACACAATCGGAAACGGAACCCAAATAAAGAGCCTTGAGGATGTCAAGTCTTTATCGAACCATCCCGCTTGAAACCAAACAACTTTACGTTATTCCGTGCACGATGCACGCGCCTCGACGAGGACTGCGCGAATATAAATGAACTAGGAGTAAGATGGAAAAGAAAAGAAGAGGTAGAGAAAAAAAAAATTAAAGAAAGAACCAGAAACTAAAGTTCCGCTCGATCCAACCGAGTTGTCGTCGCCAGAGACCGGGATCTGCCCGATTAGAAGAAAAAAGCGCCGCTTGTTAGATCGAAGCATGCTGCAAATTAGTGATGTTTGATTACTGGAGATACAGAACTGTATGTGTGAGTGGAGAATTGATGATGTTGGGCGCGACTGACGGACTCACCGCGCACGGCGCATTCTTTCCTCAGGCTGAGACTCAGCGGTGTCCCATTCAAGGGCTTATGGGTCTTTCCCTTAGCAGCCTCGATTAATAAGGAGATCCCAAACTGAGCTATTCCGGAATTATTCCCGGAACAGGGCAAGAGTACACTGAATTCTGAAAAAAAATTATTTTTCTTTTACTATACCATAGACAAACTTCGCAATTCGAATCTGCTGTGTATCGTTGTAAAATTAATCGATCCTCGTGGATACATGTATTTTTTTTGTAACAAATGCTCAAAGAATAACCCGTAACGTGTCGCCAGAGAGCACCTTAAAATATTATTATTTTTTGAACAAATGACTATAAAGTTATATAAAAATTTATTACAGCGACGTCACAGGCATCTAATATATTTTCAAGGAAGAGGAAACCTGTTAAAAAATATTCTTGAGGCAGGTTAACAGTGCCATCTCTTGTAAAAAAAAAAGTTCTTTCATTTTTGACAAAAACTTTTGCATCCAGCCGGTATGAATGATACTCGTGCGATTGGTGCTTTGCCACGCCGAACTTTACGCTCGTGTCTTATACTCATTCGTACTACTTAGATAGATAAAGTGCTATCGAAAGGGTGTCAATATCCGTATTTCTTAATGATACGGCTTGACCCGCTAAAACCGTTTAATTAATTTAACCGAACAACTCCATTCTGATTACCTTACATTATCTTAATCAAATGAATTACACTGATATGAGACCTTTCAAGGTAAACTAATGTTTCCTTACCTTTTGGCCTTTTTGGCACTCGACCACGTTTTTTAATCGTAATCGAAGGTGTCTTCAATATCGACTCGTCAAGAGACTTTAATCGATAAAAGTCATAATAATATTTTTTCACTCCAGATTTCCATGTGAAATTCACGTAGGACACTTCGCTCGGTATCATGGGCAGTTTACTCTCAAATTCCGGATCTAAAAGATACGAGAGCACTATACCTTCCGTGATCGCATAGATTTCCATTTCAAGACCTGTTCGGAGAAAAAGAACATTTATCATGTCATTCTGACAGGCAGTGTTATTTTGAAAATCCTCATTGACCATCCCAAAGAGAATGACTGTCTCCAAGAGAAAAGTTTGACGTACTAATTGTAAAGCTTCTATCGAGAATACCAATGATTATCTACATTAAATAATCAGCCGGAAGTTATACCTATTATTTAAACGCTTGTTGCGCGTTAAATCATAAAACGTGTCTTCGCAAGGCAAACATTGATTTACAAGCCGGCACCTACTCGGCCAAAGATAAATAATGGGAGAAAAAAGACAACAGTCTCAAATGGTTACGTATTTTTTACCAACGGAACGAGCAACAGAGTCCACTGAAATTGCGTCATGATATTCATCAGTAAAAAAAAAAAGTTATTGACCGATAGCCCAGCCCGTGCATAAGTCAATGTTTGACAGACGTTGCTCAGACAATTGCTCGGCATATTCATGCATCGTTTACGCGAAGGCGTAGCAAGAAGATACGCTGTGATAAACCGAAATGCAGATAAGTCCACGAAGGAGAACCGTAGAGGGTTATGTCCAACGATACATTGAAAAGAATCGTGCAAAAGGTAAATTAAGAGAGATGGTTAACCCCAGTCTCGAGTAGGACGATTGGCTGAGAGAATGATATCGATTTTAAAAGTATAAGGATAAACAGGTAAATAATATATTCAGTGGACTCTATCGGCTGTTTAAACGGTTAAATAGTTTATACACTTTTCCACAGAGTCTGGAGTAAGAGATCATCAAAGGGAGAATTCTAGTACGGATACGACGATATTCCGATGGAGGACGTTAACTTACCGCTAAACATTTTGACCTGTTGCTGATCTATCCAGAGGGAGATGTCACCGGTGGGCTTATGTCCATTTCCAGGACGATGATGCCTGGCACTGGTAAGGCCCGAGATCAAAAGGATCACACAAGAGAACAGGGCTGCTGCGGCCCAGCACATTTTACAGCTGTTACGAGGGGCCCGTGGTATTGCGATTTTACGCACGGGACTAGGGATTTCACGGTGGCTGATAATAGGATACCCGAATAAGGTTATGTATCCCTTTCCCCGAGGATGATGCTCCTCGACAGCTCAATGGACTCCACAAGCACGACACGTACCTGCGTACGTGTGACTCGCCTCGCTGCGGCAAACTAACTGACTGACTGACTAACTCAATGAGAAAAGGCCTGGAGGCTGTTTCGAGCTCTCGCAACGCGAGAGATCCCTATCTATACGGAGTCCCAATACGCTGGGCCTAAGGGTGCGTGCACACCGATTATATGCAGACTGTTTGGACCCTGGGCCTGCTACTCTCTTCTTATGTAGGTCCTGAGGCTCGTGAGACTGGATGAGATATCTTTTACTCTGGCGGTCACTATTATGCCCTTGGTGCTTTTCTAGATCCAGGACCTTCGCCATCGGATGCTTTACACTTTTTCTTCTCTACCTGGTTTACCATCTTCCCTACGTGGCTGACCTATCCTCACTTCACCCTCGCTCCAGGGTGCTTCTTTACGAGCTTCTAATTATAGAAGCGAATTTCCATCCGCTTGAGATCCATGAAAGCTGCTCCTAACCACCTGGTTCAGTGAGTAATCATATACAAGAGTGTCAGGATCTGCTGGAAATGTATAACGGGTCTCGTCTCAAAGAATATGAAATTCCTTAGGAGCCCTCCTGTGCTTGAAATACGCAGTAGCCACTCTCGCGGCTCTCAAGAACCAGTTTAATACTGACATTTGGCGTGGTCTTACGCTTTTGCATTCCGTTAACAAGCTTCTTCTATCCTTCGCTTCGACCTCGTTCTCACGAGGCGTTTCATTCGCCGCTTAGACTCTGATAGATTTATCTCTGTATACAGTGATAACTATCAGCACTATTCTTACGCCGTCTCTTGATCGCTCTTGTATCCACGAATTCTTCATGTATACACAGATTTAAAGAGAAGAGGACGAACAGAGGATGTTATTTTCTTCGGAGTTACGAGATCTACGGCTTCTTCATTTACGCCAGACGAACCAGATAAATCTGTCGTTTTACAACTGCATCCGACCATGAGGTTTGAATTACATAACTCGTACATTGAATTCTCTGAGGTAAAATTAGATATTACCAATGAACAAAATAACTGCGAATACTTTCTTAACTTATAGATGTACATAACTCATTCCCTGAGACGAATGCATCTTATCAAGGAATTAATTATATACGTATCAATACATCCAGTGTGTTGGCACTGCTGCGCTCCTGTACTTACAAGACCCTCTGGGATTATTATGAAGGAGATGAGGATATCTTCATTTTTAAAGATCTTTAGCAATGACTTCACCATCAGACGAGGAAGAGGGATGCCCCGCGTACATCAAGCAACAGGTTTAAGAGGGCACTCGATGAATAGCTGATAATAGTGTCCATTGTACCCTGAGTGTTGAGGGACGGGCTGCCTAACAAATGGTCCATTGTTATCCCTCTCGCTGTATCTTCTTGTACCATCTTTCACAAGTTCTGTCCAAGATCCTGGGTTACGATGGGTACTGTGGTAACAGTGTACAGGGCTGTTCATAAGAATCCCAAAGGGTTTGAAATAGTTCCATGTATACGGTCTATTCGATATCTTCCAAGACAGAGATTCTTCCGGTATATTTGATTTTGACCTTCCAAGAATTCTTTTTTAGCTGAGAATCTTCGTTTCATGTATGAACGACCTGTTGGAAAAAGATCCACGCCTTATAAAGCAATCAGTTTTGTGGAGTAAGAAAAAAAAAAAAAAAAAAAAAAACAAGTAGCAAATAATAAGTAGAAAAATCAGTTTCAATGATTCCGATAACAAACTACCTTTCTCATTGTCAAACTTTACTCTCTCAAGTTTTTCAAATATTCTATAAGCTTGAAACACCCTGTATATTCCAGAAGGTAGAGTCCATAGCGCAATATGATATACAATTGGATCTGACCACATACAGTATATATATGTATGTACTGATCGAACTGGGAAGCTCTGAGCGAGGGCCGTCCGCTCAGCCAATGCCAGTTATTCTTGATCGAATGTTTTTGCTTTGCCGTCGCAAAGCTAATTGGAACTCTGCAGGAATCGCGCTGAGAATATCTACAATGTTACGCAAAATCCCGAAGCATCTTCGACTCCTTAACGTGGAATGATTTGTGAGATGCAGCGATCCTATCTCCTGCGATTCCTCCGGAAGATATTGTTGCAATTGAAAACATTACCGAGAATCCAATCTTCCTGCGGAGGTCCTACAAAGACAAGGCATTAGGAATATACGATAGTTTTTAATTTAATAAAAATAAAGATAGACATTACCGTTACATTACACTTACATTCGTATCATCAGGAACACTATGAGCCCTTCTTCGCGTATCACGATTGACCTTCCAGTGAATCTATATCATTCGTGTACAACTTAACCTGTAAAAAACGTTGTATAATTCTGAATACTAAACTCGGTGTCGACATAAGGGAGATCACCATTATATTTCTGCGTCCCCATCTTGCTTCATTTTTTTTTTTTTTTTCTTTTCAAAGGACTGAGCGAACGTCGTGAGATCAAGAGCTGGCTGTGTACAGGACAAAAAACCTGTCCCGCATAATTACATTATCGGTCACATCTCGCTCGACTTCTGTCCAGACTCCTGACTCGTTCGACCGGACCCGCTTGAGGACAATAACGAGGGCCAAGACTGCAGGGGGCCAGCCTGGACCTTCCCCATCCTACCGACGTGCCGCATCCCACCACCCAATCGGACAGATTAACAGTTTTATAGATGACAGCTAACATTATTGAATTTTAAGAAAGGCAGATGCACCTTCCCCACGACTGGTGGCAATCCCTGCCGAATATAACTGCAAAGACTCGTCGAGTGAAAACAGAACAGCATCTGACGTTCGAGACTGTCAGTAAAGTCTTGAGAGTGACATTCCTCCAGAAGGAAAGAACACTTGGCGGCTAATTAAATTTGTCAGCCTCGTTAGGAGACCTCTGGAGTAGGGTCAGGTTTTATACGAGCTCGGGGTCCTTATTGAGGTTGAGAGCCGGATATTGGGAGTCTGCGGACAGATTAGACGGTTGCTTCTTAAGCTCCACTGCACAGATACCACGTGTACCTAGATTTTTAATTTTTTTATTTATTTATTGACATGGGGGACGTTACACAGGCGAATGCACTCAGTGGAATGCACGATACAAAGGTTGCTGGTAAACGGGTAACTTAAAGTTAAAACAATATTGCTTAATATTACGTAACGCAGTAACGTTACGACATCATGATCGCCGTATCTGCTGCACTGCGAAGAGTGTTTGTGAAACATCGTGAAACAATGAAGGAAAAAGAAAAGGGGATACAAAAAAATTACACAAGAGTAAGGGGAGATTCCTACAACCAGATTTTTTTCTTTTTTCTAACTTCCGAAACCTCTACTTCGTAGAAAAATTATAATCTAAACGGTGAGAGATACCCCACCGCGGAGGAATGCAGAAATGCGCAGACCAGTGCACATTCGTGCATTGCCCTACCGAGGAAAAATATTCGCTCCTTAACTCTAATAAGGTATAATATACAATGACGGGAGCTGTGCGCGATAGGAAAGCGCAAGTTTAAGCTTTTCCTTGGCCAATGATTATTCCTAAGCTGCTCTTAACATTGCATTCTACAACGCTACACCCCGAATTCCTCAACGCGCTGTAAATAAAAGGAAAAGGTAAATGTTCGTCTTAAAGGAATCAGTCTCCTTAGTTTCATCAAGAGGAGCTTTTAACCTGCGCCGACCTATCAGTGTACAACAGCGTATCTATTGATTAATCAATCGCAATTAATAATGTACCCAACACTTCAGAGTGTTTAGCAATGTCTTTTTTTTTTTTTTTTCTAAGCGAAGCCACTTCTTGCGAAGCATTATGCTGACAGAGCCTATTGACAATTAGACTTAATCGTGATTCTACGCTATCAACGTAAACGCCTCGTGGTATCTAATCCGTGATACATTTAACGTTAATCGATTACAAAGAGAGACAAGTGTCCGGATTGTGCTAAATACTCTGAGTATTGATTTTCATAAGTAGCAAAAACTTTCTGCGTATCAAAAAGAATTATTTATGTATAACAAACAAAATATAAGGATAAAGAATTGAGTATATTAAACAAAAAAAATTTGCATTATTCACTCGTACGAAAATATTGGAAGTTTACGCGAAGGAAAAAGGGGGTGATTAGTTGCCATGATGATAAGGGTGGAGATTGGTGTGAGTGGAGGGGAAGAAGGGAGCTCGATCCATATCCAACAAGTAGACACTCATCCGTCAAGGCGTAAGCATTGGATTTCTTCGTATCTTTGATTAATTTTATGATTTTCTATTTTCCTCGGAGAGTTCGGGAACAGCATGATAGAAAAATATACTAAACACATATGCAGATTTATGTGTGCGATGGACTCGAATGTCGGATCGTAGCTACACGAAGACACGCCTCGAGTACGTAGGCAATTAGATTGACAATTTTTTCAAGATTCCACGCGATCGAGCCCCGTGATTGACATTACAGTAATTTAAAATCTATATATATATTTTTTTCTTCCTTTTTTAAACATCTTTCTCAATCGCGACGCACGAAGGTTCCCTTTGTCACGATAATATCAATGGTATACGGAGTAGAAGCCTTTCTCGACATCCGAGTCCTCTGTACAGGATGACCTGCAAAAAGGGCTCTAACAAATATGCATTTGATTGATCACTATCCAAGGCATTTTTCATTTTCACGCGCAGCACCGAGTCTTAGACTTTTTTTTTGTCTCTTTAATTTTTAATTCAAACGTGACAACTCTGAAAATATTATCGAGGAACGATCTATGGGGAATTATATAGACCCCCGTTACAACCAATTGATTTAGCTTTCAATCCAAATACTCAAAGGTGTCCTAAATCAGGCACGGCTCGTACCACGTACAGAAGTATCTCATATATTTTGGATTCTTGTATTCCTCGTTATCGTTAGCAAAAAGTGCTTTAACATTTACGACGGTAACCGATATATATTTGCTCGTGTCACTTTTGCGGACAACCTGTACGTTCGTGCTATGGATCGTGTGTATTGACGACCTAATTAACGTTTAGCCGTGCAATACTTCAAAGGGGAACTTAGCGAGCACTGAGCTCTCAATGGACACGGCGCGTACTTGTTACAGAACAAGGAAAAGAAAGTAAAAGGACGAGAAGCATGCATCGAATATGATAATAGCTGCTCTGGTGCGATCGCTTTCGTTTTCGATACTCTAACGTTACTATATAATTAATATATATGTCTCTATATATTCAATGTTTCAATATATATATATATATATATATTAAATAATTATTATATTATAATTATTCTAGAATCGCTACGGTACGCTAGAAGTACAAAAGGAATGGAGAGAGTAGACGCTGCTCAGTTTTAAGAAGAGAGAAAATATAAAAATGTACAGAGCTCGTCTTCGTCTTAGCTTCATCGCTTTTTTTCTTTTTTCTCCTTTTTTTGTTTTTATAGCAAAAGCGTGTTTCACATACAAAAAGCAATGATTAGAGGCCTTGCGTTCACTTTTAACTACTATAGTGCATTTACAATATTTAATTAATATCATATCGATCGTTAGTATCCTTTGTATAATCTCTTATCATTTTTTTTTTCTTTCTTTCTTTATACTCCGTATCGATCGTTTGTTCGTTATCAAAGTGCAACGGCACAATCGTTTCGCGCAGTACGTCGATTCGTTAAATTTGGCCCGTTGTCTGCAAAGAGTAAAAACTTAATGCGCTTAAAAGTATCTTTAGAGATTATTTTGTTTTGCAGATTAAAATTACATTCAGTCGAGGCCAGACTGTGACACTGCCTCTCTTTGTCACTCTTCTTTAGCATTCATTTCTTTTTTTCATTTTTCTTTTTTAGAGACTGCACTTATTTCAAGGATCCTGGCTACGCTCGCGTTCACCTTCCTTGTCAATGGTAGAGACTGGCAAATGCGAGAGGCACGGCCATTAAATTTGGACGACACTTGGAAATAACAGAAGACGCCGTTGTGCTTTGCGCGTAATGTCAAGAGCTTCGCAATAAAAGCTCATGAAGAATCCGTTGTCCCTCGGATTGACTCTTTCACCCGACATTGATTGGGGGGAGGCCTTGACAGATATACAAATCTCTCACTGTTCCTCACTCTCTATCTCTCTCTCACTTTCTATATATATATATATTTATATATAGTGCCATTTATATTTAAGCATCATAGCTTGCTCGACGTACGAATGCAGCCCCAAAAATGATTTGTCATACATATTTGAAAAGATACAAACATAACTTTGGGTACCCTGTAATAAAGCTGGCATACGTCCAGCCCAATCTGGCCCTGTCAATTATTAGTGTCAATTCTAGAACAGCATCTACAACGCTATTTCTGTAATCAGCTTGCACGTCTATGAAACACCCATCGTCTTTGGGTTTTATAATTAACTGGAGATAAATATGAAAGTGTTAACGTATTAAATGTATCTTACGCATCCCAAGACGCGCAAAGCTCGTCATCCGTTTTGACAGAAAATAGAAAGATTTTCCTTCTGGATTTTCGTCAATTTTAAAGAGACGGATGCTCAAGTACCGCGGCATCTTCGAAGAGCAATATTGCTTAAATCGATTCAGGAATTTAGCAGGAATATTTATAAGGTGTAGAATGTTAAAATGGATAGCATCTTAAGGATACGTATAGTATCTAGTTGTCGATACTTTCAAAGTCAGTTCCTATCTCGAGTGACCTATAAAACCCAAAAGCAAAATTCTAACTGGCAGTACAAGTAGTGCGGACATTGCGCCCAGCGCAAGGTGAATAGCAGTTGATGCGACAGACAAGGAGTGAAGTCCTTGGCCTCGATTATGAGAAAATTCAAAAACGGCATAAGTTAGACAGTTACAGAGGTTACACGTAAGTAGCCATGGTACCGGTTGGAATGGGTGGCGTTTCCTCTGGTCTACCCTTTGGCCCGTATTGGCCAATGAAAGACCCGTCCTCCGTGAAACGACCTGTAACACAAGCACGTTTCCATGTGTCGTGTCCGATAACAGCTGGTGATGAGTATAAATGAAGGCCGTGAAAGAAAAATAAAAGGCATCGTGTAAAGCGATAAAAACAAGCGTCTCAACAGCGCTTACCTTATACTAATGTTGCAAATGCTTGAGCGTTAGGTTCCTGTTTCCTTTGTCGACCGTATTGACCAATGAATGAGCCATCCTCGTTCATACCCTCTGTCGTATCGAAACAAGCAACATAACAAAAAAAAAAAAAAAAAAAAAAAGAAAGAAAGGGATAACTAAACATGAAAAATGCCAAAAATTGCGTGACCTTAAATCAAATCAAACGAGCTGCTCCTTAACGTATAACGAAATTAATAGTGCAAATATTATTGCGATAAGAGAGTAAAAAATATTCTGCCGATTGTAATGTGTATAGACGAAGTGTCACGATTACGATAAGACAAAGCACATTAAATTACAGCTTCGGTACTATGGAGTGATAAGGTTTGACTATGCGAATAGGGTAAAATAATAACCACACGCAGCTCACTGACACCTTTATGATCTACTGCGAAATCACGCAAAACGTGTAACCGTGTTTGAAGAAAACTCACCGGTATCACCTTCCCCGTACTCCGCCATAGAATCCGTATCGGATTCAGGATGTTTTCCATCCTGATGCGACGATGAAGCCAACGAGGCTCTGCCCCCGGCTGACTTGTTGTCCAGAGGTTGCGAATATTCATGGAAGCCACCCTCCTCGGGATAATCTCCGCGTCCAGCTGCCAATTCTCGCTCGTGCACCGCGTACTTTCCGCCGCGGTTACGTTTTATCACGCACACGATTATCAGTACCAAAAGAAGGAAGGCGATCGCCAGCATCATACCTCAGAGAGCGAAGAACAATGGAACGTATTATTTTGTTATATGATTTCGAGAAAGTATATTCCAAAACTTAGTTCTCAAGACTTACCTATGAACCATCCAGCGGTAGCAACATTTTCTTTTGGCTGAATTATGGGACCTTCGGTGCTGGTCTCTATTTCCTGTGGCAAACTCTCAGTCATGTACTCTCCGTCAACCGCGACAATAGACATGGTGTAGACTTCACCGCTTTGAAGTCCACGAATCTGAAGTGATTAATAAAATTAAGCCTTAATACCGATTGTGAATATGAGTCATCTTCTAGCATAGATTCATCAGGTTACGTACCTCAATCGTATTGGAAATAAATTCAGGATTTGTTTTTAGGGTAATTGTCTCCCCCTTGATTTTGTATTTAACAAAGAAGTGGCTACCAGGATTACCTGTCTGTCTGGGTAGCCAAGTAATCCTAACACTCGAAAGACCGTTCTCGGTCGGTATTCGCTCCCACGTGAACAGAGGCACGTCTGGTGGTCGCGCAAGTTGTGTCTTTTGCTCGATAAAGTAGCTAGAAACAAAAAGTAAGCAATGTTATCGATTGATTCCTCTTTGAGGAAATCCGCTGTCGAGTGAACAAATTCATGCCTCGTATACTCACTCATTTCCTTCGCCAGCTTTTGTCATTGCCCGAACGTGAATACGGTAATTGGTATTAGGCATCAGACCAGCCAGTTTAGCATTGGTTACGTCGGCTCTGACCTCGTGACTCTTCCTCTCCACTATAGGTAGAACCTCTGTCTTATCGACAACTTGATAATAAATTTTGTATCCAGTAAGATTGCCATTCGGTTCCGCAGGCTTTGTCCATCTGATGGACAGCGCACTTGATCCCATTGGATCGGCTTCTAAGCTCATGACTGTTCCCGGTGTTCCCTCCGGAGTAACAAAGCTAAGAGTTTCCGACGATGGACCGTTGTATCTATGATAACAATTTACGTTCGTACAATATCATCGATATAACAGCTCGTTTATAAAATTGTGCCAAAACATATGATCGTCAATTGTATCGCTACAATGTACACTATAGGTACCTGCTGTTATAAGCGCGTATCCTTACGTAATTTGTACTGTAGGGTACAAATTTGTTAACAACCGCTCGAGTTGCGTTGCCGTCCTTTATGTTGGTCTCTCGCATACCCTCCTCGCCATCCCTCTCGGTCCACGTTTCTACCTTATATCCTTGCAAAAAACCGTGCACCGAGTCCAAAGATACTGGCTTCCACGATAACACTGCGGTGTCACTCGACGTTACTTCTACCAACGTGAAGTCGCTCGGCGCTTCCGAAGGCTCTGAAATATTTTTAAGAATAACAGAAATTCATTTATTCATTTACGCGTCAATCGATCGGTGAATCGAAAACTATTAGAAAGAAGGGGGGGGAAAAAAAAAGAATTGTCCGCACATACCGGCTTCTCCAGAATAACCGGTGACTTCTTGAGCCGGAACATTTGACTCTCCCTTTTCATTAATCGCTACCACTTTTATTTTATATTTCTGAAAGGTCGGTTGATTGTTCAACTGAAGACTGTGCACTCGCCAATCGTGTATATCCTCGTGATTCCATTTCTCGCCTGGGATGTCTTGTTTGTAGAAGACACGGTACATGAATTTCGGTGCATTGTGCTCGATCTGCGGCATTACCGTCCAAGCGATAACAATGTTGTCCGGACTGGTTCCATTGCCCATTACGTTATCCGGATTTTTGTGTGGTACATCCGGTTGCGTAGAACACACGCCACTGTGCGAAGAAGGGAGAGACGCTCCTGCGTAACAAATCATTTTTCAGTATATCCTATTAATCTCAACACGAAAATGATTAATTATAGGCTTTACCAATTTTATTGACAGCCAATACACGGAATGTATAATTAGCCCAAGGGGTCATTGGCATTATATGAGTCTGTTCAGTTGCAGGCACGAACTCTGTAGACTCTTCCCAGGTATCAGGCGTGAAGCTGGTATTGTATTGTATGATATATCGTGAGATTGGTGCTCTGTTGTCGCCCATTGGGGACCACCGGACTGATGCTTCATTGGTAAAACACTTGACTTCAACCAATCTTGGAGCATTAGGTACATCCTGAACGGTCAACGTGGCTTGCGCCTTAGCTTCGTCCAATTCGGTACGAGCGATGCAAGTGTAAGTACCGGAATCAAGTTCCGTAGTCTTAGTAATCATCAGTGAATCGTCAGTGCTTCGTATGAATCTTGGTTCGGTATAAAAATCAATAGGTTCTCCATTGCTCAACCATTGGATATTCAATGTTAAACTCGAATCGGTGACAGCATTACACCTGACAAATTAAAAGCAATACTTCATAAGAATCCATGCTTAATAAATGAACTGTGTACATTATTAACGATGAAGTCAGGATCAATATAAGACATTACAATACCTGAATGTTGCCGTAGAACCAGCTTCCACTTCGTAGTCTTCCGGTTCATCCGTAATTCGCGTTCGTTCCTTAACTATCAGACTACCGGAGGCTTCCACTTCTCCAAATTTGTTAGAGGCGTGACAGATGTAATTACCGGCATCGGAGAATATTACGTTTTCGATCTCCAAGTCGCCGGATTCCAGCGTCTTGTAACGACCTCCGGTTAGAGCCTGTCCGTTTCTTATCCATTTGACTTCCGGTTTGGGTGCACCAAAGACACGACAAGTCAACGTGACAGTTTTCCCATCGACCGTAGCTTCGTCCGTAGGAGGCTGTGTAATTTCTGGCTCGAGAGCAAGCACGTTAACGTAAACGTCCTTGTAAACGTATCCCAAAGAATTGGTAGCATTGCAACCGTAATTTCCAGTATCCTTTTTCTCGAGCTTCTCGATGACAATAGAATTCTGCGAGACTTTTCTCCTACTGTTCGGCGGGGATTCGGCTATCGGTTTCCCATTGTGAATCCATTTAATTTGGGGCTCAGGTACGCCGCTAGCTTCGCATCTGAACTCGACTGTCTCGTCCTCGGCTGCGTTTATGACCTCAGGTTCAACGGTAAAGTACGGCACAGCCATTACTTGTAAATTTATCGAATAAGACTTGGCATCGCCGACGCCGTTCGATGCCTCGCACGTGTACGAGCCTTCGTCTTCAAAGTTCACGTGCTTTATGATTAAGGACTTTCCATAGTTCCCTTGTGTTATTCTGTCGCTTGATCTCAGCAGTTGGCCATTTTTGCTCCA
Organism: Trachelus iudaicus; assembly: GCA_030142595.1. Classification (NCBI taxonomy): domain Eukaryota; kingdom Metazoa; phylum Arthropoda; class Insecta; order Hymenoptera; family Cephidae; genus Trachelus; species Trachelus iudaicus. The sequence goes on from JARQTH010000063.1 coordinate 945,107, forward strand.
TACAATCTGAGGAAGAGGTGTACCGCCGAATATGCAATAAAGTTCAACTTTTTTTCCTCGCAGAGCTACTTCGTTCTTTCTGGTAACGTATTGCTTGACGGGTTCGTGTTTATTCTGGTTGGCGGACGCACCCGTCGATATGACATTCAGCAAAACCTTATTTCCCAATTTGTATTCATTTCGAAATACGGAGGTGGCGGCGCAAGCATAATAAAAGTCATCAGATTTATCGTCCCTGGTGACATTACTGAACCATAAATTTCCTTCGGGATCCAGAGTCATTCTTGAATTATTGATTGACCTGATGCCACCAACAGTGTCCTGAATTAACCAGTAAACATTTGGCTTCGGCCATCCGTCTGGAGGCTGACAGGTCAGTTTAAACGGATCTCCTTCGTTGGCGTTTAGAGTAATTGGATTTTCATCCTTGAAAGAATTCAATTCTGCTTTTCGGACAAAGACCGAATTGGATGTGGCTGTGCCCCACTCGTTCTCTGCGAAGCATTGATACTGGCCCAAGTCTTCGTCCCGTGGCTTCGATATAACAAGTGTACCTCTGCCGGGTTGCTGAGATATACGGTCGTCGTAAGCTGGCCATTCGAAATCTTTGCCATTTTTTATCCATCGATATCTAATTTCATAGTAAAAAAAATCCATGTGCATTACACACTGTACAAAACTAAATATTAAAGTTGCTATATGAAACGCAATCTATTCGCTAGGATCGTCTACTAACGAAATCACTAAAAAAATTCACTAACAGAGTCGCTTTCGGTTGAAAGTCGCTGAGAAAAAACGTTTAAACGCGCTAAAAGCGATTTCTGCATACGGGCTAGTATGTAGGAAAAAACAGCAGGCATCCTAATTTAAAAATAATAATGAACACAGCGTCAAGACAGCAGAGTGCTCTTATAATGTTCTTACTGATAACAAATTCTATCGATAAACTTATGATTTACAAATGAAATATTTTAAGAACGCAGGTCAATGACAAGTCAAATTCTGTACCACGCGATAGACACATCAAACTGTGATAAATTATTTTTTGCATCAAGTTAAGCAAATTATAAAATATGAATAAGCTATGGATGCTGGTATGAAAATAGGATAAAATAGGCAAAATGTAATGGTAATCCTATTTCTATGCTGGCAAGAAAAAAACATGTGGTGAATGGTGTAAAGATGACCACTCCCTGCTTGCCATTGGTCACTTTACAACTAAGGTATCTTTATCAGTAGTGGTAATGGCATACCCCCTGAGGCTATGAGGTCATCCAAGTAATTAAGACCAGTTACTCTGGCTTCGCTATACTACAGTCTACTGTGAATCAAGTGTCAACCGAAAGGAATTTTGTGAATGAAGCCCTTCCTTTCTGCGTTATCCATGTCACAAATGAACTACAATGCTTTTGATGAAGACTAAATATATTTAAATATTAAGGAGAGACTTTCACAATCAGGCAGTCCGATGAATGAAACACTCAGACAAATTAGTAAATATTTAGTGTTAATAGATAGGAGAGCAACAAAAAAAAATGTAAATGAATTATGAAATGTTGTTGACAACAGATATAGAAGCACGAGAATAAATATAATAGTTTCCATTAGATAAATGACCATACCTGGGTGCCGGTTCACCTTCTGCTTCACATTCAATCAAAAATGGCTTGTCATTTTCATTGATTTTTGCTTGGGCTACTTGGAAAAGTTGTTCATCTGTTGGAGGTTGTTTTGATATCCGTGGTGGAGATTGGACTATCAAAAAATAAAATATATTGGTATCGTACACATATACAAAATTTCGTAAATTGTTAAAGAAGCTGTCCACCGCAAATGTACATAATTATTTTACATTCAAACTGTTTTTCAGGTCATAGATACTAAAGTGACTCTAAGATGAAATACTACATTGACTAATTTTATAATTTTTTGTGTTGCAATGCAAATGGTTGTGTATTATATCCAGCATTGAACAAGATGAGGTTTTTAATACAAAAATGATTTCTAGCAGTGTACTAGTTTCATTTGCAGGAAGACTATTGATTTTCAGGATGATTATCAAGAAACATTAAATTTATATACATGACAAGATTTGATAAAAGCGAAGCCCTTTCACTGATACAATTTTTTATGCTTATTATAGACACATACGCAGCTAAATATTTCTTCCATGACATAATTAAATATATCAAAGTCAATATGATGTATCAAATAAATTAATAGGATCTTATCTTCTCGTGACTTCAGTCATGCAAATAAAATAATATTTTTTCAGATAAAGCTGTATTCCTTAATAAAATTATTTATGAGTTTGATATTTTTTAAATATACATTTTTTTAATAGATAAAACCAATGATCACTTATATATATATATTACAATCTTTAGCACAAATGTAAAAAGCAATATTAATGGCAGAAAATTATTTACATTATTTTATATTTAATATAAAACACGCACAGCACTTATAAAAAGTACTATAGACATAAAAGAAGTGTTTTTTTTGTCATCAATCAAAATTGAATTGCATCAAGTATTAGTAATAATTGTAGTTGCTGTGATTGCTAAAGCCTAAAAACGAAAAGCTTTTATTACTTTCTACCAGCTTTACCACCTCCTATTATATCCGGGACATGAACTATAATGTAAAACGTTAAATTATTATAAGTAAACCCCATGGACAATGACAAAATCGTTTTGAGATTCATAGACGAATAAGCATATATACTCACTTAATGCGGTTGCCTGGAGAGCGAGCAGCACGATCATAAACACGGTGTACCTCATGATCTTTCACTATCTTTCACTGTCTAAAATAAAGCAAACGTACAAAATAAATATTTGGGTATCCTGTGGTTCCTCGACAAGAAGCTTAATAGCAGTCAATCGGAAGCTGGATATTTTTATCAAATTGTTGGTAAGGATTCAAACTGCTAAAAAAATGGTATGCACAGTAGAATTTTCAAAAATCGCGGCGAATTGTTTTGGAATAACGGTTGCCCGTAGAGACGCATAAAATGGGCGTGCTCCCCAGCTGCAAAGGTAAGGACCGTCTCTAGGTTCGCTCTGATGATTATTTCACGTAATATGACATAGGAAATAACTCGCACGCGAGAGGACCCATAAAGATGCTATTTATTTGCTTGACATAGAAACGCAAAGAAATTTGCATTACACATAATCATTATGGGCCAGGTAATCGGATGATCTCACCGAACCCGTTGTCCTCTAGAATGACAACATCGTACGAAAATAGCGACTTTATCATAAGGGAACGTATGGTGCATCATCAGGAAATAATAGTAAGATTGATCGTAGGTCGTCCAACTTTTCCTGTGGATGGCGATCGATCGTCACTGAGGAAACGTTCGTCACGGCATCAAAAAAAGGATGAGACACACCAAGCTTGGCGAACGGGCACACCCGCTCTGCCGTGAAGCAACATTGATCGCTGACGCTGTCAGCCGCTATGAATTTTTCCGGCTTTTTCATGGCTTCTGTTATCGCTCTAACACTTAGGAATAATCTCTCTTTTTCAATCACTGATAACACACTTACCTATCTCAATTTCTAATCACTCGTTATCACAGTTCAACGCGATCATCACCAAGGCATCACCGAAAACCATTGACTCCCAACACACAGCGTATGTACCCGTACGGTACCGTACTACTGTGAGTTGGTCTTGCATACGTACAGGCGCTTCAGAATTCCCCCACTCTGTACAATCAGTCCCCCACTCTTTCATCGTCCAATACTTTTTCTACGCTGCGATGCTACGAAGGACAGACACTTCGCATTCAAATCACCCCATCTGCCACGACAAGAGTCAAATTCAATTTACTTTCCGCCAGTTTTAAAAGAGAATTAATGATTTTACGCAGAACAAAACCACGAAGAGGATCATCCTCATATTTTAATGATCCACAGGACAGAGAAATATACTACAACGTTCCGATAGAAACGTTGAGAAATACCTGAACGCTTATTTTTTAATGATGCCTGATAGAATGGATGCTAGAAGTTACCTTTTTTGTTTTTCTAAAAGATAGATTTCGTAATTTATCGATCGATCTTTCGTACATTATTTTGCAATATTTGAATTTTATAAAAGAGTTCGATTATTGTATGCTTCGAAAGTACAGGGGTTTTGTTTCTATAGATTTGTATAGGTGACGTATTTCGGTTTCTACATTCGTTAAATTCTCTAGTTAGGAATTTCTGTAAAAATGCGTACGTGCGTTTACTCGTTTCTTTCATCGGACTATGGTGAGGAATGTGTGCGACGAAAATGTCACTTGAAAGAAGAACCGTTTGGCACGGGATCAGAAAAACTTGAGGGAATTTGGCTCGGGTCTCATTGTTGCAGATTTAGAATGAGCCTTGGGGTAATGGCGAAATGAGGTTCATTCTTGGCTGCATGTAGATATCAGGTCAATGACCTTAGCCACCTGACGGAGGCTACGAGTTTCCAGCCACCTTTTATCCGTGCACTCTACGTACTTCGAACTTCCGGTTTCGATAGGAAACCTTAAAACATCACTCAATATATCATGCGGTTTAAAATAATGTATACTCTGTCCAGGAGTTCGATGTGTTTTTTTGACAGATCGAAAACAATTAAGTCTCCAGCAAAACATTCGTATCGCTTCATAAAATGTTTGTTACAAAGTATACAATCGCATGGTTTTACACTAAATACCTTTTATTTTCCCATTTCACCATCTATTTACGTTATTTTATGAAAAACAACGTTATTTTGTTAGGACTGCGTTGCTTGCGAACCATCAAAAAACCATACCAAACTCGTAGTCTGGCTTCAGGGTCCAACGAGCGTTCCATCTGGTAATTTATGTAATTACATTAAAAAAAGAAACACTTCCGGGAAGTGTAAATAACAATAGCTAGGATTGTTTTATTACGAAACAGAGTAGCTATGCTAATTTTAAAGTTTTAACATTAAAGCTTATACAGTGTCAAGTTCGTTTATTATTTAAGTCATACAAGATGAAATTGCAATGTCAATTTCCTTTATCTGACAACATTAGTCTGAGCCATTTTTTACGTAACTTAATAAATTCTAAGTTGTCAATAATATAATACAGCAAACGAACCTATAATATCGTAATTGTCTAGAAGTAACACTTATATACACAACTTAAATCTTACAGTATTTGATACTGTTCTGGCTCCACTTCATTGATATGACGTAGGAAGAATGTTACTTTGACTTGTTCCACATGACGACACAGTTTCATGGCAGAACTTGTACGTAGTTTCATGTGTTGAGTGAGCGAGGGTAAATTTAGTAAAAGAAATGCAAGTCCGTCTATCTCCTACAAGAATAAGTACAATATGACGTTACAATGGCAGATGATAATACGATAGTGAAAAACTGGTATTACACAATAGCAAGCTTCTGATATAAATACCTCTTGCTTAACCCGATAAGCAATATCCTTGCAGTCTGTAGTTTTTCGAAGATATCTAAATACATCATCGACGCTCCAAAATAAAGGATTAGAATCCAGTTTCCTTGTTTTAGGACGTCTCTGTTTTTTCTGCATCCTAACGTATTCAGCATCCGCTTCCGAGCAGTCGGATTCGATACTCGTATCCCATTCTCGTTCTCTCTTTCCCGGTCGAGGATTTGTACCGTTCTGAACGCACTTGGCAGTTTGAGGTTTACTAGTTAAACTATTGGGGCTGCCCATATTGCTGTCCTTACTCTTTCTGTCATTGAACGAACTCCTTGAATCTTCTGAGACATTGCTCGAGGGTACTTCAATTTTTAACTCTTCAGATTTCTCAGGTTTCCCTAGACCTTTTTGTATCATTATATCAATTTCCGATAAGGGTGGTCTGTCATCCGTAGCATCCTCCGTAGCTTCCGCTGCTTGTTTTGTCAATTCCAATGACATAAATGGCATTTCCTCTTCTCGTTCTACTCCCTCCTCTGGCGCGTCTTTATCACGATTGGCCCATCTGCCTCGTCTTCTCTTACGACGACCGCCCCATGGTTTTGGCTTTTGTACCATGATACTGGTATACCCTTTGGGCTTTCCACGACGTCCAGTTCCCATAGATGCAGCTAGAGTCGAGAGGAAACAAGATTAGTTTGTAATTTTTTTTTTACTGAGCATTTAAAATCATTTAAGATCAAGTTTACTAACTGAACTTTGTTTTTGATGTCTTGTGACACTTGTCGGGACACTCATTTTCAGGAACGTATAGAGGTCCAAATAGATTTGGGCAAACCATTAATTTTTTACATATACTTTTACAAAATCCAGCCACCATATCGCCAGATGTAACAACAGCCACGCTTGCTCTGTAGGTATTATTTTTATGCTTTGCTTTGAGGACTTCCAGATGATATCCAGGATCTGGCTTTGAATCGCACTGAAGCACTTTTAAAATTCGAGCGCTTCTGTAACCGACCGATACTATCATTGATAGAACTTCTTTCATGACTAAGATTACGGGTCCTGGCCCAACTGCTTTAGGAAGTGTTGCTAATTTTCCTTTAGATATCATAGGACCAGTGAAACAACGATAATTAAAATAAATCTTTGGACACCATAGTGATGAACGTGGTTCCGATATCGGTATATCTAAGAGATTTTTCTTTTGCACCTCTTTTGTTGGCGTTTGTAACTTTTTACATAGTTCCACGTGATCCTTTGGCGGCTTTAGAGGATAGTGATTTGATTCGCACCAGCCAACAGGGAATATTTGCAAAGAATGCATGTAGACAATGTGCTCGGGTTTCGAATCGTCGTAATTATCCATTTTTAACCATAAAAGATTCTCTATGATTTTTGTAATGTGCGTGGCGCATATTATATTCTCATTTTCTGGATCCACAGCTTCCAATCTCATGCCAATCTCGTAACCGGCATCGACTGCACTCTCACATTCGGAAAATAAATTTTCATTTGCTGCAATGGAATTTGTTTTTGCCAGATAATCGTTCCAATCAAATTCATCGGATTCACATACCCAATTCTGTGGAGGTGTTATTCTGGAAGGAAATTTATTACCGTTTGATATTCTCTGTTTGACAGATGCAACGCGAATAAGGAAATAAAGATAATACTTATTTTTTTTTTTTTCATTTTATTATACTTGACTTACTTGATATCATGCTTTTTGGCCCAACCAATAGGAAAAATGTAGGGATGTTCTGCTGTACAAAGCCATGTATTTTTTGGAGAACTGCTTGATGCGCGATTGTCGTTACTATTCGTATTTGTATCCATTTTATATACGTCAATTTCAACAAGGAAATATACATCATCAAATACTTTTATAATAGTCGCGGGATATATTGTTGTTCGGTCTCCAGGAGACACTGCTTCCATTTTCATGCCAACTTCAAATTTATGACGAGGATGAATGACACTATTGTTAAATAAATTTTCGGGCGTTTCCTGATTCTTTGGACTCGACTCTGTCAATTCTTTCCATTCCTCATAAGTATGCATTTCGAGTATAGAACTTGGCGGTTCTAGAAACCATTTTGAGTCCGACTTTGTTACAAAACCGTACGGGTGTAAATGCTCTGCTGTACAAAATACCCAAAAATCTTTTACTGTAGAACCCGGAGTGTCGTAACGCAATAAAAGACGTCCTCCAATATTCTCCATTATCTGAAAGATTATTTGTCGTTACAGATAAGAGAATGACAAATGAAATTCTGCTATTTATGTAGAAAATAGCTACTACCGTTGCCACCCATAATTTATACGGATGTCTTGAATCACTGACTTCTACTTTCATTCCCTGTTTAATCCTGTCTGTCATACTGAGTCCATCCTGCGAAATAAAAATATATTAAATTGTCTGTTCGAAATTAGCAGTGTTCTACTTTCTATAGAACACAGTATTTTATTCAGAATTTACTAACTCCGGACAGCATTTCTGGGGGTACCGATTTTGCAGTCATTAGAAATTCAGGTAATTTTTCCAAGCATCCCGGAGATCTTTCACGGATAGCAACAGGAGGTTCCAGTTTCTTATCATTTTTGACACACCATCCAAGTTCGTGAGCTGCCTCTTTCGTAAGATTAAACCAGAACTCTAACGATCTATCGTCTCCTCCAAAGTAGCGTAATCTCAATAATGGACCACATGCCATAACGATGGATGCAACCCAAAAGGACACATCTTGATTCAAATTTTTCTCAGTCGGTACTTCAAGAGACATTCCTATTTCAATTCCACTCTGAAGCGTTAACTCAACATGTGGAAACATAATTTGAGGAACTTCGACACTTTCAGTTGCGTCAAGGTAGTCTTGCCAAACAAATCCATTGTCTAAAATCAGATAAACACAATTTGTAATTATATCAAGTTTTAAATAATCACAATTTAACATATTCTCCAAATATTAACACATGTTGCATTAAGCCCATTATTTGATTAATTAATGAATTTGAATAAATTTAATTATACAGACATATCCAATGAAAATTAAAATAAATAATTCAAATAATAAAATGGAAATGAGAAATATTAAAATTATAAAACCAAATAAAACATTCGTTATAATTATATATAATTATAAAATATCAATTCTCACATGTATCTTGTATCATGCAAAATATATCTAATAAATCATTTACAAAATAGTCATTTCTAAATGATTAACGTAATTAAAATTTTCCTAATCAATTAAGGTGACGCCATAACACGCTTTATAGCGTTTTCCAAGTTTGCTTCAAGAACTTCTTCAACGTATAGTGATATCCCTAGAAAAATCTACAAAGCCTTTTCTAATATACGTAAGGTTACCAAATAATGCAACTCGCTAAGCAGTTTGATCGCGCATAACATAAACTACAATAAAGCGACATTAAGATTTTCTGAAAACTTTACGAAATCTAAAAAGATAATCGATAATCTTACCTCCGTCCGATATTTTCTCTTGCGTTCGATTAACGCTCTGTTCCATGGCTTTCCAATATTATAGACGCTTATTCGTAATATATTTAAATCAATTTCCAAATTTTATTAACTTGCCCCTAGCGTGACTTCATTCCGTGCCTTTTTACAAAGTCTTTCCATAGAGTTTATTATATATTTAAAAAATTACCATTCACAATCGTAACACTCTCTGCTAAACTGGTTCGTCATACGTTTCTCTACTCACTCATTTGCTATCTCTTTTCTGGGCTACGCTCGGCGCATTCGTTCCGGCGTCTACTCGTAACTTCAATATCGTTTTGAACCGTTTACAATTTATCTTACGAGTCTTCAGGTTACTTATACTTTGATAGCATTTCCTTTCTCAACCCCATTGTATAGTAAGACACTTAAAACGGAAGATGTTTATCCACTTATTTTTTATATTAACATTTTAAGTTTGATCTTTCAAAAAGTGAACGGAATCGTCAGTCTTCTCGACGCTGTACAAATTGTAATGCTACCATATTTTATCGGTACCCTGTACTTGCTATAAGCTATTAATTAATATTATAATTTGTGTTTTCAGGGTGACTGGTGGGTATCTATACATTTGCTTGTTGAGAATAGTTTTTCCACGTTATTTTTGCTCAGCTGTACCCATGTACGGTAAGAATATTTGACTCCTTTAAAATCGATGATTCTTTAAGTAATTCCATTAATACGTGAATTTGCGTTTTCTGGCTTTTTTTTTCACTTCTGCCAAAAGTTTAATACTTGCTTTTTAAAATTGCCCAACACGTCATTATTGCACTTTATGTATTAATAAATACTTTAAAGAAGATTAATAGCGTTTACGCTGATTAAAGTGATATTCGTATAATCAATGATCTCTGTCTGAATGGCGATTGACTAGTAATTATTTTAAATACAGATGTGGCATTTCATATATGTATGTAACTTTCAGTAAGCTACTCTATGCGTACGTTTTATAATTATGTATTGATTTAACTAAACCGGTGAGTGGAAAGGATTTATTACTCGTGAAATATTTAAGTTATGTAGTGACAGCGATAGAGGAATTCAGTGTAGGGGATTCGGATATAAATTTTAGAAACTATCGTGACATTTTAATGGTTTTTTGAAAGTAACTGTTAATAGAAAATCAGCAGATTTAATGAAAATGGCGAGGCAACGGAAGGCCGCATTCAGTATGATCAATATTCTAATGCCAAAGGAAAGTTCGTGCAGTGTTTGTTATAATTATATTATCCCTTACGCGCAATTGACGCTTACTAGAGTAATTTCTGCAAGTAATTTTTCAACTGACTGAATTCTTATATAATTTGGACGAATGCATGTTACTATGAATTTATTAGCAGCTCAGAAAGAACAGACAGTTGTCAGCTCTGAATGAGCGTTCGTATCCGAACGTTATGTGCGTACAGTCGGTCAAAATTGTAGGTTATGTACAAAGTTTCAAAAATCTTTGAAATTAATTTTATCGTATAATAACTTATGAGAATTGTATTTATTAAAGATACAGCATGTTGGCACTCACTCACGGATATAGAATGAGCGTTCTTTTACGTCGGCTAACTGTACGAAATCTTTTTGCTTGTAATGACCTGTTTATATTTCAATTGTTAAATCACAAGATAAACGATAAAACTTTTGTTAATAAATTATTCAGTACTTCTTTGGAACTCACAATTGCTAATCCAATAGTTAGGAAATATTTGGATCGCATTATGAACGAATATAAAAAGGGAAAACATAATGGTGTTCTGGAAAATATTGATCTTCGAGTTGCATCTCATCTCTTGGAGAAGAGACAGTTGATCATTGAAAATATTGAGACTTTGGATGAGATGAGTAAGTATTGAGAATGAACATTTAATATTTTTCATAGACAATTCATTATTGTAGTTTATCGATACAAATTTTGTATTTTTAGTTAAACAGGACCCTGAGATGAAGAAACTTGCGGATGAAGAAGAATCAACGTACAAGGCGCAATTATTAGAATTAGATAACAAACTGCTAGATGTAATTTTACAAAGTTTAGGAAAACAAGATTATAATGACGTAGTGCTTGAAATAACAGCTGGAGTTGGGGGTCAAGAGGCAATGTTATTTGCAGCAGAACTTTTTGATATGTATTTGGGTTATATAGATTATTTAGGTTTTACTCATTCTATAGCAGAGCAAGACATATCAGTTACAGGTGGTATTCGTCATGCAAGTATTTTAGTATCAGGAGAGGCAGCGTTTGAGAAATTGAAGTACGAAGGTGGAGTTCACAGAGTACAAAGAAACCCATATACTGAGAAATCTGGACGTGTACACACTAGTACTGTATCTGTAGCAATTTTACCACAGGTTAGCGAAATTGAGGTTTCGTTGGATGAAAAAGATTTAAGAATAGAAACAAAACGAGCATCAGGAGCAGGTGGTCAACACGTTAATACAACAAATTCCGCTGTGAGGATATTACATATACCAACTGGAATAGCAGTGGAATGTCAGACAGATAGATCACAACTAAAAAATAAAGAAATAGCACTGACACGATTACGAACAAAAATCTATGAGAAACAATTAAACGAGCAAATGGCATCCACTAGTGAAATGAGAAGAAGACAAATGGGTCTTGGATATAGAAATGAGAAAATTCGAACATACAATTACAATCAAGATCGCATAACTGATCATAGAATATCAAACGGTACTCTTCACAATTTGAAAGGATTTCTGCAAGGTGGACGGCCTTTGGAAGAATTGCAAATGAGATTGCAGGATGACTTGCAGAAAAATATTTTACTAGAAGCTATAAAAGATGTAGAAAGAAGTTTAAAATAAAAGTGGTTTCGATGGATCTCTAGTCTCGTAATACGATTAATTATATTATTCTACACCTTTTCGTAACAGATCGAGAGTGTTATAAACTTTATAAAATCATTCGCAAATCTAGTTTTACATGTTCACTGCCCTTAAAAATTGGGCCATAAGTAGTGACGTAGTTTTAACGAACAGCAATTTCTTATTCACATACGAATCGTCGAGTGACGCGTACGAGCCAATTATGGCACGGAATTTAATTATTTATTTGACAAACATACAACAAGAATTTATTTAACCGCGTGTCCAAAGGCACACAATTGTTTTTTTGTTAATATGTATATACACATATATATTATATATGTACCTGCGTGTATAATATGTATATTGTATATTACAGCAATTTACAAAATTAATTTTAATAATCTCTATAAATATTAAAAGACGTACCTTAAGACGATTAATGTACAAAGCGTGAGTATGAACGTAGCATTTACAAACATACGTAAGTATACGTACTTCTCTTTCGATTAATCCATCTATAAAAAGTATCTATCTACCTAAGAACTTTTCTGCGAAGTGTAGCGGTCGGTCGGCGTAACGAAGAATACCCTGTAGAAACCGTCGAGCTATATTATCAATTTGCTCGAATTACGAGAAAAAGGATTCCTCGTAATCATTTCGCCAAACGCATGTTCACCAGGGCCAACAGAATCGATACCGGGATATTAAAAAGAAAATTTCACAATCATATGCCGTCCCACCTGGATCCAAATATCATAGAACAAACGTTATGCCCAGCGAAAGATCATTCTATACTCGGAATGGCCGACGTCTAAAAAAGATTTTGAAGTTTCAACTACCGAACGTCAACGCCTCACTTAAGTGTTGCAAAGGAGTCTCTTGGGCTCGTGGCACAACTCTTACGGAATATATACACCTCGGCGCCACGACGGCAAGCGCCATACGGATGAGTAGTCTTCGAGAGAAGCGGTGCACGTACTGAACGCAACTCGTACTGCATTTTGGGCAGTACAAATTTTGGACTAATTTGACATCGGCTCTCAGGATCAGCCTTTGCACGTTCTATTTTAATGTTTAGGTACATGACACGAGATTCTTCAGTAACGATTGAACCTGGTCAGCGCGCAAAGCAGTAAAAGCAAGAAGAAATTCGGGCTGAACGTCGACGCGAAACCGCAGAGGTCCTTGATATCGCTCTCCTTGGTATGATTTCGGATGCAGGATGCCGGTCTTTTTCTCGTCAAACTATGCAGAGCTTTGTAACAAGCCAGTGAGTAATTGCTGTATATTATTTCTTCAGGAACAACACTCAATATCGGTTCATCCGTATTTCCACACGAGACGTCTACGACGAGGAGGATCATGTTGGTGAAGTGTACAGGCTGGACGACGTATGGTCTCTCGCACTTGCTATTGGAGTGAAAGTCCACGTCGTATTCTTTTGAGGAAGCATTCCGCAGTAGGTACAGATATACCTGTTCAAATATGTCAGTTATAGATTTGAAGAAGGATCTGAAGATCAAATACGATCGTTACCTCCTGGTCGCAAGGCTGAGGTCTCGTACGATTAATTTGAACAAGCTTAATAATTTTGTCATCTTTGGTCTCTTCAGGACGTTCCACGTACGTCTTCTGATCGTCCAGGACTTCCTCGTTCTCTTCATTTGTATAGGCATACGTGTAATCTGAACTCCATAATCCAGCTTTTGCCCAAGCCCAAGCGACTTGACTGAACAACCAAGCAGCTGCTTTCTGGATACTTCTCCAAGGCTTTGAATTGGGGAATATTATTATTATACTACTGATTCTCAGGCCAATATGAAACATCTAATCTTCATAAAACTTACCGTGAGTAGTACGTTGCCATGATTAAGGGTAGAAATGTGGTCGAAGCAAACAGCTTGATAATCGAATATCCTGATCCTACTGTAGATGCCATTCTCTACCAAGCTGGTCATTATTGGGCCCCGTACTTCACCAAGGAATTTTCCAGCATCGGCAGGATTATTAGCAGCTACGATATAGCCATTGTTGTCCATCAGATAACATGCCAGAGAATCATTTTTGCATGTCGTCTGACAGTTAACAGGATTGTCGCAGTTGTATGTAATATTGTGGAACAAGCCTTGCAGTGCCGAATGTTGAAATTGGAAGCCCACGACTGCTGCTGGAGCTTTGGCTTTGCCAGTGCCTGTACCAGGACGTGTCAGGATTATAGCAAAGTACATTTGCTTCTCGTTATGATGACAGAAGAATGTTAAAGTGACTCACCGACAAATATCGCACGACTGGCTGTGACCAGGGTTGCATTATCAGCACCACGTTCGTCAAGTGGTACGGAGAACACAAAGCTGTCTGGATGTACATAATACTGTTCAACAGCACGCTTGTACCAGACTTCGTCTATGGCTCTGGGATACAGCTTACTGAAGTGATCATCCGCTGGAACACCATCGTCCCTAGGGAAGTCCTGCCATCGCGTTAGACCGCTGCGTGTCGCCACGAAGGCTAATGTGAATCCAAACCGTTGCGTGAATTCTTTCCTATAACGAAATGCCATTCAGACACGGAAATAATGTAGACGACGGCATATCGCCCCTGTGGAATCTTCAGGAGTTTATACAATCGAAACAAGATTAATTTCTGCATTGTGCTTGATTCACGGGCCTGGATACTGATAAAGTTATCAAAACAGCCGGCAGATTGGTAGCCCGATCGTAAGACTTATTTTTGCTAAGACAAAGCTTGATGTATTCGTGCCCAATTCAAGCTCATATATGTTCTCTCGACACCCTTACGCGCACTGTTCTTCTTCTCCCTGAAAAGATCCGCCTCGGGACGACGAAGTGGTTCGTTATTGCTTTACTTTGCTTTGAGACTACAACCCACGCAAGACAAGTGCTGAGGATGAAGAGTATAAACACATAGAAATAGAAAGATAGAAAATAGCTATGGCGTGAAGACTGAAAGACAGTTGATAGTTGATAGTCAAGAGAAACCGGAAATTATGAGAGTAAGGCAGATATGAATACAGTATGTATAAAGACTGATGGAGACAGGCAGAGAGAGAGAGAGAGAGAGAGAAAGAGTGTCAGCGAGACAGAACAAAAGAGCAACAGTAAAAGTGACAAATTTAATAAATGTAAAGGAACGATGAAAACAATAAAAAAAAATATATAATAAGAATAAACGGCTGAGATAATTATTTCTAAATATGTTAAGGTGCGATGTGATGGCGTTACCTGGGCAGGAGGTTCACCAGCCTAGCAAAAGGTCTGCATGGCGCCAAAGTGGTAAAGTATTAGTAAAAGCAACAGGTGCATCGTCTATTCGTTAAGTGTGCGCCAAAGTAAAAAAGGAAGAGTCAACAAATAAACTATCAGTGTGCGCTTCACTAGAACGTAAACAAAAAGACATCTTCATTCTTCGTCCTAGATGAAGTGACTGTGCGTAAGTGAGCGCGAGGAACGGATACACGTGTCAGGAATCGGCAGATAAATATATCCGAATAAAAAATCTTAATTGCATATACAAATGACAGTACGGAAGAATCGCGACACGTGTAATCGGTTGACGCACTTCACCAGATGAATAATTCCGTGTCGGATGCTTGGACGTTACACACATTCGGTTGCCAAATATTTTGAGTTTAGCTCACCCCATGTCCTCGCGGGTGGTGTTGGTGTTCGCAAACCACTCGGTTACCTTTGCATCGAAAACCAAACTCTGAAGTAGATTACGGTCGCAGTAATACGAGATCCTGTCTGCCTTATTTGGATTGGCTGAAAGGATCGTTGATCGATGCAGAATGCGTATATACGAGAAGAAGAAAAATAATCGTACAGAGTCTTTGGACCAGTGAAAATAATAATTTAACAAAGACGCGATTACTTAGGTCTCTGAATAGTAATAAAAATAATTCGTGTTACACTAACAGGATCGCTTACGGTGGGCCGCACCGTGACCAGAATTCGAAGCAGTACGTTCCGGTGGTGGGGATCGTTGCTTCGAATCATTCCATTTCCAACCCGGCTGGCGGATGCGCTCCAAAAAGTGTAGGAGCTGCTTTTCCGAGGTATTGAATATGTGTTCAGCCTCATAGTGATATCTGGATTGAAAGATTAAAGAAATATATATATATATTCTAGATTGCTGCTCTTCCCTGTCATCGTTAGCCGCTGGTTACTCAAGGAGACTTACATGCAGTACATCCAGTCGGGATGCACCCGCCAGTTACCACCTGCGAAGTAGTCTGTCACATCTTTGCCTACGACAGTTCAGTTCGTTCGAATATGCGATAAACTAATGTCTAGAAATTTGCGAACAATTACGAATAACCCCCGTTCAAATTACTATCGATCGAAGCTGCCGATTAACAGGCAATGCGAAAACATTTCGTAAATACGGAGTAACTTAAGGCTTGATTAAATTTTATAATGTCAGATATCAAGCTGTTATCGTAATTGTGTCGCAAAGATATAGTCATCGAATTGCTGAACGTACCGCTAACGTAAGATCTGTGTATTTCCTCGGAGGCATGTACACGGTAACTTCCGGCATGATCATATTCGGGCAGACTGACCACCACTGTAAATGGCGTATTCTCAATGCCCATATAATCGTATTTCCTTTTTACTCTGCCGACACGTTTCTGGAATAAGTATCGCAACGGGATATTAGTAATAATGCGGATTTGATATTGTTGAAATTCTGGAGATCATTTTTTTTCAATTACCATATCGTCATAATGGTACTTTGTATGGAGAGTAGCGCTGCCGTTTGCTTGGTTTATCACGTCTTTGCGAAGCTGAAACAAAATGCAGAATAATAATTAGAATTGTATTTGCAACGCTTTATCAATTCGTACCGACCTCAAGTATTCCTTCTTCGAATTCGCGAGGACCTCTGCCCTGATCCATTAGTTCAACCTCCGCCATATCAACGCTGTTGTATGACGGTTTTAAAATTTCCTGAAACTAATACAAGTCCCTATTAGTATATTGTATATATTTATGAGTGACAATGAGTTTCTAATTTCAATTTATCATTGGTCCATAAAATACCAAGGCAATTCTCTTTGTTTCTTTTCCGTGTCTTTAAAGAATTACTTACCACTGGTCGGAGGTCCGGGTGTATTAAAATGTAACCGTTATTGGTAACTATAAAGGCATAACCATTTACTCCCAGCTGTAAGAGTAATTAATGACACGCGATAGCAAATATATATCGGATATTAAAGGATGAGAGAAAAAATTAGTTAAATCATTAAAATATTATACGTACCATGTGCGGCATCATGAGCTTTTGTATTTCTTGTATTGGTACATCCGTGCCAGCCACTCCGAGTAGATCCGCGATTCTAGTCTGAAAAAATGGTCAATTAGTATGGCGCATACGAATCGAAGCGAATCGAACGAATGTTTTATGTCAAGTCACATAACCAGAAGCGTTTCTACCTTCCCCAACAACGCTATTTAATGAATAATCTAAGACACACTTCTAGTGTAAAATAATAATAGTTATATCAGTTGACTGTTCAATTAACTCACTACTATTTAATAACGATATTGGCGCAGGCTAAATCCTAATAATTAATCAAATCACAATGATTATATTAGCAGTCAGTACCGATCGTACTTTTAGCCTACAGGTTAGAATACCAAAAAATATTTATCTTTTTTAATGCCGAGCACGTGAAACTAGGATGAAAAAAATATATATATATTTTTTTCATTAAAATCAATACGATCGGTAAAGACGATACTCATTAATTCACTACTCGACTAATTAATCTAGCAGTCAAGAAATTCGTAATGTCAGTCGTTCCGACTTCACTGTAACTTCGTCTACGCAATAAAGTATACGAGGAGTTTCGCCGTTCGCAATCCAACAGAGGCGGGCAGGACCTTCTACTCGTCGAGAGGGCACAGGGGCACAGGGTGACTAAAGTTCCTAAACCTAGCTAATTTTTAAACTAATATTAATACTAATCTCAGATCAAAGTAAGATACCAGAGAGATGAATATGTAGACCTAAAAAGTAATTAAAGAGATTGGTAATCAACGACCGTGATACACGGGCCATAACTTTCGACCCCTTGCGAGTGAACTGTGAAAAAGTCAAAATCTCATTGCGAAAACAATAGTGATACCTGAACCAGTTGTTACGTGGGTCTTTGTATAACTTAACAAGGAACAGATGGCCGTATGTTTATCTGAAAAATAGTTGTTATTTGGTTAAGGGGTCGAGAGTTAAGATGGCGACAAAAGGTCGAAGGAGACTGAAGTATAAAAGGTGTTAAGTAGGGTTTCTATGCATTGAAACAACGTTGCGTTTTTTGTTGCTGCCAACCTCTCTTGTCTCTGTAACCCAGTAGGCTCCGTTCACCAGGACCTGCTCTGTGATGTTCTGTGGACAAAGAGGTCCTTAAAACCAGTACTCATCGTCTGACCATATGTTTTAGTAGCATATGAATTTTCTAGCGTACGAATTTATTATTATGCGATAATTCGAGTTTAAAAAAAAATATCTTTTAACTGTCTGCGATATATTCGTAGCGCTACTCTTCCTCTCTCTCTCTCTCTCTCTCTCTCTCCCGTTGGCGTGAACTCTTCTCTCCCGTGTATATGCTAAAAGCCCTTGAAGGAAACTTCCTTAAAAAATTTGAAGGATGCGTTCGATCGATCGTGATCATTGATAAACATGAAAACTAATGATTTCAATGAAGATTCGTTATGCTCTAATGAGATTATTCTGCAAAGAGGTGATGAATACTGTCTTGATTACGATTATAACGAAGTGAGATAATCAAATGAATGGAAAGTCGCAAAATCTTGCCTAGTTACCGTGGGGATTCCTGTAAAATTCGATGGATCTTTTTTAATCCCAACAAACAACACTTCGAATGTGCTCTCTCTCTCTCTCTCTCAGGAACATTCAATTCTTTATCCTCTCTATAACCTACAAAATTCTTTGTCTCTCTCTTTCTTGTAAATTTCCACAATGATAAACATTCTTACCGCGTTTTTTCTTCTGTCGAATACCGGCATGCTGACGGATGTCATCAGCTTGTATTCCTGAAGATCGCCATGCTGACCGTTTATCCTCTTCTGCTTCTGAACAAATCTACGATCTTGCTCGTGCTTGGAGAGCAAGAGTCTGGGATTCTTTCGAAAACTCTGAAAGCGCTCCTTTTGCTCTTTGCATTCTCTTTGCTCCCAACGCCAATCCGTCATTTTAGGATCAGTGATGTCTGCATAAATCGGTGTCCAAATTCTTGGATGATCTGTTTGACCCAGCACAAGGGGTCTGGCCATCACAGGCACATAATTCAGCACCTGCCAAGCGAAATACGATTAATAATGATTTTTTCACCTGTCAAGTGAAAGACGATTAACGACGACTTCTACCTGTTCTCGAACTTCTGCTGGAGTCGATAGATGGACGTAGTAACCCCTATTGGCGCAAGCCATCCAATTAACCTCTCGTACATCGGCGACTTCTCTGCCAATCAGATACGTGAACACTCTGACTGGCATATCAGCTTTCTCAGGGTGCTCCGGATTGTCCTGCCAGTTATATTCTTTAAAGATTTCTTTATAATTTTCAGGAACACCATCAGTGATGAGCATTATCGCCTGGTTACACCTGGCACCTTCCTTCACGGTGCGATATACCTCCAATATCTCAAAAGCTTTTATGAGAACAGCCGAGAAATTGGCTATTTTATCAGTTTGCATATTTGTAATAGCATTTTTAAGCTCTCTGACGTTAGCTAGATTCGCTTGTACGAGAGATTCGTTGAAACATGGTACCACCTGTACAGAGTAATTTCGTTAGTCGATATGTATTCTAATTACTTGTCTGTTTGATAATTAATGTAATCTGAGTGAAAGCGTACCACGTTCATGACGTCAGAGAACGTGATGACATTGACAAAATCATTGTTTCCCAAAGTGTCCAAAATATTATTCACTACGTGTCTGGCGATTTCTTTTCGCAAACCGGTCATGCTTCCTGAATTGTCCACCAGGATAAGAACGTCCTTAGGACTGGTCGCTGCTTCGATGTACCAGCTTCTCGTTCTACAGTCAAAGAGGTCAACGCGCGAAGGATCCATTGGCCATCTTATAGCAGGATATTGTCTCATGAATCCTGTGGCACTGCCGAAATATTGCCAGGACAATGATGGATCTTGTTCGTAATTATGAATGAACGTTTTATCGAGTTCCTCGGACCATTTTATAGCCCGTAGAACATTATCGGCTCTGTCGTAGACGTTTGTCGGTACGTGAACGGCAGACATGCTTTGATTGACATATCCGCCGAAATGTTCGCTGTACGTTAGGTCTATTGTATTATTTTTCGTATTGACGTAATTGTATTTTTCCAGAGACTCATTTCCCATTGCCGAAAGTGCTGAAGTCTCTGCGACGTCCATAATACGCTAATGGACAAGAATCAGAAGTTCACTCGAGATGTATTCGAAAATTTTCACATCGTCAAGATTTTTGAATACTGGAAGACGTACGTTTATAGCGGATATTTTCAACTCCATCATGGCTTTGATATCCTTGGCGATGTCTTTGACAAGGGTGTTTCCGTCTTGTGGCTTCACTTCTGCCAGCTTGTAACTTTCGTGAAATTTCTCGACGTTCGTCACGTATTTTCCCAATTGGGACAGCTCGAATCCAAGTTTGTTCGCCCATGTTTTTACCCTGTAGAATAAAATGGTCTCTGAGGCTACGTTACACTGAAAAATTACGTATTACTCAATATTAAACCTCTTCGAATCTTTCCGATACGCTATTGATATTCGACTGATTGTGCGTGCGAAATAAGAGAGAAAATAAATGAAATGGACGTCTCGATAAATTGTTTACAGAAAAAGGCCTAAATTTGATTTAAGGTTCGACTGTGTTACGGCAGATGATAACAAATTAAATATATTTTAAGAATCAATTCCCGCAGATGATCGCACGAAACGTTGATTTTAATAAAAGTTTAACCAAGTTAAATATTTGAAAATTTCCAAAAATTGATCTACAGTTATTCGCAATTTATTTTTTATTCCAGCTTAACATTTATCCCGAATACCGTCCCTTGAATCCTTTGAGAAGTTAATAGGCAATATCGATGTGGTATAAAAGATTTTTTACATAATCTCAAGTAAAATAGGTCTTCTCTATATACGATGACCAGCAGCAACGACTGCTGCTGGTCAATTCCAGCAAGAAATTTCTACAGCCTTGTCAAGATACTTTATGTTTACTGCGTTAAACTTTCTGCCTCGTTCCAGAGAGTGTCAATCATCGCGTAGAAACGATCAGCACCGTTCGATTCTTTATAAAGAAATTGCAACCTCCCGAACAGGAGATTTATTCCAGTCGACGTGAACTTACGTGCTAAAGGATACACCGTCTCCTCGTCCGGGTATCTCCGTAAGGATGAGAAAGACGATCGCTGCCAGGAAACAGAGCTTCATAACGCGCGAAACGAGGTAACTCTGGCTGGCTTACAGCTGTTTATACACCGGAATGGTAAACAAAACTGAACAGAAGAGAACCAGCGAGCTTTCCGCCTGACATTAACGGCGCCGTACTGTGCGGCGTGGCCTCCCGAGTCTATTTTATCGATCTTTGGCGCATACGAGCTTGCGCGCAAGTGGCCGCAATACTGATAGTGCAATGCTTCCAAAGTATCATGTGCTTTGGGTCATAATATGCAGCTGACGACCTTCTCATTGGATACATATCCACAGTGAATATTAAAAATGTATATCTATTTGCGGAATTAATAGAGATAACAATATGTATGTGGAATTCGGTCACCCACAGCTCTACGTATTAAAGAGATACGACTATTGTGACAAATATCAGCTTGTTCGAAATTTTGAGTACTTTTTGACAGGTACGTATTGTCCTGTGCGTGAAAAGCTTCTAAAGGATTGACTGTTCCGTTTCTGAGATATACGCAGTGAAAATAACGTGAATTGCACAATACGTATATCGTACCTCCTTTAACGTGAGTATAACGTTTAGATATTAGTTCAACAATTACTCTCGATCTAAACAACGTTATGACATGCTGATTACAAATCAGTAATTTAGTAGATACGACAATTTATCTTATGGCGGAAGAATAGAGATATCTTTTTTCTTCGAAAAGGATTTATGTGGATTACCGTATTCCAGCAACTAAAAGGGGTCTTTGTCTTTGATGCCTCATGCTTGACTGATTTATGGGTAACTTTGAGAATACTCGGTATCGGTTTGATAAAATTTACAAAAAACTCAAGTAGAATAATTTCGTTACTCCAGGGATTAACGAATGCGTATTACGTATACACTCTGTGAATATTAGCCATTATAGATGTGAAAAAAATCCTTTGAGCGTATCTTCAAAAGTCTTATGAAAGAAGAACGTGATCCTTGGAAGATAACGATTTTATGGATCACACAAATTTACATAGAGCTTTAAAGATAGTAGCAAACAACAACAGCAGGGATAGTTCCAATTTGGATCCTCGACCGCAGGCTTTTATTTGATACTCCAGGGGATGATCCGTGAAGCAACCGCTTAATCTTCTTCTCGGCAGGTCATTAAGTGGTATCTTATGGCAGGGTGTATCATAGATATCCGTATAACTAAACGGTGAAATTTCCTCCGGAAGTACACTCAGTCTTATGTAATCCGACCAGTGCATAGTGTCAATGACAACAAGTAACAAATTGGTGTGCTTTACCTGAATAACAAAGATTATATTTGCATTCAGAATTTCAATTAGATCTTGTCAAAAGCAAGTGTATTACCTTTTCAGCAAAAAAAGGTCTAGATCGACTTGACGTTACGTTTGTGATTCCGTTATCGCCTATAGTCTGGTTCATGATGTATAAGGTCCTCTTCTGATCACATGGGTAGGTCTCTAAAACCTCACATATTTCTGGCTTAACGACTTTCTCTTCCTCGCGACGTGGTTTCGCGAATACTCCTGGCAAATCGACAAATTCCGCAGCGAACCATGATAAACGTATCAGAAACCATCCGATCAATTGCCGCACGTACCCGAAGGGGTTGCTGAAGATACTGGCAGCCCCAACGATGTTCTGTGATGATACCGATCAGTTGAATACGTGGAATATTTTGGCCTGGTTTTACAAACTAGTACGAACTTTCGAGGACTTACGATTTCAGAACACATGGCCTGGTAGTCGTACAGTTCAACCGCTTTGTAGAGACCCTGATGTATCATTGACTTCATTATAGCACCTTCGAGAGTTCCCAAAAATTGACCAGTATCGTAGTGAGCTTCCGATATTACCACGTAACCATTTTGATCTACCAGGTAACAATCGATCCAATCAAGATTACAGTTCATTTTTGGATTGCTGGATTTTGAGGTGATATCTTTGAATCTTGCATACAAAGCCGTCATTGGCATTTGAAAACCAACCACAGCTGCTGGAGCTTCCTTTCCACCATCCCTGGGAAATATACCTAAAGATACCGTAACCGTTGCATTCGGTCCCGCTTCCCAGGGCACTGAAAATTCAATGATTATCCATAATTCCATAACGTCCGGATGAGCGTAGAAATAAGATAAGATAAAGATTAGCAGCATTGTAAGGCGATTCGCAATCGATACGCACCTGTCAGGGAAATACTGTTCGAATCAATATTATGCTGGAATATTGCTCCTTTGTACCAGGGTTCGTTGACAGCTCTCCTATGAAGATCACCAAATTCTATTGCGTCTTCGTCGTTCTCCTTGGGTGCAAAAGCTTCGTCCACGTTCTGCCATCTCGTTAAGCCACTCTGAGTAGCTACGAATCTCAAAAAAATTTGATAATCCTTAGCCAATTTCTCGCTGCTGGCATCAGTGTGACTGAATCTCCCAGAGAAGCTCTTGTTGGTCGCCTTGGCGTCGAATACAAGAAGTTGCACAAGTTCTTTGTTACAATAATAATCATCGTCCTCTAGAGTCTGCCGTCCGCAATTCAAATTCTCATTATTCGCCTCCGTATCCGAACCCACGTCCGACTCTTCGTACTGATCAGACCATCGCCAATCGGGTTTACCCATATTGCCCAAAAAGTGCCGTAACTCCTGTTCCGGACTTTCAAACTCGTGACCCTCCAAATAGTGGAAACGACAGTAGACCCAACCTGGATGAACCCTCCAACGATCGCCGATGAAAAAATTTGATACGTTCGCGTTCACCCTTATGTTTGTTTCGGTTTCGTCGCCCACCTAATTGCAAAATCATAGATGTGTCAAGGGTCGTTAATTATAATTTTGTTTTTACCTTGATCCACGTTGTTCCATAATCCGGTAAAGTCACTGCCAATCCAAATGGCGTTCCTGGCAACGGAGCATAGAAATAGTCTCTCTTCTCTAAAGTAACTCGTCTGTTATCGTCGTAATGCAATTTAACAGGAATACCCTGCATGCTGCCCCTTTCGTGATCCACCAGAGCTTTTCGAAGTTCAAGTAACTCTGGACCAGGATTTCTGAACTCGGGAAGAAATAATAATTGAAAAATTTTACTGGGACAGGTAGTCTCAGGAAGCTGACTGTTTGTAAATGAGTAAAAGAAATCTGTTAAGGATATACCTTGGTCCTCTGTTATCATCCAGAATTTCAACTTCCGTCAGATCGATGCTGTTGTAGTTAAGTTTTAAACGACCCTTGTAAACAGGTCGCAGATCGGGATGAAGAATAACGTATCCGTTATTCGATACAATGAAAGCATAGCCATTGACACCCAGTTTGTAGGGTAAAGTCAATTTACGTATATACTCGATGGGAACGTCGGTACCAGCTACGCCAAGAAGATTCGCCATTCTGGTTTCATTATTCCTGTTTCCCTTCCTGTCGAACGCGGGGATACTAACGGATGTCAGGAGTCTGTATTCTTGCCAGGTGGTAGTATTTAGCGTCGACGGATCCTGACGGACGTTCTCGTCTTTTCCCAGCTAAGAAATAATAAAATTCGATTAAAAGCAAAATTCAATCTTTGTCATAAAACGTTCGGAGCACTTTGGATTGGAATATAATGAAAGTAAGTATTATATTGGATATTGTTATCCCTTGTGAAGTGCTCTTGATTCGAGTACGACTAATAAGAAAATAATCCAGAGTAACCGAACGATCAGTTAATTATTGAACTTCCGACAGTGTAGGCTGTCGGTAACGTTAAACAGTCACGTTTTGGGTTTTTTCCTTGATGGATTCATAATTTTGGAATAACGAGTCAAGGTTCTCTTCCGTAATACGCAGAGATTTCTTTGAAGGAGGGAACGAAGGTGAACGCAAGAAGGAAAAATAATATCAGAGTGAGATAGATCCTCCTCGGTCGTAAGATAAATCGTATAGCGGGACTTGATTATTCCGGCATTATGAATCACTGATTGGTCACGCTAGTTTTAAGGAAACTTAAACGTAATAATGCAAATGGATTTTACCAACGGGATCCTGGAATGGGGGGGGGGGAGGGGGGAGTGAACGTGCTACGGTAAATAAAGTCGGATAATTCGTGCACCTATTTAACTTGAACTACGAGGTGCGGGAGCTAAAGTAAGAGAAAACAAATTTATGGAAATAAAGAAAGAAGCTTCAAACTCTCGAGGGTTTTTATTGTAAACCTGTTGAATGTAGATGGCGTCCTCGTTTATTCGTACGCCTTGCCGTTTCCTTTTCAGGTGTTTCTCGAGACGTGATTTTTGCTCCTCGTGCTCCATCACCAGCCACAGCCACGTGGCAAGTGCCGGATTCTAATAGAATTTATTCCCCTTTAGTCCTGCTAATCTTAATAATCCAACAAAGGAGACGCGACCTCTTGCAATAAGACGGACGCGACGTAATACGTAAACCAAGAGTCAAATATCAAACTAACGATAAAATTGCAAAAATTCAGCTAATAAAAAATTATTTATATTACTTACATGATAAATAAAATAAAAAATTATAGCATTTTATTAAGATGCATTGCTTTATTTTTTCATTGATCAACGTCACGCTGACGCTCGTTGCCCAATATACCTACATCCAACGTATCCAGAACGTTTCTTGAATACGTTAGCTGTTTTCAGGATAAGTAAATACTCATCGTGTGTTCGAATGGTTTATAAATATCTTGGGTAATCGAGCCAAGCTATTTTTAATTACCAGCTACATAGCGCGAACTTCAAAATAATAATTTAAACAGCTTTCTTAAAGAGAGCACACGATAACCAGCGGAATAAGGCTGATGCGATATTTTTTATGTCACTATCACAACGGGATAAGTTTCTAATGAATCTCAGGCTGGTCTGTACAGGGTGTTCCACAATTCGTGGACTCGTAGAGCATTGCGTTATTCGGAAAAAGTATGACCAGATGCTGGAAATAAAATTCCCTTTATTCAAGCATGCTCGATTTTCAATAATAACCGATTAAACATAACCAATAAATGGGCGACGGCTACAAAAATAGTAGGAACTTGAGAATTTTGAATTTCCTTCTATTACTTTTGTTTTGCTGGTACCGTGACAAAAAAAAGGATAGCAAGAAAACTCGGAGCTCGCATATACCTACTGTTTCCATCATCGCCTCACTTTCATTGATTATCTTCGATCATTTAAAAACTAGAAATCTTTCAATAAAACCGAAGTCATTTCCAGTATCTACGATCTCTCCGGAACACCCTGTATGCTATATTTAATCAGATTGCCGAAGGCATATTGTCATATGATGCAACAGACATTTTTTTTCTGCTGCAGTACGCAAAGATATTTGTATACCTAAGCGACCATTGCGAGTAACAATCGCAGCTTCGCGCGTATTTTCCTCTCACAGCGTTTCTTCTTTAGATGGATATACATGCTTACCGAGATATCAGCATAAGCGTGAGTCCACACGACAGGGTGTTCCTTTCCTTGAAGAACTAACGGTCGTGCTACGACGGGAATGTATTTCAAAACTTGTTCCTGAATTTCTTGAAGACTATGCACGTGCACATAGTATCCTCTATTCAGACACGCCATCCATTGAATTTCACGAACGTTCGTTACCTCAAGGCCCAATAGATATGTAAATACACGAACGGGTATATGCGTATTATTGTCAAGCCAGTTCCACGTGCTGAAGACCTAGTGAAAAGACAATGACAGAATAAGGAATGGAATTATCGACGAGAATCCTCAGGAGTCTTCGTATTTAATGTAACCTCTGTCAAATTGCCAGGCACGCCATCTGTGATAAGCATGATCAGCTGATTACACGGAGTATCCGAATCGCATCCTCTGCTCTCTCTGTACGTTTTCAGGAGACTGAATGCTCTGATAAAGGCATCCGTCAGATTGACATTTTCCATTGGTTTGATGTTGTCGATGGATTTTATGAAGGTGTCTACATTCTCAGGGGTCGCTTGGACGAGCATATCCTTGAAGCACGGCACTACTTCGCGAGTCTCATTGGCGTAAGTAAGTACAGTGACGAAATCATTATTTGACAAAGTTTCCAAGATGGCCGCCACGGTTTTCTTTGCTTGAACATAGAACATTGGATGTTTATTGGGTGATTAAAGTTATTAGACATATAACTTAACTCATTTACTTGGACTGTAGATAATATCGATGTTATCGATAAATAATGTATTATTAATGTTACCGATAGTTATTCCCATGCCTGCCATACTTCCACTGGTATCTAACAGGATAACCATATCCTTACTGCAAGTAGCTGCCTCAATGTACCAGCTGCGAACTCTGCAGTCGTAAAGATCAACGTCCTGTGATCCATCAGGTGTCAATGCAGTCCTCCATTGCATCGCAGGATATTGCCTCAGGATTCCCGTTGTAGATCCAAAATATTGCCAGGAGAGCGCTGGATCGGATCGATAATTCTGTCGAAAAACATCGTCCAGAGCTTCGGACCAGCTAATAGCTTCCATCACTTGAGGAATTCGATCGTAGATATTTGTTGGCACGTGGACGGATGAAAAGCTGGTATTCACGGGGATGTTGTAGAAGTGGGAATCTGGCGTCAGAGCAATGTTTCTATGGAGAAAAATTTTTAATCGTTAAATTATCATTGAAAACATATGTCGCACGATAGACCTAATCTCCTGCGACAGGTACGAAACGTTACGCGATAAAGTTATTTATCCAGTGAGCAATGTACGATAGCCACGTATAAATTTTTAAACAATTAGTAACTGGTATAAAAATATACAGGGTTGTTCATTAGAAACGCGCCACCTGAAGTTAGCCCGTACATTTGATTTATATAGTAGAACCACGTTCGGGTGGTGCGTTTCCACTTAATAACTCTATATATGTAGATACACTTAAAAATATTACCTGTAAATATGCGAATCATTTTTCATTGTTTTCGGAAGTGTTACTGGTGGTTCGTTTTTCACTTGACTATATTTTCCTGATACATAAGAGAAATTTTCGGTTCCATTCCAATACTCGGCTGCGTCTTCAGCCACCGACAGGATGCAACGGACAGCATCCATTTTACGACGTAGCATACGACCAACGTTTTCACTGATAATGCTTATCAATTCCTCCCCTGATTTGTCTTCCACTCGTGCGTTCAGTTCCTTGTATTGCTAAATTGCAGAGCAGATTCTTTCTTGGAGGATTCACATTGGTTTATTAGGAATTAGAAACATTAGTTTATTAGGATTATCAATACGTTTTACGACGTTACTATCAGTAAGGACAACACGGTTACATCGTAACCTTCGTTAAAGCGAAGTGCGTCAGTCATGCTGGTTTTGTTAACGCGACAGCTGTGTTTTAAGCGAGGAAACCAATTTTAAGCAGATATAAGAAGCTGAAGGAGAAAACATCAAAAGGCCGCATCGTCATGCCGAGATAAATCGGTAATTGCTGTATTATCGTTAGAATGGCTGAGAACGAAAATAAATGATTTTACGTAAAAAGTACATAAAACACAGAAACAAGGATTGACGTTTTTAAAAAATAATTTTCATTTACCTCAGACACTTTTTATTGCCAGCAAGCATTATATATTTATTTTTTAGCGTATAATTCATAATCCTCTTTTTTTTTGTATTAAAAATTTTTCTCAAAACGATCTAACTTTAACGAGAAATATATATAGATCATAATAAACGCCGTCGCGAGATTTTACATGCAGGTTTCACACGATATTATTCACAATGACTTACTGTCTTTAAATCATCTGGTCGAGCGATGGTGTTTGCCAGTTCCCAAAGCTCCTTTCCAAGCGTCTCGGCCCATTGGTCCACACTACGAAATTCCATTAAGAAATCCCATGTAATTCCATGAAACTCACACAAGCCAGTCGCGCATCAGTATCACTCACATTTGGGCATCGTTGGCGAGAGTCGTGCCGACTATTATTAAGACTAAACATTTGGTCCATCCTACCCGTAACATAACTGCACTCGAGCCTTTATTATTGGAATATTCACGGAAGTGGCATTTAAAGTTTATAGAACATTTTCTTATCTGCAAAAGCCAGCGACACGCCGGCTGTCCGGTTCCACTGAGATCTGATTATTTTTGGTTCACGAGCGGCCGCCGAGACCCGTCGAACGCTGGAATACGGCGAACAGCGTATATTTATAAAATCCTAGCCTCGACGCTTACGCTTAGGCTAGACTCACGCTAATTGTCTTTCGAGAATTTCACGAAAGGGCGCGCACAAATTAAATCCTCGTGTTCTTTCAGGAGGGAATAAATTCTTTATGAAATTCAAAAATTTATCCGACGTTACTTTTTATATATATATTAGTGTGAATAATGAAATGTATATATATACACGAACACGCATATATATATATATATATATATAGTTTGACAATCAGGTCGCGTTACCTTGCCAAGTTTCTATAATAATATATGTAAATGATAATATAGAATTATAGTGCATTCGCCATACCGAAAAGTCAGTATATAATTGCCGTGTTAGTTAAATAAAAATTATAAGAATACCTTAATAATCTTATTACTGATAACTGTATAGCATGTCTGTTGAATATTTGTCGTACGCACAAAAAATATGGATTTTAAATTTTTTATTTATTGCATTCAGAAAACTCATTGACAGTCTCGATACTGCTGGTTGTTTTTCCTCCGGATAAGTTCCCGATAAGTTAATTCGGAAGATATCTATCGGTATTAAGAGAAGCCATCCGTTAGATAGAAATTATCCAGAGGCTCCAAAGGTGATGAAACCGGCCATTATTCTGACGACTCCAAGGATCGTACGACTATAGACGTGTGAGGTTAGACCAAGAGATGGCGATGATCTACAGGATCGAGCGCGGGTCTTTCCTGATTAGTCGGTACCCACGAAAAGAGGCGTACACCTCAGTTCCTCGAAGCAGATATTAAACGAAACTTTGCAGCGTAGTGTACAGTAACCGTCAGACGGGAGAATATAAATTGATATTGATTTTGGCCATGATGTCGATGTAAGGCTCAGATGCCGGCCGGCAGTCACGGGAAGAACGTTGGGCAGGCGGTTGAATCGTTCTAAAAGAGAGAGATCCAGTTTACCCAGGAGACAATAAAGCAGGCTTCGTTCGCAATAGGGAGAATCACCGATCAAGAATTATTACGTCGTCTTGGTTCTGTGGTGTGTGCGCGATACAATATTTATCTATAAACATGTGCGCGAATGTGTTTTATTCACTCGATTTTACGAATGGCCGCCAAAGTGGCCAAAAATCTTAGATTCTAGCTTCCTTCGTTCAGTCGGATTATAATGTTGGATGATCTTATCTTAATCGTCCATGAAATTGTTTGTATCAATTAATCTTTTAATAAGAAGGTCGTTTGCTAATGGATTGTAGGTATGGAAGGGATAGATCGATAAGAAGTAATATTTCACTAATTGCCGCCTGACTTCGGTGTACGTTATGCTTGTGTCCGATTGGTTCAGGTTCGTCGTTTACTTGAGTGTACGGCGTGAATAGTTGCACAACGGGTGTACGAGAAGTACAGGTAACCAAAGGAAGTATGCGAAATAGAAGCACGTGAAATAGAATTCGAAATTGTAGGTTAGAGAGTTTTATGCTAAAGCCGTGACACTTGTTGCTATGGAGGTAGTGAAATTGTGAAAGAAAATATTTGTAAGATTGTCACACCCGTTATTCAAGCCAACGTAGACTGTTTTGAAAGTGTTCTCTGTGCTTTTTTTTTTTTTAAATATTTTAGTCGATTCCTTACTTCTGAATTATCTCTGTAAATCGGGATACAGTGTCTGTGCGGATGAGGAGATGCTACAAATTGATTTTCGATATTAATTCAACGGCTGTTACGATATATATTTTATTAAGATGTAACAAGAGAGACCACCTGCGCTCACGTGACTAAACGATAATAATAGAACAAGATTGTAATAAATTAACGTTAAATTAGTATTGACTGATTGACCGAGCGGGCGCGACCTCTGATGCATGTTGCGTGAGCCGCACGTCGTGTGAACCTCAGCCGAGGGCCAACAGGGTTAATTAGTTCAGACTCTGTTGGTTATAGTTGCTCTGACGAAGAAAAAAAAATTTTGCACGGCCCTGCGACTGGACCGGGTATTCAATTTAGAATCGATGTATCATATGGGATTTGATAATCGATTAAATTATAACGGCTTTCTTTAAACGGAGTAAGGTTATCTATGTTAAAAAGCTTGAGAACCATGGGGAAAGATTGACGACGTTATTTATCTCGTGTGAAGTTCGTTCCCAATAATTATTTTATTCGGCATCTGTGAGGAGGCACTCAAACGAATCTTCAAAGAACTTTGATAAATGACCTGTTAAAGTTTCAATTGATCAAACGCGTTGCTCGTAACAGTTTTATAAGACTTATGTACTCACGCAACCGTGCTCGAATATTTTAAAGTTTAAATATTTTAAGTGGAATTGAATGTCCCGCCTTTTGGTCCTGCCGACGGCTGATTGGTCGGCCTCACGGAACTGCGCGGCGCAATCAGCTGTTTTCTCACCTCTTGCTCAAACGTTTTTGGGACTGACTTGATTCTTTGTTGCACTGTCTCTTGGAGTCATTATTGAAATATTAATTGTGCTTTGGGTTGTATATTCGTCGATATGGTGGCCATAACATTTTGGGGATTGATATCACCAAAGAAATTATTGACGCTCGTTGGACATTTCTGTTTATGTAAGATATTTTCACAGGTTATAAGTCCTGAGACGTGATTCAAAAT
Source organism: Trachelus iudaicus (assembly GCA_030142595.1). Classification (NCBI taxonomy): domain Eukaryota; kingdom Metazoa; phylum Arthropoda; class Insecta; order Hymenoptera; family Cephidae; genus Trachelus; species Trachelus iudaicus. Next base: position 977,086 of record JARQTH010000063.1, read on the forward strand.
TTTACGAGGGAATTTGTATTGTTGAGCACTGTTGAATGATCATGGCGTTCAATGCTCAAAGCGGGAGACTTGACATAAACTTTCTACCTTGTCGGCGTTTTCGTAATAAGTATTAATAGATATTGCCATAGGCGATTCATTCTTGGACATTCTAAGAAAATATTCTTTGTAAAATTCATTTATCTAGGCAATTATCAAACGCTTATCATTCGCCTGAAGTATATTTTGCACGAATCGTCGCGTATGAAGCGATACCGTAAATTTCATTCCTATACAATGTTTCGCGCAATTATATTTTATAATTAAGATCTTGTAACGAGTAGAAATTTCACGGTACAATTTTGTATATGAAGCGATAAGTAAATTCTAATTCATCGATTATTTTCAACAGGTCGTCGCACAATGGTGAACAAAATTTGGTGGCACGAAATCAAAAGGAAGTGGAGCTGCCTAAAATCCGAGGTTCCTCATGCCCGATTGTTCTCCGAACCAAGATGGCAAGACCACGCAGCTGTCTGGTACCTGATATACCGATGGCTTATCTTCTTAAGCTGGATATGTATTATCGTCTGTTCAGTCTTCGGGATCGGCAGTTATGACCCCCAAGAGAGCAATGATAAATGGGCAATATATTTAACAAATTGGGATTTGGTCTTCGGCGCAGCCCAAGCATTTCTAGGTTGCTTTCTCGTATCGAGAAGATGGAAATCCCAAAGAGAATCGAATTACCAACCCGAGAACTTAGTGTTTGGAATATTAGAGAAGGTCTACTGGTTCCTGTTCGTTGTGACTTCTTCAGTAGCGATCGGCGTCACGGTCTCTTATTGGGTCGCAGTTTACGATCCAAAGATTCATTACGTAGATCCATTGAATATACTGCTTCACGTTTGCAATTCCATATTAATGTGCCTGGATGTGTGCGTTACAGCAATTCCATTCAGATTAAAGCATTTCTGGTGGAGCGTTGTTATTGTCACGGTATATTCAATCTTTTCATTAATTTACTTTTTTGCTGGTGGCGTTAATAGGGACGGTTATCATTACATTTACAAAATACTCGACTGGAAGGTACCAGGAAGAAGTGTACTTGTTTGCGTAGGGGGTTTTATATTCGTAGTAGTAGTTCATTGTTTGTTATGTCTCTTTGTGAAATTCAAAGACCGATTACACATGAGAATAAATAAGAAGACTGATACGTCCTGCAGATCGGACAATCAACCGCCGGTAGCAATAAAACAAATAGAAATCATTGTTTAATTTAGGCATAAATGAGAACCTTGACATTTCCTCTGTTAAGTGCTCACTTATTTAAGTTGCTTATATTAAATTTCGTGTTGCGATCACGACGTCACGTTCATAGTGATAGTAACGTTATTGTAGGCTGGATAGATTCCATTTTCCTCGTTGTAATGCTAATGGTTAGATACAGATTTATACACTGACATTTCTGCTCCCATCATACATAAAGATTTCAATCGTCATGATTATCATACGATAGAAAATATATCACGTTTCGAATAAGCTTGAGGATTTTTGTAAAACTGTGTAAGGGACCCTCGCCAGGCCAAGTATTATTTTCACACGAAAATTGCATTTTTTTTAGAAAAATCGTAAGACGATAATTGTCTTAAATACATATATAAGTTAGAAAAAAAAAAAGTAATATCGATCTAAGGCACAAACCTCAAGTTTGACGTCGAAGAAATATTGAGCGGTAGAACATCGTTTTTGCAAAATACGCATTTGTTTCTGTCTTCTAAAATTAGAAGAGACACAGCTTATTGATATGCGACTGAAATGTAGTAATTATATAGGAGAACTTTTTGTGACATTCACTCGCAAACAACACAGTGTTCATTCCACTTTCTAATGATGTATCTAATACTTAGAATAATCTGCCGTGCGAAGTATGGGATTTGTGTGAAAGTTACGTGAAAAAGAAAAAATTATGTAACGCGAATACATGAGTCAAGTCAATGCCATTGCTATACATAAACCTTCAATTTCGAATAATTTAATATTTAAAATGGTTATTGATTCTTGCGCATTACGAAATTGAAAGCTGGAGTATCATTAAACCTAGCATTTACTTTGCATGCCGTAGTTTATTTAGATGATAATTTTAAGTTACGTGCACGTCAAGAATGTTATAAGAAATTAAAGAATTTTAACCTGTGCGTAGAAGTCATCGTAGAATCCGTTACTGTATCGTAAGTTTAAGATTTGAGAAATCTTTATCATGCAATCCTATTCCATGAGATTGATTAGAAAACATAATGGATTACTCGAATGCTCAATGTTTTTAGGAAAAGAAATTCAGTTGAGTGTTTACTACATAATAAACATTCTTCGTATGTATAACGCAGTATCAGAAATAAAAGAATAAATAAGTGTTCCAACACTGTAAAGAATGATGGCAAGAATAGACGAGACAGATGAAATCATTTTTATGAAAAAATATTAACAATTTATTAATAAAATAACAATTTAAAGCAATCATGGGCTGTAGTAGAAATTAATGTTAGGTGGTATTGAGTCTTCTGATCACAGACCATATCAAAATCTATACTACATTTAAAATAACAATCACCCATAGGCTCCCACTTTTAATAGAAGCTCAAATTTACTCGAGATCACGCAAGTTAATGGTACTCTCTGGTGGTCCGGAATCCAGTAACAGCACCTGACACTCCGTTCCTACTATATCGTCCTCATAGTACATAGATGGCAATTCTTCGGTAAGAAGTAGACCTTCTCCTAAACCTGCAGCACCTAACACAACGTCCGTAGCTCCTACAACCGAATTTATTATTGTACCGTTTGCTTTTAATTTCCATACATCGGTACAAGTCAATCCAGTTCTTGCTGAACCTTGGTCCCGTTTACTTTGTTGCTGATCTTGTTGCTCGTCACTTGTTTCATTGCGAATGGATTGATAATGTGAGCTTTGTGAGACTTTTAACACAGAATTCAGCGGCGGCGGTTCCGGTTCAGGTAGACTTGGTTCTATTTCCGGAGAGGTGCTGAGTATCAAGCCATCGCAAGGAGCTACCATTATCATCTGAGAATCATCTGCTGGTTGCGGAACTGTACAGGGAGCAGTGTACAGTATGTAATCCATGCTTGATACTGACGTGGTGGAAATTCTCTTTAAGGTTTTGTCGCAATCTCCAACCGAAGTTCCGTGAACCTTGAGCATATGCGCTCTTAACGTTGCCTTGGTAGTATAGGATCTAGTGCAAGTTTCTACAGGACAGTGATACAGGGTTCTCAGTTGTTCTGGACTAGACAGACCCTGATCCAGGTTGATAGCATCGATCGAAATTTCTTCCACGGATTTTATAGGAGTTCCTTGTTCATTTTCAGTCACTTCCGTTATTTGAACTTGAGTTTCTGCTTGAACATCTTCGAAGGAATCCTCTGGATCAAGTATACTTAACAGCTTTTTTGTTTTCGCGATGGGATTTACTCGGGAACAGTGAGATTCTTTTTTGCTAAGATTTTTAGAAGCGTTGGATACGCGGGATACTGTGCTGCCGTTATCTTTAACTTGGTGTTTCTTTATATGAACGTAGAGACTGCTCTTGGCAGAGAATCTTGCGTCGCACAAATAACACTGAAAGTATCTACCTTCCTTGTGCGTTAACCTGTGCTCTTTGAGGTGTTCGGACCTCATAAATGCTTTTCCACAGGATGCTACGTCGCATACAAACTTCCGTTCGTTCGTGTGTTTCTTCTGATGTCTCTTTAGTTTACTGGACGAAGAGAAAGCCCATTGGCATCCTTGGAAAGTGCAGAGGTAGGGCTTGCATCCCGTATGGGAACGTATGTGCGCTTTGAGTCTGCAGGGCTTATCAAATATTTTCCCGCAGCCAGGCCAGGAACATTTAATGTCGACTTCTTTGTAACTGTGACATCTCTGATGAGATGTTAAAGCGTTACTACTGTAATACCTTTTGCCACAACCTTCATGCTTGCAAACATATGGTGCGTGACTCTGGTCATGTGATTTCATGTGCAATTCCAGTGCTCTTTTTGTTTGGAACTTTTCTTGGCAGTCTGGCACGTGGCAGACTACTCTGTTTGGACGGCTGTGCAATTTTTCATGACTCCACAAGTTATACACTGTAGTAAATCTACGATTGCATCCCTCAACCTCGCAAACGTAATCTTTCCGCTTCAGGTGTGTTTCCTTGTGCCGTTTTAATTTAAACTCTGAATAAAATGCCCAGGAACATCCCTCGAAGTCACACTGAAACAGAAAATAGTAACATTGAGGGAAGATCTGTATTATCTATCGATGTTACTAAAGGCAATGGAGAAGGTTTCATTTGGGAGTACCTTAAATGGTCTGACTCCGTAATGTGCTAATAAATGACCTTTGAGGGCATAAAGTCTGCTAAATTGACGGCTACAATCTTCACGTGGACACAGCCAGACTTTTCCATGTTCGGTAACGGATATTGGTTGTAATGTATCATCGGTAATGCCTAACTCTTCTAGGGCATTTGATATCACCAATTCATGTTGGTTATTTGGCGATCCATCCACACTACATTCTGCAGAACTATTCCAAGCAGCACCAGCATCGATTTTTGGGAGTTTAGGAAAATTTCCTGTCGCCTCTATTAGCTCCGAGGTTTTTCCTTGATAGATTTGTTCTTCCTTACCAGTATTAATCACAATTTGAGTCATGTTTGAAACTTTATTAGTAGATATAGCAACAACTGCCATAATACCATCCTTTGATTCTGATGGATTATCACCTTTAATACACTTTATTGTGTTTCTATTAGCCTTGTCACTTTTTCTGCGTTTTTTTATTATTCTAGGTTTCAATTTTGTTTTTAATTTTAGTTTTTGGTAATTTGTAGAATTCTCTTCAGTTTCAACGTCCACCGATTGGCTCACCGAGCTTGTGTCAAGATCCACAGAACCTACTGCCTCTACATAAACGTTCATAATGTTTCTCGAATGAGCAGTATCCGATTCCAATATAGTTCCTTGGCTGGAATTAGGCTTCAGAGCCTTTTCCACTCCTGGAGGTAAATCATTCACATCTACTTGCGTAGATTTATCACAAAGATCTTGATCCTCAGTACCATTATCATCTTCCTGTACTACACTATCATCGTCTTGCTCTGTTCTATGGAGCGAACTCTCAGGACTATCACTCGTTTCAACATTCAATGTGAGGTGAGTACTCGTCGAAGGTAAAATCTCTCCAGCCACCATCATATCATCGGGCGATAGTGCCAATGGATCTAAATGATCCAATTGAAATTCTGGGAGTATAAATTCATCTTTCTCGCATGCCTCCAATAGCTTCTCGCTCTGTAATTCTTGCAGCAGAGGATCGTAACCCAGAGTAAGCTTCTTGTCAGAGAGATCTATATCTATGGAAAGGACATCAGGGTCTTTCCCCAAAAAGGTATGCGGTAGTTCGTCGCCCAAGTACCGGTCCACTCCCTCCTCGACCTCGGACTTGATCGCGTCCAGGTCCATACTGGAAACGGATTCGGTTCGAGTCTTCAACCATTTTTCAATGTCAGCTACTGTTTCCGCATCCGCGGTTTTCTCACTAGAATCCGCCTGTTCATCCAGAATATTGGTGATAGGATGGCAAGAGGTCCAGGACCTAACGACATTCCCGGTATCCTCCGCATCCTTTGTTTCTTTCTGTTTTCCTTTTTTACCTTCTTCTCTTTTCCGTTCCTCCTGGAAACCGGAGATGAAACTCGTCTGCGCGGCTTCGCTTATCCGCACTGCTACTCCGGATTCCGCAAGCGTCCAACCGCGGCCTGTACTCGTACTTCGACGACGTTGAAATATTCGCGGGATCTGTTTTGACTTGGAAGCGGAGGAAGCTCCTTTACGAGACATTTGACTGCCCCGTAGCCTCTTTTATAGGGGTCTACACACAACGACAACGACATCGGGGAGTGACGTAGATAACCTATTTGCTGGCAGCATTCGCAGCACACCGTTTCGTATGGCCACTGTCAGGCGGAGCGCGCCACGTTCAATGTGTGCGCGTGCAACGTACCAAGTAACATAACCAAGTGCCGCCGTACCGACGCAGCAGCATTGAACATGTGCACGCAGTCTGGTCGCATTTCAAGCCATTTAGAAAATCACTATTTCCTTGCGGTCTAAGACGCGATTAAACATTATTCTTTTTACAATTACTCTTTTATACTTTCAAATGCATTAACACAAGTGCTTAACAATTTACCAGCAACCCAAAGAGCTTCTTTTGATTGATATTGTACAGCGATACGATGACTAGTCTTCAGGAGTGCCACATGGACATTTCCCACCAGCTTTAGCTCTTGTCAGCTTTTGCAATTGCTCAAATCTTGAATATTTCTTAATATTCACCTTTGGATCGTAAGTATCTTCTGCTTGAAACGTTGGAGCGGAAGGAGTAGCTACATTTATGTCAGTATCCTGAGACTGCGACGTAGGAATTACAGGTCTAATGCCAAATTGACGTTTCCTCCGAAGCGGAGGGCACACGTCTTCTACGCGTATACCTTCCTTACAACTGAATGGCTTTTTTCGTCTCTCTCGCGGTCGAAGCTCCTCGAATGGTATTCTGTAACCTTTCTGCGGAAACGCAGTTCCCGCTTTAGCGGTATCAGTTGACGTGGATGTCGAACAACCGGCATTATCGCGTTTTGAAGCTTCCTCCGCGAGAAGCTTGCAGGTGAGAGCTTTAGGCAGCCGATAGCACGGCGGCGGTTTCGGTTGAGCTTCTCGTCGTGTGCAGGGTTCAGGTTTCGGGGATTCGGTGTACAGAAGCACATCGCCCTTGGTCATGCAGTATCTGGGATCACACAATCTTGGATCTTGTTGTAAGCAAACGGATTTTTGCATATAAGCCAATCTACAGGTGCAGGGATCCGGACGAGGTTTTGTTTCGAAATTAAATAGATAATCCCAGAAGCTCTCCTCGTGACATTGATTTATTATTTTTTCCGGACAGTTACTGGGTTTCTCTTTCTTTGGGACTTTAATCCTGCAGAAATTGAACCAGGGTTTTCTTGGCTTTGGCAATGGTTTTCCGAAATCGGTATCGAGACATTTCGATGGACAACCGAAAGACGGCTGAGGATGGTCCTCTATAGGTTTCCTTTTTGATATTTTTTTTCCTTTTTTTGATCGCCAACCGGAACATATATTTCTTGTGATATTTTCCAAATATTCATTAGAGTTTCGTTGCGCAACGTACTTCCAATTCTGTGATACGAAATTCAAGATATCTTTATACAATGTGAATACCATGAATAGGTTAAGAACAACGTAAATGTAATTTATTATATGTTTAAGAAGCCAGTAACCAGGAAATGTTTAATTAATATCTACAAAAGTGGCAGGGCAAGATATAACTGAGAAAGAAACTACGTCACATCAATTATTTTCCTACCTGTGGTAAAAGTGCACCAGAAATTTTGAGTTTTGGTCTAAACGATGCCATGACAGTGTTAAAAGTAATGAGTAGCGCTTATCGCTAAATTCGTTTGACATTGGCATACAAAAATAACAAGGATGACTCTACCAGTGAATGGGCAGGCTCCAGTAAATGGACGGATTCATGTAAATTACATCTCTACATACATATAATGATTTTAACACGGATGTCCATTCACCGGAGGAGTTATTCAAGGTGTTCATTGACTGGTAGATTTATTTCTATAATTCAAATCTAATAATACGGTGTTCCAGGATCTTCCAAAATTCCTTAGGTAAACAAGAAAACGCTTGAAAGGTAAAAATGAGAATTTTCCGTAAAGATTTGCTGAATCTGCCGAGAATATCTACAGCCAGAAAGCTGACGATGCATAGAAAATAACGTGCGAGGATGAAAACGAGCGGAAACGGCTAGGGACCAAGTCAGACAATGATAAGAAAGAGATGGAGGAGAAGAAGGAAGCAGCTAACGAACGAGTTCCTCCATAAGCGAGTAAAATGAGTGAACGAGTTGATGATTTAGCGAGATAAGCTTCCGTATCGCCTTCGTCTACTTCGGTGTACCTGAATTACCCTACAGAGACTACGTAGGAGAAACCGTAAATGCCTGAACTATCCAAGCAGGTAAGGACAACGAGTCTATCAGAGAGCAGAGCAGATAAAGTAGGTAGTTAGCAGGCAAAATGTGGCGTGTCGAGTATGGAACGTAGAGGTGCTACAGGGGTGAAAAGGAAAAGCAGTGCAGATTGATTCGGCTCACCTAACCCAGCGCCAGTCTCAACCCCATTGGCATTCTCATCCTCGTGGACGACCCCTGGGTTCAGCCGACTTGGCTAGTAGCAGAGGTAGCAGAGAGACGCCCGGCGAAGCCCCTTTTCCACTCGCGAGTCGCGGTGAGGAAGGGTGTTTACTCAAGACACGACAATTCATTACGTAATTGAATTGAATGAGGCCTCCCTCCAGCCCACCGGATCTTCTATCCTCTCCATCCGTCGCTGTCCTTTCCTCGGATCCCATAGCTGCGTCTGGGATACACCCTCGGTATATGTATAGGGCAAACCCTGCTATCTTCCCCGCAGGCTCCTCCTCGACAACCAGCAAAGTCCCGGCTACGGAGCGACCGAATTAAACGATTAGTTAAACTGATTTCGAGTTAGGAGAATGAATAAGTAATCGGATTTCTCGTTAAGGTAATCGCATTGCGCCCTGATTGGCTCCGTCTGCCTGCGTTATAGGCCATAGCTGCCTGCGACTCCCTTTCCAACACGCTCTATCTCTCTCTCTCTCTCTCTCTCTCTCTCTGGCAACCCTCACTGGGTCCACCTACGGATCTCCTGTTTCTATCGCCTCCCTCTCTCTATCTCGATCGCACTAGGTAGGCTGTGCCCCGCGATGTGAAATGTTTGCACGAGCAATTACATTCCCGAACGCAATCCCATTTAAATATTGCCGAGTTTGGTGCGGGCAAACATGGAGCACGACGTGCAGGGTCGCACCGCGTATCCACACGTCCAGACGCCTTTTCAATTGATCGGGTTAATACATATAGGAATGATTTTTTACTTTTTCTAGGGGATCCTGTGCCAGGGCGTGGACCACGGACGGTTGATACCGAGAAAGGGATATATTTTCCTAGCACAATTTCAAATGAACAATTTGACTGATTCTTGACCGAAGATGAAAACAAAATGGGATTATGTTTCTGCGGGAGGTAAGTGTCAAAGTTATAACACGTCGACTTACTTCGGAAGGTCTCGATGTTAAAATAAAAATATTTTCCAGGAGAAGGACCGTTCGCGGGTTTTCCTGGCACGTGATAGAAAGACGGCCCTGGAAAGCGTGCCGTGTGCGGCGTGTGCACACGGTGTGATGTACATATACAGGGTGCTGGCTACCAACCGGAAGGGGTAGTTTGCGCCTGGGGTGGAAATGGGTGAAATGCTAATGAGACTTCGGAGTTCGTCGGGGCGTTTCAGGGGTATTTTGGGGCGTCCTGGAAACGCCTCCGCATCCCGGATTGGCGAGCGTCCAAATGGCGGCCGTCGCGACGCGTGGCGTCCTGGCGCGTCTTGCCAGCGCTCGTCGCCGTCGTCGCCGCCGATACGAGTGAGTCCCCAAGGATGGAGCAGCTAGCCCAGTTCGTCTCGAAAAGCTTCGACAACGCGAACGGGAATCGCGATAACAAGACTCGAAGTTGCGGTGCCGCGGCGGCCGCAATTACCTTGAGTGTGGCTCATTTACTTGGTTCCAGCGACAGTGCTACCAATAATAATTGCCGTACGTTTATGACACGGTGCTCCTATTTAGAGAATGATTTCTTTTATTTTTTTTTTTTTTTTTTATTATAAACTGCACAATCCCCTTCAAGTCAACGGGCTCTTTTGCAAAAACAAACGAAAGCCATTTTTTTTTAAATTTCCTTAACAAGATTTATCAAGCAATTACGACCGTTGCGTTATTGCGGTTATATTTTTACTATAGAAAAATCAATTTTTGTGACGAACTTCCACAAAGTTCCTAAACTACACATTGAACTCTCACGTGTGAGAGATAGGTATTTTCTTTTTATTAGCACTTTCTTTGGATCAGTTGCGACGGTGAGATTGTATCGGCCGACGGCTAGCTTTTATTTCAAATTCTAGTCTTGGAGGGCTACCATATTTTCCAAATTTTTCATTAAAAGACTCATATATTTGATTTCATTCGAATTACACGATTTTAATTCATAATTAATCAAAAACCTTTTTAATCGCTTCAGCTGTCGAACGCTGCACGTTTTCCGTTGCTCTTCATTTCGTATTTGGCTTACTGATCAAAGTATTGAATCCAATTTTAAAAAAAATATACAACGGTGCATCGACTACGCGGTGGAAGGCTTAGCTGAATTCTCACATTGTTCGTGCACGTTCTACAGATGGGAGCGCACAGTACCGAGAGCCCGTGCCGGAAGTGTGCAGCGCCGAGACGACCGGCGAGGATGAGCCGCCGTCTCCGGAAGCTCGTCTGCAGCCGGAAGATCTTTCGGTCGCCACAAAGATCAAGGAAAGCACGGAAACCATCGTGCCGTTAAAAGCACCGGAATTGAAACTCTCCGTAAGAAAATTATTGGGATGCAGTCCGTCGCCGCCGCCGATCGCCAGAGAACGTTCACCGAGTCCGGAAGCTTGTGCAGATCCAAGATCGTCATCGTCGAGCGACGCGAAACCAAACGGGGATTTGAAAGTGACGCAGCAAGTGTCAAGATCGTTGATATCGGTACAAGAGGAGTCCAGCAAAGGTAAGAGTCAACCAGGGAGCATTAAAAATACTAAATAGGAAATATATTCCTAAATTGAAAAAAAAAAGAAAAGTCCACGACTGTACGTATATTATTAAAGTTTTCAAAATTTCAAACATCACCAGGAAAAATCCTTTTCGAACGCTACTAGGAGGATCCTTAAGATCAGACAGCTATCCGTGAACTGCTCGAGTCCCTATGAAGCCAGGAAGTTCGAAAAGCTTTACAAACCCAGTCTGCACGCAAGCTGGGGATTTCCAGATCGTATATAATTCACGAGATCGTCCAATAACGTTCAGAAGTGATTGGGAGCAGCTGACCATCCGTAACGTAACGACCTTTGACCTCCTATTTTATCCACATGCCAAATCATGTTTCGTATAGCCTAAAGCATACATGGAATTAACTAAAAATAACATACAGATAACGCTACATCGACGAACCGATTCGCTATTAACAATTTTATTACCGATCAAAGCAATTGGTTTTTAAATTTTATTCGTACACGAGAATTTATCTGCCGACGGCGTATTCAAAGTTGTACCAAAAAAAAAAATTCTAATCCAGCGACTATAAAGTTCCGAATAAGTTCAACTGTCGGCGGATAAAATTCACAAAGTTCTTCCGCTGGCAATACAGGCGTAACGTTAACAAAGTGCAAATGTATTTCACTTTAGGAAAATCGGTTATGTGTCATACGACTATATGAATTTATGGTTTAATATGCGCGGCATGTGGCCCTGCGGTGCGTTATGGTGTGTACCACCCCCTCCCCCTCTTCCCCCTCCTCCTTCCTTCTATAAACGGTAAACGTCATCTCTCGGGGGTCCATAACTTTTCGCGATTAAGCGCAAATCAAAAAGCAATCTGCCCCGACGGCTCACGCGGCCCCTTCTTTCGAAGCCCGGCAAGCGAATCCAGTCCGCCCAGCAAGCAAAAGCAGAACCAGAAGAGAAAAAGTAAAATAATAAATATCTAAACTCCATGGCATCCGGGAAGAGGCTGCGAAGTGCTGCAGTAGATCAGACCGAGCAGCAGAAGCACTTTGCCTCCTACGAAGTTGACGTTATGTATTTATGTTACGAGCCTTGGATTCCTCATTCGGTTAACGTGTCTATGGATATGATAGAGCTTGACCCGAGGTCAGCAAGCACGCGCATATTTATGATCGTTCAGGGGTAGTTTTTTTCAAATGCACCACCAGGGAGGAATAGCGCGAGCCTACGTTCGATGGATTATTTGCAAAATTTATGAAAGCTTTTCCATAGGCGATTCCATTGCGTAGATTCAGTATGACGATAAGAAGATCCTTTGACCTTTAAAAGTTAATAAATATAATTGAACGAGATACCTCAAATACATTTATATTATCTTTATGCGAATATTAATATTCCAGTCGGTCTATTGATACTGGGCACCTAAGTTCATTGAGTTATAAGTTATTGGAGCTTTGAGTAATCTTATCTGTGGGTTAAAGGTCATTGCTTATTCATGAAGCCAAGGAGACGATGCACCTTATGCAGTCCGGAGGGTACCAGGGCTTTTCCATTCGTCCTGGATGGGACTGTGGGTACTTTTGGATACCGTTCGAAGAGAGAGAGAGAGAGAGAGAGAGAGAGAGAGAGAGAGAGAGAGACAAAAGAAGACAGGGAGGCTAAGCGAAGGAGAGAGTAGCGGCTCTTAGTAATCGAATTAGCGACCCCTTGTGTCCGAGTGTGATTGCTTTGGGTCTTGAGCGGGGTCGGGTGGGGGTTAAGCTACGTTTCGAGTAACCGCTGTAGCTGCAGCGTGTGATTTTGTATGTGCGGATGACGAACGGAAATTCGACGAAACGCATTTTACACCCGGTAGAATTGTACATATGGCACATCGAAGCCGTAGGGGGCTACGAAAACCGCGCGGTTATTTTCCAAGCGAGGGTTTTAAACCTCTGTACATATGGATGCGGGTGAGCACTGGCAGCCTCGAAATTTCATTATCCAGGTATCTGATAATTGGTTAAAACTGAACGCGTAATGCGGATACATTGGCAGTGCGGAATTACAGTCGTCCTATGGAATTTTGACAAGCGTCCAATAGACAAACAGTAGAATTTAATTGACGATGCTTCGTTGGGGAAACTAATCCTTTGACAATATAATATACTATAAACAAGATGGGATGAAAAATAATTTTTATTAAACAAGGTGCTAAGTAGTCTTTATCTTTAAGTAACGGTAGAACTTTATTGCGGACGCTTTGGTGGGGAAATAAATTCTTTGATAATATAATCTATAAGGAAAGCGGTGCGAGTAATTTTTTAAATGATATTTTCATGTTTCTCCATAGGCCCGATTAACCGTAAGATATTTGAAGCGTGAAAAGCGCAAGGTCACGAGGAAGTATCCGCGATGAAATAAACTAGAGCCAGGGTGACTAACGACCCTGCATAAGACACCGGTAGCTCGCCACTTTACTAAATTATATAAATCACAGCCCCTTCGTCAAGGGCTCTACGCGAGATACTTAATCCTCCTCCTTTACCTCGGCATCCCCACATCTTTTTCGCAGACTCTACGAGTTGTACCCTAGTTACTTTACATTAAGTACCCATTAATTAAATCGCATAACGTTAATTATCTAAGTGTCTTCCTAACCGGAAGGCACGCTCGCGGCACTCCTTAACAAATATTTGAGACTCAGGGTTGTATTTAAAAAAAAAAAAAAAAAGCAAAACTTCAAAAACTCCCGCCAAAAGGTACACTGCAACGATTTAATGCTAAAGTGTATCGAGTTCAGGCGCTATTATTATTATTTCTCCCATCGGGTTATCTCGCCCGTAATAAAAAAACAAAGTCGACGATGACCCCAGGCATATTTGGCATCTCGTAGGGACCGAAACGCTTCGCTGACTTTATTCGGCTGTTTTGCAATTCTATGAAACGATCGTTTCACTGATATCAACCAATTGCAAGAAGGAACGGCTGATTTGAATGGAATACTCATGAGACAGAAATTTATGATGATAGCGACGAGGTCGCAAGAAATGACCCGTGAATTAATGGATACGATCACACCGGGACCTGCTTCCCAGAAGCGATCATCTTCTTGAATTAATCGTTGCATTAAATCTCGACTTCAGTGACGTGACGATCAATTCTTAGCCATTGAGAGGAAGCAGTCGTGGAATTGAGAATTGGTACCACTTAATTTTAACTTGTATGCCGCAGGTTCGTCTTGTCGTGGTGCTGGTAATGGAAACGGTAAACAAAGAAGATCCAGGACCAACTTCACCCTGGAACAGTTGGCAGAATTGGAAAGACTCTTCGACGAGACTCACTACCCGGATGCCTTCATGAGAGAAGAATTGAGTCAACGTCTGGGTCTGAGCGAAGCCCGTGTGCAAGTATGGTTCCAGAACAGACGAGCCAAGTGTCGCAAGCACGAGAGTCAACTTCATAAAGGTAAGTAGATAAATGATAAGGATATGGATGATAGTGGATCCCTGACTCCTGAATGTTGACGTTGAGGGACCCAGGAATGAATGACTTGAACATGGTTGAAAAAAAAAAGGTGTGGCAGGTGGTATGGTGCTAGCCCCACGAAGTCCACCCACAGCACTGGAGCCATGCAGAGTCGCGCCGTACCTGCCAGCCCTGAGGTTGCATCCCCCGATGCAGGGAGGTACCAACGTAAACGTAACAGCAGCAGCAGCCGCGGCCGCGGCTGCGGGTTCAGCATTTGATCCTGCAGTTCTTCATTATGCAGCTGCAGGTGGACTCTTCTGCCTTGCGCCACCGACGCATCCTCATCCTCATACTCATCCTCATCCGCATCCGCATCCGCATCCGCTCAGCCTAGCAGCGTCTCTCACTGCAGCCGCAGCCCGTTCAAAAAACAGTAGCATCGCAGACCTCAGACTGAAGGCCAGACGACATCAGGAGGCTCTCGGATTGGATAGACCCGCGTAAAGAGAAATACCTAATGAAAGATCAAGGAAAATATATGCGGGATCGAAAATACGTTTTCTTTTTGGCACTAGATCTCACGAGAGTCATGGCCAAGTCGAGCACGTGGCTCTCGATGAAAATGGCCGATGTACACTCGACGTGTATATCCGAGAAGTACAAAGGAGACACAACTTGTAAAAATATCGTCGCGAGACATGTACTATAACGTAGAAGAAGAATTTCACGAGAGACTCGTGAGATCGTTTCTGTTGTTTCGAATTTTCATTGGCGAACCGTTGGTTCCCACTTTTTCCGGGCACACACACAAACACACATATATAATATATATATATATATATATATATATATATATATCGATTCGCGTAGCAAAGTAACTGTGATGCGAGGATCCATTGGAGGGGTCAATGGAAGATCTTTCTGGAATCCAAGAAGCGTTTCTTAATTCTAACTAGAAAGACAGAAAACGAAAGAAGGTTAAATCCTTTCGGTTAATCGTCCCTTCAAAGGAGACGTCCGATTAAGTTTCCAATTCTTCCGAGAGATGTCGCCTGGAACAGTCAGCATTGCTAAACTAGGAATCCCGAGATTGGCACTTTGTCGTATTAACATTGACCCCTCCATTTCATTAAATTACTTAGAAAAAGAATACCAGGAGGAAGGTAAGATTGGAGGGTATTCGGAGTGGGTTAGAATCCATGGGATAATCTTTAAATATTCAAGGTACAGTCTGTTAAGTGGTATGATACATCTTCTCCGAGTGAAATTTATAAACTAGGTACTTGATACACAGGGTGGGCCGAGACGTCAAAGTGAGATTGCAAGATATCGCGCGCGTGTGTGTATATATATATATATATACACACACATATATATATATATATGGAACACGTGGGAGACGTAGTCCAAGATATAATTCTTGAAAATGATTCACGGTCGGGTGGACAAACGCTGGACAAAGCAGCTCACTCGTCTCACTCGTGTAGCAAAGGACTGGAGGATGGGATGAGAATGGTGGCGTCGGGGCGCTAATGCAATAACGCAACGCCACGCGGATAAATCAAGCAACCAACCAACGAACCGGCCTGCAATGCTGGGTGTAATCGTGTTACCCCAGCTTTGCCGTCCCCTGGGCGCCGTTATTGTTGTATCTATATACGGCCCTTATAACCAAGGTACCTAGTGGAACGAGCCGTGATTGCGACACGCTGTTGAAGCTTGCATTATTCGCCAGACTCATTAATTAAGGATCTTGAACGAGAACGTAGGAACCTTTCAGTGTGGATAAAGCTTGGAGATTTCAATGCTCATCGTAGGAGGGTATCGCGCATGCGCAAAGCCACGAGAAAATTAGACATGCCTAGGCCGTGTAAGTCGTTGAGAGACATTTGCATCTGGGAAAGGAAGAAAATTGATTTTAATATATTGAAAATAGAAATAGTGAACTAATCGATTACATAAAAGAAACCAACCGTAGGTAGGGATGAGAATGTATTATTATTCATATGGAGTTCGGACTGTTTTTTTGAATCACGTAGTACCATTCTCTTTTATAGGTTAAACTTCGAAGTAAATCTTAATGCGCAAGTCGTCAATCTAACCTGATATTTTTCGACTCGAATTCACTTCCTCCGGATACTCTCTGGCTTCTTTGGGGTTGCGCAACCCCGCAGACAGATAAAATAAAACTTTCAAGCCACGGAGATAATTTATAAGAGAGACGCGCCGTTTGTTTTAATCTCAGCTTCAAGAAGTTTTACTATTGCGCGAAAATTGGCCGTCATTTGTCGGTCGCTCGTGGGGTGGAGGTGCAACGACCTCGACCCCTCTTCTGGTTTCTTATTCGTTGGATGCACCAGGACGAGACGAGGGTCACGGGGTTGAACTAGTGGCTCTGCTAACTGGTATATAATACGCCGCGAAAACCAGAGGCGACTATCAATTATCATCCCTCCCGCTAGGCGTCTCTCGCAGCAGTGCAAGTTATGCCTGAGAGAAATAATCGTCATGGGGTTGTTACACGAGGGACAAACGAAATAAAAGCAGTTATTAATCGCCCCCTCTCGGTATCTGCCGTTCGTGACTATCTGTCTTGCGGCCTATAAATTCACCCTTATTATATTGAAACTTTGACTAAACTATATTCAACGCTTGATCTGCCGTACGATTTCTAAGATACCCGTGGGCACGCGGCGTAAATAAAATTGAAGAGAGAACAGCCCGAGAAAATAAAGATTTCGTGATTTATGAGCACTAGGTTGGCAGCACTGGCCCCGTTACATTAAATAATAACGCAGTGATTGGTACTTGCCAGCGAGCGAAATTCCCTGCAGCAGCCTCAGAGAAGGGGTTGGCGTTACTGAGAGAGGAGAGGGGAGGGAATGGCCCTTTACACCCCCACCAGATATATCATCGCTTGGCAGTTATGTGTGTCATGAATTTTAGATTATTCTCGGATTAGATTAAGGGGCGGTGGTGGAGCGAAGTGGAAGCATCCCCTTGGCCATAGCCGACCAGTACCGTATCAAGAAATAGTATCGCACTGAAAAATTCCAACACTGCGCATCGACCCCGATATAAGTCCCTATAATAATAAAAAAAAAAAAAAAAAAAATGAAGAACCATTAAATTAAAAACAAAAATCTCAATCCGGCTTTTTTCATTAAATATACTGCCACGTCGCTATCGACCGATATCAATTACCGATACATGCCCCAAAAAAAATCCGAAGTGGGTTCCAAAGTGAAAAAAAGAAAGAAATGTTAATTTCCCAAAGACAAATCGAGCACCTCAAAAACTCCGAGCTAGACGGTGGCCCCGCGTTCTCTACGGGTTTGACCCGTGGGACCCGAGGGTGTCGCAAGGGTGGCTCGTAAAAAGTCGAGGGTAAAAAGAAGACGGGGATAAGTTGCAGGGGGGATGGAGAGTGAAAGAAACGAGGAGCTAAACGGTGTTTCCGCCCCTGGGCAGATCCGATGCCGAATCAATTCGCGTAATAGACTCGGCGGGGTTGGGGATGAGACAGAGGGGGAGGGTTAAATCGACTAGGGTATTGCTATAGGGTCGCTTCGCCTACGGATACGCTCCATTACCGCACCTGTCCTTCAACTTCAACCGTACGCGAAGCGAATCGAACGAGCGAGAATCCACTAATGAAGAGAACCAATCACTTAAGCCTGCAGCTACGGCATCCAAGACGACCGGGAATACGTTTACTCGTATCAGCCATGCATTAAAGTCTTGTACGCGGAGTCTTGAAACATGTAATTTACATAATACAAGAGTGACGTCACTTTCGTCCAACAGAGAAACAGCCCCGTAAATCGGTACCTCCTTTCGTAATCCGCATTCGTCTGGTTTTCAATATTTTCTGTAACAAAGTGAAGTATCTCAAAGTTCATTACGACTTTATTGATAGTTAATCGATAAAAAAAAAAAGAATTTACGTTGAAAAGACGTAGTACGAGAATATGCATTGCTGGTTATGCAAGACGTACCTTAGGTATGTGCAGATAGGTCGGGATAATTGTGGCTGATGAAAAAAAATCATTAATGATTATTAATTTCTTTTTTTTAAGTATATATATATATATATATATCTTAATTTATAATAGATTCATACGTAAAACCGAATTTTATTCTTTACTGTACAAAGTAACTGTGCGGCTCAGCCAAAGGACTTACAAAGAGACATCATCTTAGGAATTCATTGAATTACTTGGATCGGTATTACATAATCACAGTAGCGTATTAGTAACGATATTTCTGTTATTATTAGTCAAAACCTTAAAACGGCCTTCGATTCTCAAGTTGCCAACCTCGCAGCGGGTAGATATTCCCCCCCTCCCCCTCCCCCCCCTTAATTGTGGCACTTAAAATACACAAGGTCCGATATACGTACATGTTGGGTTGAAAATGAAAAGTTTCAAATTATTTACCTACAATAATAATCCTTTAATGAAAATTAATTTTTCCTAATCGACGAGTATTGACTAAATTGAATCTTTTTTTTTTTACATTTACACTGTCTTTTCTTTTTACAGTAAAACGCATACGCAACGCGTCGCTACGTCGAGATCAGCCCTATGCCAATCGCATAGTGCAAAGTTTAATAAATAATTACTCGTCTATCTTACACGCTAGGAGAAGTTCGCTTGATTATCCGATAGCATGCTCGCCAGGATCTCGACGTTGATAAAAAGAAAAAAAAAAAAAGAAAAATAGTAAACCACTGCTTAACGATAAAACTTACCCAGGCCCCGTAGTACCGACTTAAGGTATGTATCATAAGTACTAAGGTGGTCAGGTGTGACAATAAAAAAAAAAGAAGTAACGCCACGAGTCGTTATTGGGTTTAAACGCTGAACGATGAATATACCCGCGCCTGCGACAGACGAGAGTGATTTAGAGAGAGAGAGAGAGTATATATATATATTTTTCTTATTTCCTTTATTAAAATCGTGCCGCAAGGATAGGATAATCAGGTACTAGGAACAGTCCCATAGAGTCCGAGTCCTTTGAGAAGTCAATCATCGTCATCGGTAGCACCACTGACAGTCTCAGTTAGATCGGAAGCTGAGATCAGCCGAAGATCCGCAATCGAGGCTGAGCCGCACGGTGAGTCAAAGGGAGAGAACAAAAATATTTGAAATTTATATCGGCCGTGAAAAGTTAATTAAAAAAAAAAAATAATAAATAAATAAATAAATAAAATCTCGATGAAAAGTAACATTGCCCGTTGCCATGGTCAAAAGGGATTGCTGGCAGAAGCCCGAGAGAAAAAGGACGAGGGGGGAAGAGGATGTGAAAAAGAGAAATAAACAAAAAAAAAAAAAAGGATGTTTACAAGATAATCAACGAGAGGATGATATCACTCGGAGATAGGACTTTCCCAAAGGATTAGGAACCCACTCCTAGCCACTGCCCGCACGAAACGTTACGATTAAATATAATACACACCGTATAGTAATTACAATAATTATAGCATTAATTAAGAAATATTATGTTAATAGTTATTTAACCATGTGTATGGCTCAGTCTATTACGCTAGTCTCATGCAACAACAACAATAAAGATACAACAATATATTTACTTGTGTGTTTGTCATTTAATCGTTTACTTTTTTTTTCTTCTTTTTTTCCCCCCACCCCGCAATCCTTTTTTTTTCTTCTTCTTCTTCTTTACCCCTCTCACGCTTGCAATCATCCCGTATATTCCCCATGCATACTTCCCCTCCCCACTGCTACACGCTTGCAATAGAAAAACTTGGAAATTTGAAATCTCAATCAACTTCGTTTCACTTGCATTTATAATATTTAATATAATTATTGTGTACAAATAGACGATTTCACGTTACCTTACATTCATTTATAAATTTTTGTTTCTTCCTACATCGTTCACTCTTATTTTTCTTTCTCTCTTTGTCTCACTCTTGATCGAGAGCTTCGAGTCCGATAATCAATCGTTAACGCCACATGTTTCTCTCGTGCTTTCGATAAAACTGGGAATATATCGATTGCCGCTGAACGAGACGCGACTTGGTACAAATTTCACGAGAAAAAAAAAGAGAGAGAGAGAGAGACAGACAATTTAGCTAAACACGGAGGACGAAGACTTCTTTTTTTGGTTCTTAGATATTTTCGCTTTTCCAAAGTAAAGTTCCACGTCTCTCATTGTCGTGACTAATTTTTGCAACGTCATGCCGGTGACTTGATAAAAATTCAATTACATATGTATTCATATTTACAGCGCTGCGAGAATCTATATATATATATACACACATGGTTATTCACGTACAAATGCGCACCCCCTGAAGTGCACTGGTTCCACCGTGTAAGTCAACTGGACCGTGGCTAACTTCAGGCGATTGAAGTTTTCCCGTGAATAACTTTGTATATACGAGAAGCACGAAAATGAAATTCTTTATAATTATTAGAATCGAATTAGTTTTTTTTTTCTTTCGCCGACAATACAATTTTCCTTAATGTCACAACTTGAGTTCCACAAGAACGACGCGCCGTGTACGAGGAAGAATGGACTAAAAATAAAAATAAAAAGAAAATAAAGGTATTACATCGTACTTAGGAACTATGAAATAATACAATAGAAAACTCGATGTAATAAATCGTTCGGAACATACATCTCTAATGGGAAATCATATCGAATCAAGGATACAAGGTCTTCTCGAATGTAGTTACCCCGAGTAAGGTACGACGGGCGTTTCGATAATCGTGAAAATCGATCTAATCAAAAGTAAAGAGCAACTACGACTGCACAGCGTTTGATACGTACGTATGCAATTATGTACATGCAATGTTTTTCTGTACTCGTGAACGTTAATGTACCCCGTGACGAATTATAACGTAATCGTGAAGAGCTACTCGCGTGACGTATTCCGATGAAAGAATTTGATGTCCGGAGCGAGGAGGAAAACATGTGGCCTTAAGCGCTATCTCTTTGCTCGGGCCCTTAAGTAATTATAAAAAAATAGTAATATCACAAAAATTGCGCAGGCAGGGCGAGGAAAGGACCAGATTGGGATAAGAATTTTTTTGACAATTCAAAGCATATTGTCAATCGACGGACGTGGATCGAGTCGGGAGCGGTCACGAATAATTCTATATATACTCTCTGCGTCGAAACTCTTGTCGCTTCACTCTCGCGCGACATTGTCAGACATGGTAACGATATTCGTAGGAATATTTAATCGATCGGATTTCTTTCTTCTTTTTAATCGGTTAATCGTTCGGTTAGGCAAGACGATACTTTCGATGTAAATACGTCTCGGAGAAGTTAGGAATTGTTAACGACGAATAATTGACACATTGTCGATTGCTCGATCAAATGGAACTCTCGACTTGGGCATCGAAATCGCGCAACTAAGAAATATTCAACAGCCAAATGTCATTGTTAGTATTTTTTTTTTTTTTTTTTTTTCCAAGTAACTCTCAACGCAACGTCGCGTGACTTCGTCGAATGAATTCTTCGGTGATGTAAATGGGGATATGTGATTGAAAAAAAAAAAATATATATATTTTTTGTCCCGTGTCAAACTGTAATAATATCGATACCAAATGTCTCATGACGTCTCGCTCGCCCGCGCCGGTCATTCCTGCCAGCTGCTTTATTTATTCATCAACTTTCGTTCACAACAGTAACTTAAAATGATGGTCAGTATACTTTGATTCTTGCGTTGAATTTCTTCGTGCGATCGAAATTTCGAGGGAAGAGAGAAGTAGAAATTAAAGGTAGAGTACGACAAAAAAAAAAGTGGAAAAAAAAAATAATACATAAAGTATCTTTCATAAAAGTTCTAGAAATCTCTCGCTAAGACTCTCCGCGCACGGGGAGCCTTGTCGCATGCGATATCTCTAAATCGTCATATAATTTCAGAGTTCGTTACGAATATGATATTTTCAAATGAAACTTAGATCGTTGTTACGAAAGTAAAATTAGCATTGTCCCATAAATCACGTCACAGATATCGAGAAAAAAAAAAAAAAAAAAAAGAGGGAGGAGCCTGAAGCACATAATATTCCATATCGCGCGCGACTGTTGGAATCCGTGAAAACGCGACAGTACGACACGATGACGTATGCATATGTAAGACGAAGTAAGAAATTTCATAACTGCGCAAGATGGCGACTCGTCGGAGAAATTACCGCGACCGACATTCACGCTCGATTCGCGGTGTCGAAATGAAAAATATATTATCTAGTATCACAACGAAGTGAGAGAACTTTGGCTAATAAAAGAACGCAATCGCGCATTCTGGGATACATTAAATTTTCAACGTATAAAAATACACACTCTCAGAGACGACCTCTGGCGAAAGAACATGAAACTTCGTTTTTCAGCACGACCCCATGGACTCTAGGACACCATACGGTGAGGATTAGCCGAACCAACTTCATAGAAGGATATCTGTGAGGTAACATATGCGTCTCAGCCGATAACAAAGCTAGTCCCAAGAAACATTTAAGCTTGGCCAACTGGTGTGCCGGCTCTCTCGTCTTGTTTCCATAACGCGAAGGTACAACGCTCGACTTGTATTCCAGCGTTAATTCGAAAGGAAAAAAAAAAAAAAAAAAAAAAATGAAGTGTACGGCTTGTACGTTGCTACATAACGGGTATCATAAGAATAGCGACACAGCATAGTGTGTACGATACCTTTACTTTATAGTGGTCGGTGACCTTCACAAAAACCTCCCTCCCTCCCACCCACCCAACCCTCCCGCATCCCACCCCTACTCCCAATCCCATACCCACTTGTCCCTCCCACCCACCCGTTTATTACCCTCGGCCACTTTCTGTCTTTCATCTTCGGTATCCTCTTCATTTTCGTTTTATTTTTCTTCTTCTTCTTTTTCAATACTTTCACCCACCCCCACCATTTGCTTTCTTCTTCATTCCATAACCCGTTTCTTTGTCTTTCTCCCGCTCTGTCTCACTGATCTCGGTCGTGTAACCCGGTCGTGCGCAGCGAGCGACGTTAACGCCGTTAACGTTACTGTACCCGAAGGCTCGCCGATGACCCGACGATCACCATGACACGGTTAGGACGACGATGCCGACGACGACGATGTTGATGAGAAGAGGCCGTGGTTTCACCCACCCACCCTGTCCACCCATTATTATTCTTCCCCGCCCAACCCCGTTCGGCCAGCCCCCTAAAGCGGCCGTCTGTAACGTAACGTTTGGAGCTTGAGACGTTGCATTTAAGATATTCGGGTTCGAGATATGTCTTTTACTTTATTGCGTATCGGTATGAGTTTACGTTTTTACGAATATCGCATTGTAAGCTTACCATAAGTAGGCGGGGCTGCTCAGACGCCATACATGCCATGAAGCCGCTCGCTAAGCTGCGGTGGAAATTGATCGGAAAATCTCCTCCAGTTTTCCGCGCCGACCTGATTCTTGAAGCCGTGTAAAATCTGCGGCAATAGGTATACACAAATACGTTAGTCGTGCAAGACGCGCCTAACAAATGGCACTATAAAGATTGCATAAACAAAGGATACCTTAAGGATCATGTCTTTGAGATCCTCGCGAGGCGTTACCCAGGACGCGACGGCATCGCAGAAGAATATAAAGTCCGGAACGACTCCTGCAGGATTGACCGTTATCATCTGGCACATACCTCTGAACGCCGAATCCTTCTCCTCGTTGTCACGGATGTTCCTCAAGGAGGTACACCTATTGGCAAAGGATAATTAAAGTTGGGCTCTGTCTTACAATCCAATACGGTCGAGAACGTTCTCCATCAGAAAGGAGGTAACTTAACTGAACTGAATAATATATAGGTAAACGGTCGAAGTTTGTAAAGCATTTATAGAACTCAGATAACACAAATAGATTTCATGCATCATTCTGATATCTTTGGGTATCGATTTTATGCATAGCTTTGTATTTCATCGAAGCTCACAGAGATGACGATATCCACGATGTAAAGTATATGGAAATTCGAGAGTGAAGAAGATAACGGTGGTTGCAGAAAGAAAATTAATTTTTTGATAAGGCTACCTTTTTGATTGACTATTGCCATATTAACAAAAGTTAGTTTTTCCATCTTGCTTCTCGTACAATCAAAGCTACCTCCTTTGCGATGGATTGTTAATCGGTCAATTTATAATAGCTGCGACATATATTACAAGAGTAGTCTATGCGCTTTAAGCTTCATTCACACGAAACAATTCTCAATGAAGTTGCACTTGGTGAGGATGAAGCAGAAATATTTATTGTACTATTAAAGTCCGGACTATGCATCCAGTTTTAATGTGGCAGGATAATTCATAATTCTTATTACTTCTTTGAAGGGAGCTGAGGATGTAATCAGGACACTTTCTTTGCTAGCAATTAATACGTCTTTGTCCTGTGACTCCTAATTAAATTAATAAACTGTCGATACTAATTATCTTAACTAATTTAATGCACCTTCTTTCCAATGCACGTACAGCACGAGTATCGCTATGCTAGACACGAGGATACGAATCTCTATTGTTTCTCAGGAGTAAATTAACTGCGTCTCCCTTGATGTTGATGAAAGGAATCTCGGATATCTTACAAGACGATTAATTAGTGGAACGTTCATATCGATTAATGAGACATTAAAATGATTGTCAGATTGATAGACATTT
>JARQTH010000063.1:1002018-1278603 GCA_030142595.1 Trachelus iudaicus
TTACAAGACGATTAATTAGTGGAACGTTCATATCGATTAATGAGACATTAAAATGATTGTCAGATTGATAGACATTTGAATCGAATGGAAACTCAAGTTTTTGAAATTTAGAACAACTTAGAATATTGATAATGTGAAGGTGACCGATGTCACAATTGCATGTTATAATAAATAAACCAAATGTATAAATATATGATATATGCGAGATGCCGCAAAAAAATCAGAGCACAAGTCAATTGCAACATAAATGTTAATATAACTAACTTGTGATCAATGTTAGTTGTACTCGATGCAAGAAACATTGCCATCGGAGAACTATACATGTATTAAAAAAGAAAAAAGAAAAAATTAAAAGCAACTGTTCGCAGAGTCAATGTAAATTGAAAAATTTCTTCTCTGATTGTTGTCGAATAGAAAATTGCAATCTCCATGCATTCTGAGTTTTCGGAGACCCTGGTAATAACGTACTCAAGAGTTATGAATAATTCGTAATAATAAAGTGCTAATAAAAATAGAAGGTAATTAATAGAATATAATAATAAAAAAATTTACACACCACTGTCGGACAAACTGCTGTAACATGGGGGCGACGTCGTGGGGACACACATAACCTAGGCGACCGATCGTTATGGCTACGGTTTCATTTCATTTTCGGTAAGTAGTCAAGTGAAGTGTAGTGAAGTGACCGGAAACACAAACAATAAGACAAACTGATAGCGAACCAACGATCAACTCAGGCGAATATTCTGCTGCTTATAACTTCAAGTAATTGGCAATTAACAAGTAATCATAATCAATCAATATTAACAATAGAGAGACAATATGAACACAGGTGGTGATAATATATGGAATATCGTAAGTCAAAATAGGCAATACCGTGCTATCGTAGCTGCTGAAACAATAGTCAAAAATTAGGTAGCAGCGTGCGAAATCCTGATTCGGGATTACGAACCCATATCCATAATCCCTCGAATTTCATAAGCGCTCTATCTAGAATGAATCTCTGAAACTTAAATACAACACATACGACATGCAGAATTACAGTTGCGCTTGTACCGATTAGGGCCTTCTCTGATCTTCAGGCTATCGCACACCACTAAAATCAGGTATAATATATAAATACAAGTAATAAATTGATCGATCGATAAACGTGCAAACGTATGGTTATCTAAAACCACTCCGAGTCGTCCATCTGCATGGGTCACCACTTTCAGCCAAAAATAATTGACAAAAAGAACAGATGAGCCTAAAATCGAATGCCACCTAAGGTATTTGCTAAGCCTAACGTGAGTTGTTTAGTATTAATTGCATTCGGAATTTCTTCATTGCTCTGGTCATCTGAATATGTTATTCATTTTCTTTATTTAAGAAAAAGAAAAAATTTATATTCAGAATTAACTTTTCGCATGAAAAACATCCCAATGCATAGACCACAGGGAGCACACTTCTAAAGCGCAGCCCAATTAGCATTCCTCAACGATATAACCCCACACAAACAATTTTAGTCAAAACATGGTTAATAACATAATCCAATGAAATAGCGAAGTCTGCTCCACTGTATTATGGGTGAGACTAAAAGAAAACATGAAGGAAGATAGAAAGCACTTTTTGGCTTTATGCGATAACTTACCTGTATTTTCTAGTAGAGTTTTTGGTGTGTTTGGTCGGTTGATTATATCGATGAGTTGTGACAAAATTAATGGAATGTACGCACTCGTATCGGGTCCTGTAACGTAAGGAAACGAAAAAAGAAAGCATGTATTTAATAAAGTCAAAATACATTTAATTTTATTCGAAATCGAAACTCACCAAGTTTTATCGATATTTCCCCTATGGCCCACGTCGCATTGTTGCATACCGATATGAACTCTGGATTTAAATTCTGACCAAGAATCGGCATAAAGTCCGCTGAAATAAAGTGTTAAAGCAATGAAGCAATGTTAACGTTTGAAGAGAAATGAAATACCGACTTTATAATCTATAGGAACTCACGTATACACGGTAGCACGTGTTGGAAGCAAGCTTTCGTTAGATCTCCGAGTAAAGCAAAACTGCTCTGCCTGACCTCCGGCATCGGATCTTGCATGCACTGATACAATAATTGCATAACATTACTGTTCATTACTAATCGTTCCATATGGCCATCCAATCCCTCAGCCAAGCCACTGAGAAGATCTAGGGCAACTATCATAAAGTCCTTGTCGGGAGCCTCGAATTGTTCCGGACTCTGTGTGTTTGCTATATGTTGATTCAACGTCTGTTCCACGAGAGAGACGCAGCGTCTGTAACAATTAATATAAATCGTTATATAATGTCATAATGTCCTCGAACTGAATTGAGCAACCAAATAAAGAAATATCATTAAATTCATGAGGTCGTACTTGTAAACGGGCTCGCAGTATGGCAAAAAGCCAGATTGTAATGCCGTGGCGACGGATGAGAGACATTCCAGCAGTGGAAAGAGATCTTTGTCTTCGTCCTTGAGAACGTTCCACTTGTTGATAAGAGGTGGCATCAGAAGGTTAATGTAATCTGGTTTGTTCAAATGATGACCGACGGAATCAGCAAGAGTACCGATGGCGTCGTACAATATCAATAAATTCTTGTGTTGATATTTGCCTATCGACATGCGAATAAGCGTTATTTGAAGGATTGCTATCACGTCGCATATGGATTGGATTGTGCATATAAAAGAGTATTCACCAAATGCGAAAACAAGAGTTTCCAAAATGAATCCCAGGTACGGAACCAATTCCGTAGATGCTTCCTCCTCCAGAGTGGCGAACGCGGAACACGCAGCTTCCTGCACACGTTTGTTGCCATCGAGAACTCTTTTGAGCAATTCCGTCATTAAAGGTTTGAGGTAAGTGTCATGTGGTTGCTGGCACACCCAATGGGCATAGCGACTTAATGTCCAGCATGTTATGGCACGTACCAATGCCTTCTTATCACTCAAACAACCAATTAAATATGGAATGAGCTCTGACAAGTGTGGTACCATGCCGGACATGCAGCCTACAGGAATATTATTGTGATACCATGAAAATATAATGTCTAATTACAGCCAGATCATCAGAATATTGGACTTACCTTCGGCTATAGCTCCCAGTGCAAGGATACCAGACTCCTTGATCTCCCATTCCTGGTGGAACAGCGTTTCTTTTAAGATTGGCACTAACACTGGTAAGAGTTCATCCCTGAAGACACTGGCTAGCACGTCTAAAGCTGCTGCAGAACATTTTCTCAAATTCCAGTCGGTAAGGGTCGAATCGTCATCTCCGCCGTCTTCTGGATCTGAAACCTCGTCGTCTCCACATCCACCGTTTTCATCTGTATGTTTGTTCATGATTGCGTGATGGGAGTGGTGCGTTCTTGCTTTATGAAATCTTGGTCTGATATCTTCCTCTCTGTCCGGGATCATTTCATCCTCTTCCACGTCGCCTTTCAGTAATATTATATCTATTTCCGAGTATTTCATGCCCCTTACCTGAATAGCAAAATTGTGTATATTAATCACAAAATTTCAATTTGTTTTTAAACCATCTTGCTGTCTGAAGTTAATAGCACCACTTCGATAAATAAAATATATGGGTAATCTTACTCATCATGATAAAGAATCTCTATCATCGAACAAGAAAAAGTCAAATACGAGACATAATAAATCTAGAATTAATCATCGGGACTACCGACGTGACTCACCAAAATTGGAACTAGCCGGGTCAAATGCCGTATAAGAGCCTCTCTGCAAATGGGCTGATCAGCTAGGGACAACCAAAATTCACAGGCTTCCAGTGCAACGCCTTCATCAGGATCTTGGGTCCGCATCAGCATGTACTCAATTATGTTATGCATATGTGGTATTAATCTGTCCATTCGCACTTCAAGGAGCATTACCAAAGCCCTAGATAAGAACAATTTTCGAAAGTGAATTAAGTGACCATTCTAATTAGCAATTTATTTAAGTTGGGTAACATTGAAATTAAGATGACATTACCTGCACACATTTTTCCTGACATCTGAATCGTCGTCATTTGCTAAATGGAAGAGGTTCTCTAGGAAACTGTCAATATGTATCATGAGTGCTTGCGTGCGATTAATGATAAATTGATTAACGCACGCTATCGCATGTGATCTAATTTTTGGACTCGTGTGTCGAAAGAATTGTAGGAATTTAGGAATGAGGACATTCAAGGGACGATTTAGTGCGTCAGAGTCCAATAACTCGGCAGAGTCTTCACAGATTTTTTGCAGAGCGCCAAAAGCTCCCTCGCAGACATTATAGTCTTGCGAATCCAGCATCTGACAAAGAGCTGGTAGAAGTTCCGGCCATTTTGTCAGTTCACCTGCCACCAACAGAATATTTTTGATTAAGCGAAAAGCTGCTTTTCATAATTTTTAAGTTGAAAAACTGCAACTGTACCTTTGGATGCAACAGTGGTTATCAATATACCGACGGTTGCACGAATTAATGGAGAAGGGTCGCCCACGGCAGATAAACATTCTTGCTTTATGAAGTTTGTGACTTCAGGCATGAATTTGTGGAAGTGAGCCTTTACATTATTCTTCAGTATCAGACCACTGAGAGACCTCGTAGGTTCATCTTAGAATAAAAAATTGAGTATAGATCGAGTTCATAGTTTCTAAATATGTACGAGATAACTTAATGTATAATATAAAAATGTATTAATATCTTGCAAACAAAATCCTTCATATGATTAAATATTAAATTAACACACAATATCTGAAGACTGTTGCATTACAATTATGCAATGCCATACCTGCTTTATATTATAAATCCAAGGAGAAATAAATTCAAAAAACAAAAAAAAAACAGTATTACTTGTCATTGTAGATAATGAAAACATTTAAAATGATTTATCTTATAACATTTTAATATTCTTTAAAATTTATTTTGTGACGTTACGATAACATATGCTTGTACATATAGGCAGATGTATTTAAAGAATGTGTATGTATTGAGTCAATTAAAGGTTTCTGATCCAAATCTCGAGATTATAAAGGAAATGTAAAGTTAATCCAATATGTTTGGTTGTGCCATCTACAATGATCTTGACCTTTGCGCATGCATAAAAGAATGATTTAATTATACCTTCTGATGTCAGCTTGGTTAAGACAAATATAAGGTAGTTGTTGAAGTCTGGAAATTTATTCAACTCCTCCAATTTCTATGTAATTAACTATTAAGGAAATATCAGTTAATACATAAAACTAAATAATACAAACAGTGCGAGGGAAAATAAAAGTCATAATAAACAAGTAGCTCCTTTTGATAGTTAACCATAATTTAGATCTGTCATCCAACAAGTACATAAGATTGTAAATACAGTAGCTACATACTTGTATTATATCACAATTTTATATAACACACGTTCTGTTGAAAACATATATTTACTCTAGATAATCAGTTTCAGCATGATAACAATTACTTATTAGAATAAAAACCAATACATTGCCTATAGCTTACTTTTGTAAGAAATGCATTTTACATTATCATAAATTATACAAATATAGAATACTATCTGTACTTTGGAATATGTCATTAGTTAGATAGAAATCCCAACGCAAACATTCTCCCTGAGAACAAAATCACAATGATACAAATTGGTAAAATAAAGATACAAAGTTTGGTCAGTAAACTGAAACATCATTATTGATTACAGAATGCAGAATTTATTCAATGTTGCTTGGCAGTTGCAACACTATTCAGTACATTCAATCGTGCCCTGGTAGAGTTCGCGAATAAATCCAACGAAAAACGCAGCACGTGTCTGTGAACATCACGCCATTCGCAGTTAGCATTTCGACATCTCATAATGTTAGGAGCCCGGGAGTATCTTTGCCAAAAGACGCAACACGAAATTTAATGTCCCTAAACCGGGAACGTCGGCACAAAAAGAAGCGCCTAATTCCTCGCATAAGTCGAGAAATTAGTTAGCAGTGAAATAGGCTATCCACGTACCCCAATTATATAAAAGGAGAAGATACGAAGTATTTTCGAAAAATCCCTCGAGTCAACCGGCAGTCTGTTTCCCCCAATAAAAAATTTGTCAATAAAAGCACGCCCTTGGCCGCGCATCGACCTGCCGCTCGTTCGCGTTCTACTCACCGCACAAAAATCTTATTTCATTAAAAATATAAAAGGATACTTCTTGTACAGCGCGCTGAGTTGCCGTGTCCGGGCTCTGCGATTCCCTGAGGAGGGACAAAATTTGCCTGAGTCCTTCTTCTTGCGGTTGCCACGCCATTTTCATCGTGTTTTTCAACAGCACCACCGAACGCAGCCAGCCTTCTCTGACTTCGCAGATGAACGGAAGCTCCTCGCAGCTCCCCTCGATATTACCCCCACTACGTCGCCAAGAGATCATGCCAATTTCAATATTTCGATGAAAGAAATGTTTCCTCTTGGAGAAAGAAGCTTTCTAAAGGTTTCTGTTTATTTCTGCAGATAGTTTTTAACTCTTATCGAGCCCTTTTGTGAAGATAACGGCGCTTCGCGCCTTTTCTTTTAACAGACAGTTGAATTGGTCGACATTCAAGCAGACGACCGTTTCCGGCGAGACTAGCGCCATCGATCGACCCAGCGGTAGAATTTGTATTCTGCATTAAACTCCAGATGGGTGATGCTTGCGCCATTGTATACAATTTTATTTTATTTTACCAATAATGACTTTAAGATTATTAACAAATATCATAATTCGTACTGTTATATCGTTATTAAAAATTATACTGTTCTAATGCTCTGTGCATAGGTTTTGCACTAGATGAGAACTGAGAACTTGTTCAATATTGAAAGTACTCAATTCAATAATCACTGCTACACAATCGTTAGCAAAGCTTTTATTATATAACGGTATCAATATTTCATTGTTTGGACTTTCATGTCTGGAATTATACTGTAACAATTGTTAGAACACAGAGAGCTGCCTGTAGGAAATATTCACATGACGTGGCTGTTACAAAACGTATGTGTCGGTCCTTGGTCTCCAGATTTTTATTCCATCCGTACCCGAGACCGCGAGAACTTCGTTCATGTAGTCGATCTAATAGAATAAACAAAATTTTCTAATAAGTCATACAAGAAATGAATGTAATTGGATCAAATTCAGAACCCACTTACACTAGGTACTTCGCCGTAAGGTGAGGTAAGAGTTTCCACATGCTGCGGAGGGTCAGTAGGACTCCAAATTATTACAGTTTTGTCCAAGGAGCCAGTAATCAGACAACCAGGAGCAACATGAAGTCCGGTTATAGCTTTTTCATGTTTAGTTGTATAACACTTTACTGGCTCAAAGTCGTTCTTTGGGTTTAAAACATGTAGCTTAGCACCGCTGTCCCCGACATAGACAATTCCCTTATTCATCGAAACACTCATTGGGAATGATTCTTTAGAGATCTGAAATTTATAAATAAGATGCTTATATAGTTCATTAAGAAGACAGGCTATAGTTTATAATTAAATACCATAACAGTCTTCATAATTCTACCAGCTCTCTGGTCCCAAATAGAAACTGATTTGTCTTCGCTGGCAGACAAGATATAATCTGAATTCATAGAAAGCCTAATCACAGCTCTGTTATGTGGTTGATACCTCGCGATAGGACTGTAACCCTTTCGCGGATCAAACACTAAGACGGTCTTGGAAAAAGATCCTGTCGCAAAGGTAGGTAAGTCTGAACAGGAGGTAACGCACAATAAAGCTCCAGAAACGATCCTACGAAAATGTTCTGCATTCATTAAAAAAATCGATGGCTTTTAAGTAATTCAAACTATTTGCGCGGTCATTGTCGGCCGAGCGAGTAACAGCACGCGAGGACTTGTTCAGCGATTGAAAAAATTATTTAAGTTGATCAACGTGACATATTTATAAAAAAAATACGTCAACTATTTAATTATCTACCCGAGATAGAGAAGAAGCAGTTCGTGCCTTCCTCGCTCAGCCTATCCGTTCTCAGAGCAGCGAAAAATGACCAGCTTGGTTGCCATGTACATCTCATAAGTGGTCAAGTGAGTGAGACCAGTGTTGGTAAGTTCCCATGCTTTAACAGTCCTGTCCCAGCTACAGCTATATACTGTATTATCAATTGCCGTCAGATCCCAGATCCAACCATCGTGTGCAAATTCTACTGCCATGGATTTGACAAATTTGTTCTCCTCTGTAGGCAATGTCCAGTATACTAAGGAACGGTCCCTAGCTCCAGATATGCAAATAGTTCCATCCTATAACGTTAAAGCAGTGTCTAGTATATTTATTGAAATTCAGTATTAAAAATTCCTAGATACATACTCGCATAAGTAATACTCCATCAATTGTACCATAGTGTACATTGTCGAGAAACACATTTTCCATAGAATCACGCTCTACAGAATTCCTCCAGAGCAATGCTTGTCTTTC
The DNA here is from genome assembly GCA_030142595.1 of Trachelus iudaicus. Taxonomy (NCBI): domain Eukaryota; kingdom Metazoa; phylum Arthropoda; class Insecta; order Hymenoptera; family Cephidae; genus Trachelus; species Trachelus iudaicus. The sequence goes on from JARQTH010000063.1 coordinate 1,010,432, forward strand.
AATTGCAACACAGGATATTTTCCAAAATAATTCGTCGTCCTCAGCTGGAAGACATAAGCAACTTGCTATTTGTATCAAGAAATTGCGACAATTAAAAAGATTTTAATGAATAAACAAACGATTAATGGATTAATTCTTGTAAAAATTGAAAAGCTTTAAGAAATATTGTGCACGGACCATATAATGTGTGGTACCCAAGTAGAAACATGTATAGCATATAATTAGTATCACTGTAATCTACACATTGTAGGCATAAACACAAGCTAACTCTATGTGATTAAATTTGCTTGTTAATCAACAATTGATTATTGGGTACATTAATAGGTGTTTTATTTATTTACAGAATTATTGGTCGTGTAAGGCACAAGGTGCTAGCAATTTGAGCTAACCAGGAGGCAAGACTGGAAAACCAGTGTTTGGCCAGATTTGGCTAATCCTCGCTTTCCATAAAGAATCATCAAGTAAAATCTGATGAAACTGTTTACAGACTAACCCCAAGCCATGTACCAATGTAGAGGCATCCAAAAATGAACAAATATGGAGGAGGATCTGAAAAGAAATACGAATCTAATAATATACAAATTTTTAAAAGAATAACCGACCTCGAACAGCTGGTAAATATTATTTGAGATAAATATTGATTTCTCATGTATTGAACAACATGTCTACCGGTGATATATCATCTATAATCGCTTATCAAATTTATCAGTACTAATATTTGACATCTTTTTGAAAAGCAGTGACACATGCTCAATAGCTTTATACGATCCTAATATATATCTACCTACAGATATTTTCTAATAGACTAAATCATAGTAATATAAAGCTCTCTGCTGTCATCCACGCAGAAAGAAAAACCTATTTCGACAAATAAAAACCAGTAATGCAATCCTTTCTTTTTTAGTCTGATTGTGAGATCAATGAGTCATCCCTAAAAGACAGACTCCAAAATTATTCAATGTAAAATTCATCGATTACTCTTACCTAATATATTATTTATATTGATATCAATAAGACGAAGTTATAATAAACATAAATATAAAATACCGACCTCAATAGGAAGATCCAGAAGAGAAATATGAAAGGTACTGTCATTCTGATTATCATCATGCTGTGTTGGACTGTTTGATTTCTCCTTATCCATTGTAAAGCAAGTTACGTCGATAAGACAGCCGTAGAGGATACGCAGTCTTTCATTCAATCAAAACTAATAACGTTTTCACGTATTCTCTATCAGTCAAGTAAAAGCAATCAGTAAAAAGTAGGTCCAGGCCACAATGCTGTTATTTACCAATTTGACGTTTGTTGACGTCCCGTCACTATCAGTCTGTTAAAACCAGTTAAAACCATCGGCACATAGTACCTGGACTGCTCACTGTAGCCCCAGAAAGTGTAATAAGGAATAGAAAGAGAGAGCGAATCGTGAATACCATTCTGTCCTTTTCTATCATTCTTCTATTGGTTCAAAGTTTTCTCGATGAAAGGAGTTGAGGACTGTAATATACAAACTGAGAACCATGTGATAAATTACTCCACATCTAAAATATACGTTACAGTCAAACTAAAATCATACTAATCAAGCCGATGACGATCAGTTTATCATAATTGAGACTATCGTAATTCAGTATTATTTAAAAAAATGTTCATTAGCTGTATTAAGTGTAGACTATCGCTAGACCTATATTTTCAGCCCCATATGATAAGCTTTCGCATGTAAGTAACGTAGAAATGTAACCTTAAATTGTACGATTAACATAAGATTAAATCAATTCTTAAACTTATATATAAATAGAGTTCATCATGATACATACGTTACATCTTATTTCGCGGGGTTCCTTATTCCTAAATCCGCTCCTGCTCAAGAGAAGGACAGAACGGTATTCAGGATTCGCTCTCTCTTTCTATTCTCTATAACATTTTTTGCGGGCTACAGAGAGCAGTCCAGCTCAGTCCAGCTACTATAATGTCGATGGTTTAAGCTTCCGGGGAACTCGGCTCTTTTCGGCACCTATTCGGGTCTGTTGAGTCATGCGCTGCTTAGTATCTAACATATTAAAGTCACCAACAAACTCGTCAGAGGTTCAATTATGGCGGACTGCTTGAGCCATACGTTTACTGATATACCACTAATTTTGTTTTTTTTTTATCTAGATACTTGATTTGCTAAGATTGACAATTTTTCGTTGCTCAACTTATGCATTTATACACTTGCTTTATAAATTTATCAAGACATCAAGCAATAGATTCGAAATTATAATAATTATAGGAACGGTGACCCACGCTAGCATTTCTGCTCGAATTTCACTACAGATAAGGAAAACGAAAATTGAGGACGACCTAACCCGTTTTGCATGACTGCTGGTACGGTGCTATTTATTCACTAGACTGTGACTTGTGAACAGTCTCAAAAGATTGTGCAAGCTAGAGATTACAATTTGCAAACAACCGAGATAAAATGAGGAATATCTTAAAGATTCAAGTGTCGTTATCATGGCAAAATATATTGATATGATACTGAATGATTTTCAACAGTCACTCTACTTTTCCTGATAGCGTTAAATACTTATTAAATATGAAGTCTTGAAGACGTATGGCCTGATGATTTCACTTTCAAAATATTTGACAAAGAACACACATTCTAATAGCAATGGCAAGCTCATGTCCATGCTTATTGTACAGTAAATAATTATTGTATATAAAAATATTAAATTCTACAAATTATCAGTACATCACGAAACGATTAATAATAATAATAATAATAATAATAATCAACCACGAAGATACCTTCAGGTACAAGATAATATTTTGATTATCAGAATCTACCGCGATATTATAATTTTAATGAAACGTAACATCCGATATGGCCAAATTAAATTCTTCAAATTGCGTGCGTTAAGTAGGTTTACAGTTAACAAATATATACGGAGCCTATTCCTGTTGTTCCATAATAAAGTTTATTAACAATGTTTCATAACAATGGTAACAATATTAAATACATAAATTTCTGTATGTATATTACACTATGAATAGTTTCGCGAGATCTACATCTAGGAATCACAATACCTGAATAATCTAATTTCCTCGCTACCCAATTTTCATTGAATTTCATTGTTAGTCTTAGATACAGCATGTCCTAAACCACTTTTTAAAAAATAATCAATATTTATGGTACAAAGTCAATTTTAAATAAATAAATTCTGTATAAATACATGCGCCGCAATTAAACCACTTCAGTTACATTTATTCGCGCGTACATGTGTCAATCAGCCATTTATCAATGTCATAACGGGTTGCACTGCTTGGCATACAATACAATTAATATTCATGAAAGTAAAATATCGTGAAAAAATACGCCCAAAAAATTTCCTAATTTACAATTATTTACGTTAAAAATAAAAAATGCAACCATCGTTCAAAGGTAACGTAAAATTTTACACTATGAAGAGTAACGCATCCTAATTTTCGTGTTAAAATTATCTTGCAACCATAATTCAATTACAATACCTGACTTCACATTAATCGACTCACGTTCTTTGCATTATCCTAACTTTACATTGAGCAATTGACATTATAAATTAAAAGTCAAACGCTGATGCACGGTGTATAAGCAGTGAACATATTCGTGTAATTAATTAAACAAAAAGATAGTATTGCACCACAAGCCGAACCTATTTGCATGACTATACCAGTATAGAAAAGTGATTTGGCTCCTGCATCGCGTCTAAATATCGTTGTTATAGTCAATTTTATATAAGAAATAAGACCCACTAATAAGATCCACGTTGTGACAACCAGCGCAGTACCAATTTCCGAGCCTTGCATGGGTGGTGCAGGCGATTTTAAAGCCAACAGAATGACATAGCTACACGCCGTGAAACTCATTATTGACAAGAAGCTAGTAACTTTGAGATTTGGGACTGGAGTCCAAAGCGCAAGGAAGCAAGCGATCGGATTAGCCATATGTGCTAACGTGGCTGTCAGATGATATGCCACGTTTCCGTATGGCAAACAAGAATATGATTGTATACCAGGCAAGAAGCCATGACCTAAGAAACATACGGTTCCCATTAAAATAAAGAGATAACTCTTACATATTACAGACTGACTACGGGGATTAGAAAGCTCATAAGCACCAGTACCACTGGTAGTTTCTAATTCACTATTATAATTTTCGATTTCAGAATTATATTCATTTGTAATAGTGTTGTTGGTAGTATTGTCGCCATCGTAGTTGTTCCTTTCTCTGGATATTCTCGATTTTGAATTTATCCTCTCGATCTGCACTACAGGGAGATACCGGAGCAAGACGAAGGCACTGAGCGACAATATTAATATGACAAATATAAAAAGAAAATAATCTTTCGGTGGAAATCTCGGTGGCGGCACGTACGGTATGATCTTGCCATCGTCGTCGGTAATACATTCGGGATTTCCACCGACGCCTTGAATCAAGGCCACTATACTTGGCAAAACTCCACTCAAACCTTCGCCTATAAAGTAAGATATCAGATAGATTTCTTTGAAATCACGTAGATACGGCATAAACAGTACAGAACTGGTGCAGCTCAGTAACGCCGTGAAGAACACAAGAATAAACATGGCCGTGCTGTGCTCTGTACTGCCATAAAAAGTCGTTCTGTCGTAGAAGAAGGCCAGAAGACCAATAGCTATTATGTCCATGGAAAGTAATATACAAATCCAAAATGTTTCAGGAAAATTTGGCAGATATTTACGTGTTAGCGTGTACAGGATAGGCCCTATGTTTGCGGCTTGAACTAAAACTGACAAGTATGCTGGGAGACCCCAACCTTCCGGTGCTGAATTAACCAACAGAGGCAGCTGGACAAAGATTCCATTGACGCCGATCCACGCGGATATTCCAAAAAATATAACTAACGCGTGGACGATCAATCGCCGACCTGGTATCCATCTTTCGCATTTCTTTCTTCTATTTAACATGATCTGACTATTTGCTTTGACGTTGGGGCATACAAGTGGCTGGTGTTCCGCCTCGCATCTGAATAATAACAAATTATTACGTATCATCGTGAATGACTTTAATTATTCTGAATATAATGTTTACTCGAGAGCTAAGATCATTATCAAAGTGCAAATGAAATATAAATAAAGCTTTATAATTTTCTAAAGAAATTTCTATCAGACTTACCCACAATACTGACAGGACATCGAACTACTGGTAGCATGTATGATATCATTTCTAAATGAGCACTTCCATCTCCTCTCTATTACGGTTTCCATTTTTCCTTGAAGTTTGTAATCCTAACAATAAAGTTTATCAGTGGAGATAGGGCGTGTGGGTTTATGTCCAAACAGTCATTGAGTAAATGCAAACTAGGCTGTCTCGTAGATGTCATAAGCTATATAGAGTTTATACACGTTAAATATTGTAAGAAAAATCTTCATACCAAATCAACGTTAATATTGCGTTCAATTTAAATTAACCAACTTCAGATGCCTACGCAAGGAGAGAATTTAATGATATTTATTAAGACGTCAAGCCTAGCTGGTCTTTTGTGAGGCAACTAACGAACAGATATTCTGAGTCATGATGATCTTTGCGAATTTATTTTTATAATCGAGCCATTGATGCCAACAGACAATTCTTGAATAATTGTGAAGTGGTTATTCGGTTCCTGGATTTGCACAATTAACTGGCATTATTCGAACAGTGGAGAAGCCATATATATATATATATATATATATATATATATATAAAGAATATATAATCAGCTGAAAGATATGATATATATATATACATATATGATGAAACTTTAAGGTTATTAAATGAAGTTACAGTATTTGGCCCTTATCTATGTAGGTCGAAATATCTATATTATAATCCGTAAGTACATACCAAATTCTCTCGTCATTCGAGACGTAAAACTACTCCATATGGTGAACGGTAACTGTGTAGCGAGGATTTGTGTCCCAAGAAATACTTTGCAGTAAAAGTGTCAATTTTTCAATTTTAACCCGTAAGTGTTGAATTTTAATCCTTAATAGAGTCACAATAAACCTGCACTATTCAAAGGAATGGATGTTAAGTAAAAATAGCAAATTGATCCCTATAGACGTCACTGAACTGAAGTGATTAAGAGCACACGAACGAGACTACTGATTGCACTCTTGACACTGTCAAGTGACTCTCAATTGATACGACTACTCATAATTGTTATGAAGTGAACGTTTGTCAAATTCTGATGAATAAAAGAACAGCAGTGCCACGTCGCTAATCCCAACGATTTACAAGAGACCTATTGGTATCTATAATTTCAAGAATATATTCATTAAAATTGAAGCTCTTGTACCAAAAAAATTTTCCTTTTCTAAGACAATATCACAACATGGCTTGCGATACCATCATCACAAATTATTATTGTTACGCTAGCTACAAAATTATAAAGGATTTCCTAATATCATACACATGGAGAATAGGATTGAAATATGTTTAAAACATTGACCATGACGAACATAGTAATAGCACCGAATAATGAACCTGTTTGTGTAGCCACACCAGTGTAAAAAAGACCTCTGCCAGGGTCTGGTCTAAAAAGTGTAGTGATACCCATTTTGACAAATCCTATCAAGCCATTAACTAATATCCAGGATATGACAACTAGAAATTCACCATACCAAGTATTTTGAAATGGTGGCGATGGAGATTGCAGAGCTAAATAAAATAAGTAAGCCGAAAGTGCTAGTATCAGCACTGTTAGCCAGCTAAGTACATGAATTTTTGGGTTCTTAATCACAAAACCTAAACACATGGCCAACGGACCTGCCATCGATCCAAGAGTTACGGTTAAATGATACGCTACATTTCCATATGGCAAACATGAGTAAGATTGTATACTGGCAAGAGCAGCATTACCTAAACAGCAAACGACAGCCATTATAATTAAAAGGTAGACATAAGTTCTCACGGCCATAGTCCAGCCCGATGAAGTCTTATAGGTTGGTAACGCATTTGTATCTGTAGGTAGTGTTTCAGTACTTCCAGGGGGCTTAACTAGCTCCCTCCGAGCTATGGGAGTTTTTGTCAAAGCTATGAAGGAGGTGAAACTCATGAATAATACAATACTGAGAAATATAAAGAAAGCTTGCGTTGAAAATCTTGGTTCAGGATAATATGTAGTGATTTCAATTATATTTGAATCTGGCAAAGTAGAGTTTATGCATTCTGGGTTTCCTCCTACTCCTTGTATTAGAGCTACGGCGCTTGGCAGAAAACCACTAAGGCCTTCTCCTACTAGATAGGATACGAGGTAAATTTCACGATAGTTACGCATGAAGGGCATGAATAAAACGGAGCTAGTACAGCCAACAACTGCTGTAACAAACATTAGACCCAGAAGAGCTGTTGAGTACTCCGCACTGAATATCGTTGATGTCTTCTGATAAATAAAGGCCAGTGTAAAGGTTGCTATTGCGGATGCTCCCAGTAGTGTGGAAATTATAAGGCTATCTTGTGGTGCCGCTGCATACCTAAAATATAGAAACTTTTTATAAAAATAATAATGAAAGTGACGAAGCAAATTACCATGATGGGAAAATATGATACAGCCTCAAATAAAAAACTTGACAGCAAAAGATTAAATAGTCTCGCTAATGCTTTGCTATATATTATAGACAATACGAAGAAAAATAATACTTGTACGTTGAATTGCAGTTTCTTAGCGATGAGCATGTATCGACATAATATAATATAGGATTACAAATCCAATAATTAAACACATTTGACTAAGCATACGGTACAGATGACCCAAAATTTTCATACTCCATTATCATCATAAACTCTCAAATGCATAAAATGCCACCTTCACATGTTAATCCAAATTGACATAAATTTCTACTTCTGCTATCAAACGATTGGAATAACATTATTACCAAAAAAAACTGTCTTTCTCAGCCAGTTGCATGACTATGAAACTATGAAGACACAAGTAATATAGAAAAAGAAAGGAGCAGGAAACCTTTAATATCAAGCTTCTTCAGTGGTCATACAATATATTTCCACAGCTTTAAAATAATCTTCCCGCCGCAACAAGTTATCATGTAGATAGATAAAAAAGGTTCTACACTTTCGCTACAGAGAGCGTTAAATAGCTCTTGTATCATGATAATTCCAATTATACTATGAATCAGAGATGATAAGATACGTCTGGCACTTACTTGGCATACAATGAGTACAAAACCGGACCCAAATTGGCAACCTGAACCAGCATCACCATGTACGCAGGTAGACTCCATCCCTCCGGAGCCGTATTTACCAATAAGGGCAGTTGTACATAAATCCCGTTAACACCCATCCAAGCACCGACTCCGAACATCAAAGCCAGAGCATCGACAAGAAGACGCCTGTTGCTGAATCTTTGGGTCAACGTCATCTCGTACTTATTAATTCTTTATGTCTCCGTGTTAAAGCACTCCTCAGGAACACAAAATTGTCATTTCCTTTATTTCCGTAAAAGATTATTTTAACAGAAAGTTTTATTGGTGTTCGCACAAAAAAATGTCACTCGACGGTACCGTCAATAAATGTGGTAAAAGATTTTCACTATCCTCGTAGAGTTCTTTTAACTGCATACAGAACTATCCAACAGTCCGGTCAAATTTCAATATGTACATTCTTTTTCCTTTTAAGACCAGCAGATATTAGCAGCATGCCGAAAGGTCAGAATATGCTATCGCGGTTAAAGGCACTTCGTATAAAAGATCAAGATGCAACCTGAATCGTCCGCAAGGAATGTATCGTTACAAATGAATATCTGCTAATCACAGGGAGTATATGTGTGTATAGAATGACATTTGCAACGTTAATTTACCGAAGTCTTTTGTTCCTTCTGTTACGTGTTCCAAGAACACGTATAACCTGCAATCATTAACGGAAGTACGTCTGCGCGTCACAAGTTAAAAACGTCGGTACAACATTCAACGCATGCGTAGCGAAACAGACTGCCAGATTCTTCACTCACAATCAGTTGGGTTACCGACTCACTGAACTGTTCGACCTGTCCCCATTCGTTTCTACTTTGCACTACCTATATTCTACACACTTTTACCCACCAATCGGCTGATCATGATCGATAGCTCGTGCTAAATATTTTCTTCAGATTTATGATCTAGTCCTCGGTAGAATTCTCGCATTTATACTGCTCTACTGGCAGTCAGAGACTGACTATCGGTTGTAATGTGATTCCTGTATTATAAAACCCTATCTTTTTGGACTCGTCAGGCAATCCTAGCAACTGATTACTGTCGCTATTAAACATTTTGACTGATAAATTTATTCATTGACAGATGACAACTCTTCAAATTAATTATATTTACCTTGTCACCTTGATTCTTTTTAAGATTAATAATTGATTAAGGATAATTAAAAAAGTGTGGCATAATAATTATATCCTACTATTGACCTCTTTTGAAAGGTTGTAAGTATGCTATAAGTTTTCATTTTATTATTTCTAATAAAGTTTCTTATCTCTCAGGCGTATATTTTTACTACGAATGAGGTTATGAACGACCGATGGTAAATCGTTGACCGATGCGTATACTACAAAATGCTGTAATCGATGTTTAATAAGCGTTCAAAGGTCTGTCTAATGAACACAATTTTATTTCACTTAAGCGCTATTCTCGACCTCTCAGGGATCGTAAAACGTATACAAGATCTTTTTAAACGATATAAAATGACGATAATTCCTACTCAAAGAAGCGAAAGCGTTGGAATTCGTAACTATTACTTCCAGTTATTATATCGATTTTGTCCATTTTCCTGAGGACTTACCTCTCCAAAAGAAAGCTACAACCGCTCGATGGTCCAACTGAGATCCTGGAGTTTTTGTTGACGTTCGAAGCAGCGTACTTAAAATACAGACTGACATAGTATAGGACAGTACCGATATCTAATCGGTATCTTAGAAACGTAGAACGATCATTCGAGATTTTTCAATAGTATCGTAAAATAACTTTTTATTAAATCGAGAGACATCAAATAAAAGAAGGAAAGGCCGATAACAAGTGAAACATAATTTTATTCTTATCTTGTTAAATTATCAACGACGTTTGTTTACTGAGAATTATTTAATAGCCCTCGCAGCAATCTGTGGCTGTCATATTTTTCTTAAAGACATCACGAGCCTTTCAGTTCCATGGGTTTGAACCCCTAGGTCCGCGCACGTTAGATTTATTAAAGACGATATTATTTTTCATGTCACGACACGTAAGAATTCCAGGGAAAACGAAATTAATTTTTTTTTTTCTTTAAAAATGGACGACGCAGGACAGCAGGATGACGTGGTCGAAGTAAAGACAACTCATGAATATAGCAAGAATTTTATAAAAGACGAGGCAGACTCACAGATGGTTTAAGTATATCATAGTATACATCTCAAAACTCTTGCGAGCGTGTTTGTGTTTCGTATTAACGGAAAAATGTCGGAATGGGAAACAAGGAGAGCAAGAGAATAGATAAACATAGCAGACAGATCGGCTGCGTACCATGTTAACCCAATTTGCAAAATATGGAATAAATCGAACAAGGGAGGTACCCAACGACCTAGAGTACACCGTGGAGAGTTTTCCTTTTATTCGATAAATCCCTTCGCTCTTTTTCTTGAGAAAATATCATACTCGAACCTCGGCTTGTTTCCCATTGTCAAATATATCCTTTGTTACAATATACAATAATATTACAGATCTGAGCTCGTGGAAACCAAAAAATCGGCAAAACCAACATTTTCATCAGAACGATACAACGTAACCCTGATATATCGTACAGAGTGAAATACGAACAATAATAATTGTCGAATTTTCAAATAAATATAATTGCGTCGTACAGAGCTCGATTGAACTTTATATTTGTAATACAATATACGGATATCGCAGATACGAAGTAATTCAAAGAACGTCAATAAAGAATTGTGAAACATTTGCGTTATGCGAGCAACACATAAATAGTTGTAGAAGATAGCTGGTACTCGTGCGATAATAATTCTCTGAAAGATACCGAATGCGTAACGCGCGTGTACGATATGGTGAAACAGAATTTTCAAAATATTTGCACGCGAGATTCCGTGTTATTAAAAAAAGATGTGACTACATGGTATTAGGTACTGCAGTGGGCAATGTATAAGTATATAGATTGACGCATAAGCAAAGAACGTACGTCGAGCGTTCCTGCAGATATTCTGCTGAAGCTACTCGCGAAAGGGCGAAAAACGTTACCGAGAAGTACAGGTTATAAATTTTAATGCGGCAGAACGAATTGACGTGGGAAATACATTGGATGCTTGTGTTTCAGCAAGTTTTCTGTTTATGTAAAAAAAAGGAAAAAAAAAGGAAATATCTGAGACGTAATAAATATTGAACGATGCCACGAGAATGCCAGTAACGCAATGTATTGGAGAATAAATCAATTTGTCCTCTGCGAGTATATTATGTATATTCTAGGTTACGTTACGGTTAGGTTAATTTGACATTGTACTGTACGAATACGCGTTGCGTAGGTTTAGATCGTTGTCAGAAAAAATATAAGACAAGCATAAAGTACGCGGGGAGTATATAAAAACAGAAGTAAAAAGAATCGTAAGGTTCTTGAAATTCTTTCCTCGCAATCGTCACGTTCCACTGAGCGGAAGGGGACTTTTTTTTTCAAGTAAATATGCGAGCTAAGCACTTTCAGAGAATTAGCCACGTGATACCGTACTTCTGGATGAAGCTTGATCAGCAAGTAACGATTAAAATCCACTTTCAAATAATGTAAACAGGATCCACGATTAACCACTTACCCTGGCGCAATTCGATACCAGTCGGTTTTCATGCGGGCGAAAACTTTCTTCTGATAATTTTTATACCAAAGTCTGCATGTAAACGAACGTGCTGAATAATTGTGAGCCCTACGTAGCTGAACGTCTGGAAGACTCCAAGTGGTTGGAAAAAGTGTATCTATTTATAAATGAAAGAAAGAGAAAACATGAAATCGTTAGAAACGAAGTAATTTAGCCTAAAGTGTTGTGCGCTTTCTCGTGTTAACCGTGTAGGAGAGTTTACGATGAGTGTAATAATTTTGTGCTTGTCCGTGTATGTATTTTATAGCTGATGCGTGTAAAGTCAAAGTGCGATTGTCAGAGCCACTACGCTTACAGCAGTGCGTAGGAAGAATCTTAGACGAAAGAAGAACGTATTACCTAAAAATTGATTTGTCTCGTTACACTCAAGTAATGAATGTCAGAGGGTGTTCCCTCTTTCTCTTCTTTTTTTTTTTTCTTTTCTTTTTTACGAATATAATATCAATAGTAATACGACGAATGGCAATAGGATATGCGCGTATGAGTCAATATGCACGCATGCGTGTACAGGCAATGAAAATATTTGAAAAATCGTCGTGTATAAGAATAATAATAGCAGTAATAAAAATAATAAAAATACGTGGATTGTACAAGCAGGACGTAATGTTAAGGGTGTATACATGTTGTTTCTTGTTGTTCTAAATATAGTTCATAGGTACAAGGTTTCCCGCGATTATCGAACAGCAACGAACGAGCCCGATTATTGCCGAAGTCAATTCTTTTCGCAAACAATATGTCGAAGAGGTTAAGCGCCCTTGCGAGGATAACGTCCGTGACATTTTCGACTACCGCGTATATAGTATTTGGTACAGGTATATACAAAGTATACAGCTCTGCTAATCAGAGAAGGGGATGTATGGCGCGAATTACAATTTCTTATATTTATAATGCTCGGAGTATTTAACGAAGCGTCATTGATACCTATCGCTCAATTATCATTATTGTTTTTCTTTTCCTGACACTTTAATATACGAGAATTCGTGTTAGCTTTTGACAAATTGGATGCGAGCAGGAGGCATGCGACGTTTGAATAGCGTTATGCGCTTTAAAGTGTATCCATTTTTCTGTTGGAGGGATGAGACAAATTCGTACGTTACAGCGATGACCTTGATATTCTCATTCTTTCTTCTAATTAAAATATACGCATGCATTTATTATTTAATCGACGAAAATGATGTCTCTTGATACCCTGATTTGTCAGACTTATAAACGGAATTAGGAGAGCGACGGCGATTGCGGCGTCTTTTATTTTTAATTAATAAAGAGTACTGTTAATTATCGCGCGTTAAATACTCCGAAAATAGGGGGAACGAGTCTCTCTTGTACCCACTCCTAACATCGATGCTCTAGATACTAAGAAGTCGCTTAAGGTTCTTTTTTTATACATGAACGACTAGTATAATAGGTGAAAAAGTCTTTTTTTTTTAGAGGAAAATAAGTTCTTTAGTGAATTGACAAGTAGATATAGGTGTAGAGTCAATGGAGGAACGTATTGTTCCTCAGGCGTTTCTTACATCTACTCGCTAGTATCATTTTCTAAGTTTCTAAATCACCGATAAGACTAACGTATCAGTTCTTCGTGAACCTTGGACACTATTACTGACCAATGAATGGACATGAGTCGGAATGTTGTTACTGATTGGTCAAAATTTCCTCCGAAATATTCAATGCTCCGGCGGTCGAGTTCGCTAGGTTATCGAGTGCCAGGTAGGAGTCGAACCACCTCATCCTGGAATTCCTTATCACGATCAAGTCCATACGTGGTTATACACTAACGCTGTATATATTGTTTAATAAACTAAACTAGCTGTTCGATACTTGATACCATTCATCTACGAAGCACAGGTGCAAGAGAGGATCGTCTTCCCGATTCAAAGAGGATCGCCCCGCCGGGCAGCCATCTTGGCCGCTCTTGAAGCCAAAGCTCCCAGAGAACAGACCAGTCCAGTGAGAGTTTCCCAGAGGGTAGATCTGCGTCTCTTTTGGGGTTGACTCCCTCCATAGAATCCGCTACCAGGCCCGCCATTTTCACGAATCTTCTGACGCTCGAGGCTCCCAATGGACTCACGATATCTTGACGGATGGATGATGCTCTGAGTCTGATTATGATGCTGATCGCTAATGATACTCGATGACAGTATACTTGGCCTTGGTGATCCACTTCCGCTTAGAGAGGCGTCGCTCCGTCGCGACTGTACGTTGCTAAGTCGACGGTCCATGAGCTTCACCAGGTTCTGATGGACTCGCTGATCGCTCTCCGCGATCCCGAGAGTTTGACGCCTTACTTCATTGATTTGACAGATTTCCGGTAGCACTTGTCAGGCATATTCCGTATCGGTCGATGCAGATCGCTCAAGATGACCTCCTGGACCTTGCTGCTGATTCTGTTGCTGTGCTTGAGCATAGGCCAGACTCTTCTGGTAGCTGAATAGCTGCCTCTCAAGGGAGTAATTCTCAGCTTGAAGTGCAGCGATTTCGCGGCGCATCTGCTGGTTATGCACTCTGCAGACATCGTCGTACTTGTGGTAAGTTGCTTGGAAGAGAAGATGGCTCTCGTTCCATTCGAGTCTGACCCTCAATTGACCCTTATCGGTAAGAAAGGGGCACTGATCGTCCTTGACTTCCGTTACACCCAGACTGGTCTCCATAATGATACCTTCGTCAGCAGGTTCCTGAGCGTAATACCTAGAGAAAGGAGCACCAGGTAAACCAGCAGCTTCCGTATCCGGTTCTTCTCCTCTCATGAGATAAGCCGACCAGCTGACGTATCTAAGATGATTCCTCGGTACGTTATGAATATCTTTATACACCAGATGCAATCTGACAGTATCTGAATGCAGGTCGGCTCGTATGGCCCAAGCTTGCTTGTCCCGGTCGTAACAGGGTGCAGCTGGCAATACCGAAGGTCCAAGAGCTTGAACTGCGATCTCAGATATTGTGCGAGCCTCCACCATCTCAAGAGACACTCGAACGACCCCCTTGTGGGCTATTTCGGACCAGCGCACTCTTGGATGCCATCCGAATCCACGACCCTCTGCGTCCGATAGGTCCTCTATGTGTCCAGATTCTATTCTTCTATCACCTTCTCCTAGAGCAACGCTATATCGTACTCTGCAGCGGTGATCGAATCCAGTAAGCCTCACTAAGTAGACACTGAGTCTTCCTTCCTGACGAGCTTCGCCTTCCTTATTGCCAAACGGATAGATTGTCAGATTCCAATCGAAACCACCAAAAGTAAAATATCCCGTCTCCAGTTTATTCGGCTTAGATTGACCTGCCGTGAAGACTCCGGTGGGCATCCTCACTTCATCCGTATAAACGGTCCTCACATTCGCCATTGAGAGCTCCAGCTGAAACTCTCCATTGGGATCAGCGAAATTCCTGCTGTACAAATCCGAGACTGGTATGTAGTTCCTGTTTCCCTGAGCTGGAGCGTCGTATGTGAACTTTACTCGCTTCCCGGAGAAGCCCTCGTTCACGGAGAAGTGTTCACGATTAAGGAGGGTGAACGTGAAGTCCACGTAAACCCGAAGACCAGGTGCCGCACCGCGCCATACCAAGTAGACACCTAAGACCTTGCATAAGATATTCATACACACACACACATATATATATATATATATATAGTACAAAACTCAAAAAATTTAAATTCATGTAGAGTATTCAAGATACACAAGTTTGAAATTTTAAAAGAAAAATCATACGACTCTCGTTACCTTGTCTCCGCGTGAAAATGCCACGGCCCATCTTTGAAAACCGCACACGAGTTCCTTGCTGGTTACGTCTCTCTCAGGATCTCGCACGACGCTGCGCGTCACGACAAAGGAAAAGACTCGCGTGCCACCGCGGTCTGGCAGCTGCGTGAACCTGTACAGCAGAGCCATCACCGCATCCCGAGGATCCCCTTAGATGGTACTTGACCACACGAACCTAACCTCTCGAAGTTCCTGAGTGGATCCCTGAAAAATAATGGAATTTTTTTATAAACAATGTACTTTGCTGGGGCTGTATGAATCGCGTGTTCAAAAAACATTCCTTTCTTTAATATAATTGACACTATATACACCTGTATAAACGTGTATAAACACAGGCTTTTTCGGTGAACGGACAAGGGTCGGGATAAGTGGTGTACGCACGAACTACGCACGTTACATTACACTCCAAGATAACCCAGTTGGATATCTTTTATAGGTTAACGTGACCTAGGTTCACTTTTATATCGTTATCGAGCCACCTTTAGTAGCAGTAAAGCCTGACGTGACGGTTACACGTGAGGGAAGTTAGTAGAGAACGAATTTGAATTGTGAGTAATGCGATTAATCGAATGTAGCAGTGACCAGTTCGGTACGACCCTAGTAAATTAAGAGGTTAGAAAAAAAAGAAAATGGGACGCAGAAAAATGTAAAGAAAATGCCGATAAGGTTTAACTCTAATGGGAATTATTTAAATTAGTCGGTGATTACCGCCAGCTGTAAAGGGAAGAACCATTGACCTAAATAATCTGTGGCAACGTGAGCGCAGCGATATCCCATAAAATTATTCATACGAATATCCAAGCCATTCGGGAGTCAAGAGCATCAGTTTGCGGCAAGGATGAAGAACGACGAGAAGCTCGTAGTTTTCGGGGGCCCGAGACTATATCGTGAATGGGGCTATCGGTTTACCAATCAGGCCAGGTACGCCAAGGCCATAAGTGCCTTTACGAAGTCCACGGAACAGGCGGAAACCGAGGACATTAGAACCCTCATAGGATGGAGCAGAGCCCTCAGTAAATTCACCAGATACCCCACAGCAGCGGAGATCGTGGAAAAGTGCATGGAAATCGGTAAAATATAATTGACAGTAAATTATAATAAAAGTTAAAATTACGTGGGATCGAGTCGATCGATTAAATCAATTATTACGTCATTTTCGTTATCCGCACGTATTCGTCATGCATCAATTCCTCTTCGTTTCGAACTGTAATCGGTCACGTAGATGATTAAAATCTTGAGCCACCCTCCAGCAAATAACGACCCTCGTACGTGACTCTTAGTGGTCGAAATCGGTTCTGCGCGCAAGAGGATTCTCATTAACTTGGTCCGTTTGACCGTTTCAGATCCACAGAATTACCGTGTCAAATGGCGACGCGTCGAGACTCTATTTCAAATAGGAGAATTCGACTACAGTCTAGTCCATGCGCACCAGGGTATGAGCCACAGGAGATATCCCTTCGAGTGGGGTGTCTTCCAGGGTAATGAGACCACGGAAGATTGCGTGGGCAGAAACACGTCAGCCAGGGTACTCATGGAGTTGTATCCATGGATCAAGAATGTCCAGGAACAGCGAAAGATCCTGATAGCAAAGCTGGACGAGGAGGAGGATGAATTTGAAGGTGAGCGGGAGACTTCTGAAGGAAGATGAAAGGAAAAAAAAACAAAATACATATTGATATAATACTTTAGGAATCGACGACGAGCACTCTAGATTCAAAGTAAACGATCCGAACACCAAGCTGGAATTGTTTTTGAGGAAGCTGCACAGAGTCATGGCTAAAACGTACCTGGACCATGGTGCAAAGGACAGATACTTCCTGGAGAGCGTTCTTGAGAATCCGAATGTGTGGTCAGCGAACGCAAAGGGTAGTCAGGACGTGTATAATTTTGCGAATAGGTCATATACGAGAACTTGTTACCGGCAGGAAGTTTTGCGTATACGCAAACCCTTTTACGTGTTCCGTTTCATACGTAACGCGAGGTCGCCTGGCCATAAAGAGCAAATGTTGCGCGAAAGGCAACTCAGGCGATACAATATCGTGATAGAAGCTGATTTCATTTTAATGGAAGCTCACAGAGCGAGAATGTCCCAGGATTATCCACTGTTCTTCAACTACGTGAGCCGTGCTAAAGACGTCTTCGAGTCCTATTCGGACAAGATGTTCCCTCTGAAACAAAGGTGTTTGAATGCCATTTACAAGATGGCCAGTTGGGCTTACATAGACACGAGGAATTTAACATGCTTTAAGAAGGAGAGTATCAAGCTGCTTTATCTTAAGCATCATCTGGGTATACGAGTTGCTAAATTGCCGCGAGATTCCGAACTGGGTTGGGTGCCAACGTTGAACAAGAAAAGCGCCCTTAAGAGATTTCGCAAAAGATTAGCACTGGCTTCGGAACCATTAGAACTTTCTTGGTTGTTTCACGAGTTGGCTAAACTTCTTACAGAAACACGACGCTACGACCTGGCCCGTTTCTACGCTAAGAAGGCTCGCGACGTCAGCAACGAGGCCGAAATTCATCAATGGACCGTGAACGCGAATCACGTTCTGATTAGAATCGAATTAGATCAAAACAATCGTAACGAAGCTCGCGAGGCTGCGCAGCTGGCTCTGCTAAATTCGAAGAGACTGGGAATCGATTATCTTGCTGACTTTTATGAAAGAGCAATAAAGCTGGTGGACGACATGGATTTTGAAAAAATAACTGGTCTGGACAGTATAGAAACCAGAGAGCAGCTAATCCTTGATCTAATGCCGTCGGAATTGTATACCAACGTAGACTTCCTCCTGAGAAGCATGAACGTGGTGCCCGCACGTAGAAGACTGACGGTAATGCCAGGATGCAAGCCCATTAATCACAAGTACAAGCTATCCTGCAAGCGGAACACTATCCTTCCCGACCCACCCAAGGATCCTGAGAAGGAAGCCAGAGCAGTGATGCTGAAGCAGTACGCCCCTTCAAAAAAGATTCTCGGTTGGGTAAACTTTGAGGAGTACGAATAATGAGTTTACTGTGACAATTGGTTAAACGTTATCCTATAACTATCATAATTGTGTGTCCTGAACGTTTGAGATCCTATGCAACGCATGTCCTAGAAATATTAAAATTGTGACTACACGATTGAAGGTTCTTTCAGTGAACAGGCGCCACATTCAACGTGCTTCTGAGTAACGTAGAAATTATGAAAATCCATTAAAGAGTAGGTAGTCGCTTCCTGCTCGCTAGCGTGGTTGTCCGTCACGCAGCTTGATAGTCTGACTGGCCGAAAAACGTAATTCCGGCAATCAAGCGGAAACAGTGAGAAGCGCTGCGTGCAGTCAGCTCGTTTTCTCCAGTGAAAATGTACTCTTCGGTTTTCCCCCAGAAAATCCTTTATCTTCGAAAGCGTGAAAGTCCCTTCCCGATGCTGTGCCAGGACGAGAGTCGGTAGCAAATAACAGCCCTGTAGAAGTCTCATTTCCTGCCTTTATTTTGTTTCCACAACAGCAACAGTCGTCATTCAATTTGCGTTCGTTCAGCCGACGTGAATGCTCTGACATGTCCTTTAACCTGTCAAATACCAAAGTGAAACGTCATACGTTCGCGAGCCTTCCGGAAGTAGATTTACCTTGTGATTTTGAGGACACTGATGCGGAGGACACCAAAGACGTGATACAGAAAGCGGAAGCACGTGCCAGAGCTTGTCAGAGGGGAGGAGGTTCTAAAATTTTAAAAGGTACCAACAAGCACTTCGCTCAGGCACTTCACCAGGAGGCAGACACCTTGCATCATAATGGGAATTACGAGACAGCCTTGATATTGTATCACAGAGCAGCTCGTGCCTATCCCCGTGACATTAGCCACGCGGTGGCAGCACAAAGAACATCGGCAGCCATAACCTCGGCAACGAATCCATCGAGAGCCTTGAAGAGTCTTTTGCCCAGAGTTAGAAACGGATCTGAACTCGCGGCTGTTCTCTGTCCAGAATCTGCGGCACTGAGAGCCTTGACCATCCTGAGGGAATCCCCGAATCCTTCGTCGGTCGTATCCCAAATATTCGAGTATTTCAATTATCGTAAGGATTTCTGGAGGATGCCGACGGAGTCCGGCAAGGAGTTACCTGTGAAGCTAGCACGCTCCAGGATAATGCTGAGGCAGCTTACGAGCCTTGCCAGTCTGTCCTCGAAGAATCTGGAGGCTTCCTTCCGTGCGGGCAATGTAAACGCGACCTTGAGAATAGGAGAAGAATTACTTGTGCTAGCCGCTGCTTTAGAGAATCCTCATAGACACAGAGTCACGGCTCACAGATGCATCGCCCTGACTTATATATCCATGGGACGTCATGATCGTGCCATTGGCCATGTGTCCAGGATGGTTTACTCGGCGAAGATGTCCGGAGATATCATCCTCAGGGCAGAGTCATTCGTTACTTTGGGTAAGGTTCACCTGGCCTTTGGGCACCTGGATGCGGTAGCTCGTGCCTGGGAGAGACTCGTTCACGATATCCAGGAGTCCCTTCCCAGAGCGTGGCTTCGGCATGAGATAGGACGATGTTACCTGGAAATGGGAAGACACAATGAAGCTCTGTTAATGTCTCGCGAATGCTTGAAATCGGCACGTGCGTCAAATTCTAAAAAATGGTTGCTCCATGGTAAATTATTATGCGGCCAGGCTTTAGTCAAGCTGGGAAGGTTTGCCGAGGCTCTGGAAGTCCTCAGGGTGTCCGCAAGGATCAGCGAGGAGGAGGGCGACACGCCGACGTTGTCTTACATCCGTGATCTTATTAGTCGGGTGTCCTCTGCACTGAGAAGTCTGACGGCTCAGCGGCGCAACGGAAGCTGCGAACGCCTCGGGAAGTTGCGCAGGAGAAGTGACGTAGCCGTTGAGAGGGAAAATCAATTCCTGGCAGTAACGGAGGAAAAGTCGAACTCTTCACGGAAGAGTAAGCTGTCCTTGCAATTTCCAGAGACCCTGGATATTTCGACTGACTTGCGTGCAGCCAAAGGAATGGTTTGCTCGAGGGAGAAAGTAGAAAGGGAAGAGGTCGAATGCTCGTCTTTACCAATGAGAACGAAGCTGTCTATCGAAGCGAGAGTCTCGAAGGGAACCTTCATGAACGAAACGAAGGATCTCGAAGGTTCTCGAAGCATTTCTGAAGAATCGATATCGTCCACTCAGCTAAGTCCAATCAGCGAAGATGCATATCCTCCAGACACCGGCAGGACTCGGATCCTTCGAAGAGAGGCGGACAGTCCTGATACGTCGGACAGTAAATATACAGGAAAAACTTACGTCATAGATTCATGTGAAAAGGACTGTTCATTTTCAAAAATCGATCGCAGCGCCACCCCGGTAACGATCGTGCCGAAGCATAATCTAAATTCATACCTAAGTAAAATCCCAGACTCGAAGAGGGTAAATGGATTTAGTAATACTGTCTCGTCACCAGAATCCTTCAGAAGCCAAGATACACGAAGGACTTTCACGGTAGCTCGCTCTCCAAATCCTGATTCCACTTTGAATATCGACGAATCCTATGAATCGAGTACGACCGGAGGATGCACCAAGATGCATCAAGAATTCAGACCTCGCGTACCCAGCAATAGGATAGAAATACAGGAGTCCTCCCAGATAAGGAATCCTGCCGTGAGCGACAATGAATACGAAACTGTGGAAAGTTACGAGAAGGGAGAACTCGTAGTCGATACAGTACCGGGTGAATTAGTTCCGACGGAGAAAACTTGTCGTACGGAAACTCCGCACAGCTTGTATCGACATTCTCTGCCAACCGATTTCAATAGAGAGGATTTAAACGAGGATACAGCAGCTTGCCAAGGATTCACCACAATCTTCGGACCACTTTAAACGGCAATTTAAACGCGCAAGTCCAACGTATTTTTACGTCGTTACCGACTGCATTATTCAAAAGAGACCTTAGCATGACCAGCGTAGTCCCCAGCCAAAACATTTGAATCGGGCGTCATTGTCAAAGGAATTACATCATATTCGCGCTTCTCTAAATTATTGATAAATAATATATAATTTTTATTTATGTATACCTTACCTTTTATATCTTTGTTATATAAGTTATACTGTCGTTGCTCACCGAGTATCATGCGATTGAATGTAAAACGATTCACGCTATGAATATTCAACGTCTGTCACCACTCGATAAATATACGAAACTCCCTGCTCGTACAAACCTCATTCTCCAGACCTTGTTGACATCGGTTCGCGAGACTACACGTACAATACAGCCAAAGGGTTTACAAAACCAGGGTTATCTACAAATACCTCCAGGCTGAACGTAAATCCCTGGTCTAAGCGTTGAGTAAATAAATCTATCGAGTGAAGGTTAAGCAGCGATGGCGACGATCGACAAGATTCGTAGAACATTTTTAATTCATTGAAAGAATAAATCGTTAAACTTTCTAGTTTTCGCGACGCTTCTTCTCTATGAATATTGAACGATTAATTTTTCTCTTGGTTGAGATCCAAAGGTAACTTTAATGACTTTTAGCCATAGAATAAATATTGCCCGAGAAACACAACCCAGTCATATATCTATTCTTAATACGTATTACGTACATTTACTCCATTCGTTCTGTTGAACTTGTTATTAATAATCTCTGTAGACTCTTGGATTTATATGCATATCTCGGATAGCTTATCGAGGTAGTTTCAGAGAGCTACCTGTTGAGCTAGCGATGGATACACACAGCTGTCTCTTTGTAGGCCTATCGGGTGTACAAAATCCGAAAGCTTGGTAGTAGTAGCGAGATCGTTTCAAGATGAATGGAATAGGTAGCCACCTAGGGGAGCTACAGAGAACCGAACAAAGAAAAGGCTAAAGAACGTGGCTAGATGCGCATCGATTGTCTTTGAGATTTTGGATATTAAAAAATATACATATACACTTGTATATAGACAAAAAGTGAATACAATTAGTAAAGCAATCCTGGGACACCCTGTATATAATGTACGTACAAAAAGCAAAATTATTTGCTGATTTGTCGCACGGAACTAAAGAGTTCTGGTCTAAATTCCTGTCCTCCATACGAGTCTCAGTCTATGGGATGAAGCATTTTAATGGAGAATGTGAAATACCTTAAGAATAAGGTCTTGAAAAAAAAAGAGTCTGAAAATAAAAGTTGTATGGGTCCGATAGAAATGGCCTACTTCAATTTTATTGATAGAGGGTTTCGATTAAAGTAGGCTATTACATTGCCCCATTAAACCCGTACAACCTTTGTCTCAAATATTTTCTTTTCGTATAAGACCTTCTCCATAAGTTATTTGACAGTCTCAATTCAAATGCTTCACCCCGTATACTCTCTTTGTTTCTTACTGCGTGATACGAATACGCAAGTGTAACTTTACTAAGAAATAAGAAGATGTCAATATAGGTAATCACTAGCCTCAGAAAGGCACTCTTGTCGAGTATGTTATCGATACGTTGGCATCGACCCTAGTCTCAGGACAAGGGACGAGTGTCAGGTGTACACACGGTGAAGTACGAAGGACATCAATTTGTGTCACGTCACTTTTAGAAAATTTTCAAAATAATATCCTTTTCGGTAAATATTTGTTTTCGCGTTTTACAGCCATTCCGCCTATAGTGACAGGTTTGTGAGAGTGGTAGAAAAACATTTTCAAAATTCCATTATCTTCTCAACCTTTCTAATTGCGCGAACTAAATGAGAATACGATTTCACGATCGCTCTACATCGGTCACTGTCCCGTAGGGTTGTACTCGCCGCGGGGTTCGTTCGATCGTATTTCCCTATTATTTGAAAATTGGATCGATCACCCGTGTTCTTACGAGGGCGCTGGTGCAAGCGACACACCCGCGAAGATGATAGATCTCTAGCTAATTATCCGTGAGTGGCTGTGATAAGGGTTTCAGTGATAATAAGGATGAAAATTCATTTTCCCCCCACGTACCGAGAGGGACTGACGATATTTTAATTCAGAATAAAAATCGATATTCGTTATTCCGCAGAACGCGTAAATGAGACGCGGACGTAAGGGCATACGACTGTTCTTCCTTTCGATGAGACTCCTTTTTTTATTTTTATAATATTAAAATAAAAAAAAATTATCTTCCATCGCGCATCATTGACAATCGATAAACTATCATTTCACGTTGTACAGAGATTTTCTCGTAGGATTTCCGCGTAGTTGGCATCTCTTGCGGCAGTGATTTTTCTGTAATAAAAAATGAGTCAGGCTAAAACCTTTTATTACGAATGTGACGTAAGGAAAGGTCGTAAATCAAATACGGCTATACACAGTTCCCGCAAGACAGTAAATATCCAACGTGGCGTGTAGATATTGACGTTTAAGGTGTATCCCGTAACGCGGTGTATTCACGCGGAAAGATATCGCTTGGATATATCGCCAGATTGCTATATATGTGCAAGCATATGGCTCAGAGTATCGAGGCTGATCAAGTTAGATGATAAAAAATAAAAAATTCATCTCCCCCAAGCGATAACGGCACAAAAGTATAGCAGTGGGATCGAATAGAAGCAACGTTCCGTCAGCAAAGTCAATTTAATCGAGAAACATCAAGTGCGTAAGCAGGACGAGAGATTCGTGAACGGTTTTGATGCTGAAGGTAAAAATAAAAAGATATACGCATATTGAGGTCAAACGAGAAACACATATATTTTTTAAAAATAAATTGCAAGCCCAGGATGAGAAAAAGAAAGAAAAAATAAATAAATAGCGTATAAGAACAGAAAAGGAAATACGCGAGGCATTCGATGCTTTTGGTAAGAGAACAGGTGGGCATACCTGATAAAAGGGATGCTCAAGGAGCGAGGGATCAAATAAAAAAGAATGTCCATCGAGCGCTGGCAATTTACAGGAAGTAACCGTTTGTCCACCCCCGGAGTCAAGAATCTTAAGCGCTAAGGGAAGCTGCCATTTTATAGTGTCTCCTTGAGGTGCGTAGCGAGGATAAAAAAGTTCTCATACACTTTCATACGGTAAAAAGGAATACACAGTGACGTAAGTCAACCCCAGCCAACAATGAGCTTCCCCCCTAGCCACGAGTAAAATCGGACAGCCGCGAACCTTCGTAAGAGTCGACCGCCATTTTTTTACTACGTGAATACAAGAGAGTGCACGTCGCATATTATATACGAGAGCGTAAAAGCAGTAGGTTTAATGCCTTTCCGTTTCTTAAATCCTATCACAAAAATCTTACCCACTTGTATCTCTCGTCTGTTTCTCTTTATGACACATAAATTATTTAACCACCGGTATCAAGCGAGCTGCGTGCAGTATACCTCTATTGTGCTTGTGCATTACCGTTGAATTTCTATGAAACTGTACGCGTACAGTCTACTTGGTATCTACGTGTACCGTGCTCTAGCAGGTGAGTATTGATCGGCGGGGTGTGCAGGGACTAACAGGAGAACGAAAGGACGCAACGTCGTGACAGACCGACGGACGAGCATCGCGACGCTAGGAGCGCTATGGGAGCTCCCAATGTATACGTATAGAGAATAAGCATCGCGCCTCAATTAAAGAATGCATCGATTAAAAAGATCTATAGGTTAGTGACGTCGTGGTAGACTGGAGGTTAGAAATGCAAAATGTGTCTAGGTTAGGAATACTCGGGGATAGAATATGGCGAGAAGGTACCGGCCGTGACGTTGCCCAACTGTTGCACTCTGGAATGGTTCGTACCTACAGTGCTGCTGCGCGCCACTCCGGCTTTTCTGGTAACTCTGCCAAGTGGAGCAACAGGCAATCAGACAGCAATCTCAAGGAGTCCTACAGGTGCCAACATAAAATGTTACATTTAACTATGGCAGAATTTCTTCTGCATATTAATTCATACTATTTCTCCGTGTACAAAAGCGTTGCAGCCTAGATTCTGCACGGAATCAGCAACCCCGTACGTATAACCTCTGCTGACCTGAACGAAACGGAGCAACAGGCGTGGACTGAACTTCGCATGAACTTTGTTTCCTCTTAAGCGTACGGTTACGACTTGGATGGCATCGTTTTTCATTGTTAAGCTAAGGATTGATATAATTACGTGAATCACGTTCATTCTGATTACCCTGGATATTGTATTCGGTTTTTTTTTTTTTTCCTAAAGGGTAAAATTTATCATCACGTTACCGCGTGGACTGTTTCATATGAAATTTATTTCACTCCTTGCATTCGAGAGTCCTTAACAAATAAATGTTTCAGGTGATTTGAGCCATTTGACGAATCCACGTTGTTAAGTTTTGATGCGGATATTCACAGTATAGCGCTAGGCACTGTGAAAACATTCTGATTATTACCTATGTTTATTGTACGTTAATATCTCGTATTTCGATTCAGTTTGATATTTCATACCAGTACGGCTTTATATGGAAATCATACGGGATTTAGGTTAGGTCGTATGAAAAGGCCAAACCAGCTGATGGTGGTAGAGGTAAACGATAATGGAAATATTTTGGGTGAAAGAGATGCTAATAATGCCATACCTTCTACGTTATTTTCCACTGCTTAACAATTCTGAGCTGAAAAATCAACTCGCTCGTTTCTCTAAATCTCTAGACACCTTCGGTCCAATAATATTATCACTCCGACTAAATTATTCGTACGTCTTTGTGCTTTCGTGTCGTTCCTTCCCTAATTTTCCCAAGGTACGTACATAGTGGAGACTCGTGACAAATTTACATCCAAGCCTTTGACAAGCTCTCTCGCAACATCCAAGACGAAGCCACCCTTTTTTCTTGCGAATCGACCTTTACCCTTTGTTTTATCGGTTTAACTTCAGTTCCCCCTTTCCCCCTTACCCTTCTTACGTCAAGGAAATAAAATATTTTGTCTCACAGCAAAGCTTTCCAAGACAGACATCTCTTGACGCGCGGGACTTCATAGGGTATAACATCAAATTAAAATATTTCCAAATAACTCAAAGTCTGTGATTTTGCGCGCCGACGATAAATTCGCGTACTCTCAACATTTCCAAGTTCACGAGTTTAATCTTGGCAAATATAGTTATCGAGGAGAACAAGTTATCACAGTTTACAATGCTGTATAGATCCATACACGAAATTCTACGCGAGGCCGTTGCTAATACAGGATCGTACTGTTTACAAGTACCTACTTGATTCCCCGACCGATTCAATATGCCTGGTATCCTCAGTAGAAGCGGTTGGTAGGATCAAATGAAAATGCATGCACGAAGATGGATACCTAAATATATCTATACAGTACACAGTGACAACAATACGCTAGGAGCTTGGTCAAAGCTACTAGAAAGAAAAAGGGTTATGACAGACGTGTCTCGTTTCACAAGGAAAGGTCAGATTTACGGATAACTCGAAACTACTCATTGGCACGTTAAAGACAAACGTAAAAGGACTGTTTTTATTGTTAGGTACAAATTACGTAGTCTACGGTCGTTAGAAAAGTTTACATCCGAGCAGATATCTTTATAAGGTACTTGCCTACCTTGTCACGTAGCAATCTGCCGAAGGTCAGAGATGGAGTTTGGTGAAATCTCATAGAAAAGTCATTAAGAAAGTGCAGGCTGTGCTAAGTCGTATTTAGTGAAGCTTGAAATCCCGTGGGTAAGGTTATGTGTCTCCTGGCGAGTTCGCAAGTCACTAAAGTCATTCTGAATCTATTGATCTTCTCGCAAAAGATTCCTCTCACCGATTGCGACACAGTTGGACGATCCATCTCGTACAGAGTCGGAATATTCTCTCTCTGTCCTGCTCCGAGTTCAATTTACCGACTGGCGACGTTCCCATGGAACTGCGATAGAGACTCTGCCGTCCGACGTGACTTTAGCTCCGACGCTCCTAGGATAACGCGTAGGCGCGCACTGAAGTAAACGGAGACTAGTCAGCGAGCTGTACTGACTGGTGTAAATTGTTCCCCAGATACAAGTAACAATAATGGTAATAGAGGCTGAGCATTAAAGTGCTAATCTGTTAGAGCGAAATTGAGATTCGATATAAAATTAACAAGTTTAAAATTAACAATTAACAATAATTGACATTATTTGGTAGTCAACTTGACTAGTATAGTATCGCATTCATCGAGCGACCGAAGATTGCCCGCCATTAATACCCATCCCCGTAGTCCTGCTATCGTTCACACATCTGATTCCTTGAAACGAAGAGAGCGTTACCGTGTTGGATATGCCGGTTGCTTTATTGAACCAGAAAGCTGCCGAGGGAATTACACGTCACGACAGTTAGGTATCGGCCATATTTACTCACTGGTTCGAACTATGGGATAACATGGCGAAACCCTCAAGCAATACTCAGGAACCTGAATAACCCAATGTCATGCTCTAAATATTCTCCTTGCTCCCACCACGCACAGAATTCCTATCTCGTTAGCCGCTTTGGTGGCTGCTAAATGGAGATGATGATTAACGGCAATCAATCAGCTTCCGTTACCTTGGCGCCGTTTCAGCTCGTACCGTATTTTGATATGAATGATGTATAAATTTATATATATAGATGTATACTGAATTCATGAATCTTGTAGGTTGTCGAATAAGGGTCTATTGCCGAGGGTATTTTTGGAAACATTCTAACGCCAGGAATGTATCAATTCAAACCACTCGCCCGGCTGTCTACCTACCACCCACCTACGAGGTTACCCGACTGGAAGCGATGGCCGATTTCATCCTGCGCAGTCGTGACTTTGATATTTCTATGGGACTGGATACGTGTGTGGGCGCTTATACGAAAGTGGCTGCGTATACTTAAATATTGGGTATATATACTTGGAACGATACTACGAAACGGTCATCGATTTTCGAATTGACCATCCAACTGCAGACGGTGATTCACTGTTGGTACGATGCCACTTTGTAGAATCTCCGTGCGGTTTTCACGATGCTCTGAGAATGGCTAGGGGATTTACTGATACCAGTACTTGGTCTCGCTGACACACGCGGACCATTTCTCGAGCATGAATTTTAGATGGGATCGGACTGTTCCAACCCCATGATCTTTTTTGTATATTTAAATGAATATTCATTCGAGAAGAAATCCTTGAAATAATACATTACAATATGAAATGATACTTTAGCAATATACAGACCGATTCAAAATTATATACTTGATTTTGATAAACGTTGCATTTCATCCTGGTATTGAAATTATAATATATATTTTATTATGAAAATCGATTCGAATTATAAATATCATTATACCTGGAGAATAGATATAGCATTGATATATGCGGAAGGATTTTTTAAAATATTATACAGCAGTTCTTACAGAGACAAAATAATGCTTTAGATGTATGTCCGTATGGTTGGCAGAGCATTTTGTGAAGGATCCTGGGTAATCCGAGTGGTTATCATATAAGTATTGTCCTCTCTTACAGGGATCCTTTGAGAAATTTATAAAGACCAACTAGAGATGGACGTTTAACGAAGCGTATATACGAAAATTGCTGGGATGAAAGTTTACACTGGAATGATTTTGCAAACAACGGGTGGATAGCATGTCGAGTGTACGTCGCTATGTGCCAGGTCTACGTGACAACATGGTGCAACGATAACTCCGTCGACGTGTCCGTTTCCGATACAAACGTTATTATTTTTCATGGCACCCATATTCGATGAGCTTCGCTGGCACGATTCCAGATCAATAGCCGCTTTTACACAGTTTATTTATTCGTATGCTCGCTTCCCTCGAGTCTTGTAATGGCAGACCTGGTTAACTTTACTGCAGTCCTTTCCGGTGTTATCGAGAAAATCGATCCCTCCAAGAGGATTTGTAACGTCCTATAGCGTATGCTCGTGTAGCTAGGACTAAGGGATGAAATTCGCCCCCAGAGAATCTCCACTAAAATTCAAGATTATAGCCACGAGTTGCGAAAGGAACCCTCTTGCCTTTTTCGGTGTTATCCGCTAAACGGCCAAGTCGATTCCTTCAGCCTGGTCAGACTGACATTCATTTCTACTCCGCAGTATGGTCCTGATTGCCAAATGTGCGTTTGTCATTTTGAGCAAAGCCTCTGGCCGTTATTTCCAAAGACGTGACGAATGGACCAACCTCAGACTGTCCGAAGGAATCGTAATTGGAACGTTATCAGAGGATGGAAAGTATTTGAGACCTCGTGATATCTACTTTCCGGATGTTCGAGGATCCAATCACGATCAGCATGCAAAAGGTCGAAGGTCGTGCATCAGAGATACATTACCGAAGGGATCTATTTGGGTATGCGAGTAAATCATGTTCCCTAGGTAAATATGAAAAATATTCATCCAGCATCCTTTGCGTCAAGGAGTATTTTTTTGTTTTTTTTTTTTTCTAATGTAAACCCTTTCGCCTACTTCAGATACCTGGGTATCTCATAGGAATCTCGCTAAGAGGAACAAGCGACACTGACGCAGGAGAAGAGAAAAATGAACTAAGAAGCCCCGGTAACCGAGTGAGCGAAGAACAGAAATAGACAAATAACCAGGAAGATCCATTTGGCGAGAAGTAGCGTGAGACACAAGAGACGGAAGAAATATTTTCTTTGAATCATTTATTTTTTTTTTTTCAGCAGAGACACACGTAGATATATTGTAGACTGACCACCGGAAGTACCCGCGCAATCTACGCGAAGACTTGATGTCTCGTAGAGGGGAATAAAAAAAAAGAAAAACGAGAAGAAACGCCGGAAGCTGCTTTATAAATGATCGAAAATCATCACAACGGCATTCTCGGTAAGGTCTATATGTTTCTTTCAATTTCTGTCGCGCGAATGGTCGCCACGGAGAGAAAGGAAGGAAAGGACCATTCGCTGGATTCAATGAATCCAACAGAGCGAGAAAAGTTTATCTCTTTTCAAAGCTACAGCGCGAAACCTTCGCTTCGTACAGAAGGATTTATCCCAGGCACTGCAGCACTCAAATATTCTATTGTTACGACTGCATCCAAGCTTTTACCCAGGAATATACTTCGAATCCTATACCCACCACCATGAATTGCAAGACCGGCCAAAATTGACAGACGCGCTATGTGAACTTGATTTAATCCTCAAAGGATTTCCGAGCGAGCTCGCCAGGATTGCCAGACAGAAATGTTGACATACCAGTCGCGGTACGAGGGACATCCAGAGTATGCAAACCCTCTGGTATCTGCGTCGAATTAGAAATTCTGAGGTGGTAAATGACAAATACTATATATATATATATATATATACATATATTCCTATAACGTCACGGGACCCGTATTCATATACGACATAAAAGTGGAAAATCAGCACACGAGTTGACTTTATCATCTTACGTGGATGCTTCCATAGAGGATAATTTTTCAGAGCGCATACGGACCTGGTACCCACCATGAGGATCTTCCTGAGCGAGATTAGAGTCGATCGATACGTAAAACCCATACTGAGAAGACCATTATATATTAAGGAGACCGTGAAAAAGCAATAATTACACAAAGTACGCAGTTGCCCTTAGTAATTTGTACGGGCTGTACTTTGACCATATTAAGTCGTTTACAGAGAGCGTCGTGTTTTGGTAGTACAGAAGCGGAAAGTAGGCAGTAAGGTTGGACGTTACCGTAATAGTTCATAACTTAAGGATAATTTTAGCTTGATTCTGGAGTCATTAGTGAGGATAGGGGTGAAGGTTAAAAGCAGCTAATGTGCATGGAGTTAAAGGTTAGAAAACGGGAATTCTGCAGAATTCCAAATATCTACCAACTTTATGTAGACCATCGGTGGAATATAGATATATATAATAAGTATGGTAAGGTACGTAGAAGTTGAGTATAGAACCTTGCACTGGGAATGGAAATTTTATGTAAATGTATCAGCAGGCTTGGAAATGGCGACTTTGACTATTTACGCGGCAAACCTTTCTCCGGTAAAATGCATCACAATGCGATGCCTTTCTTTTACTTGGATTCGAGGTTAATGCATGTTTTATTGGTCGGAAAATATTTTTCAGCTTTCCCATCACGCACTGCGAGCAGAAAGCCTTATCGAAGTTATTCCAATTTCATGGTAGACGACGAAGCGTCATACTTCCAATTTCCTTTGACACTGAATCTTTATCGTTGAGGATTAACACGACATCCGGTAGCTTTATTCCCGGAAACTCCATCATTTGTTATTACGTATGACTGATTTTCGATGGGTTATCGAATTCTCTTTACGCGGACGTATAATATTTTACTCGTTTTCGTTGCCTCGTCTTCTCTGCCTCTCTACCCGTTTCTCTTGGCTCCCGGCTATCGTACGTTACCCTGCTACCATTTCGTAATTTCCTATTGCCTGGCGGAAAGTCATTAATATATATTTTACGGGGTATCGCAGATTCCTACCTATTGTCGGTATTAAATGCTGCTGGTTAACAGAGCGGTAGGTAGAATTAACATTAATGAAAGCTCGTTTATTATACGTTAATCATCCCTAGGAATCCTGAGCTTTCGGATCACCGAAAACATATATACCGGGTGGTTCGATATTAGATCCTTAGATAAAAAAATGTTTAGTGTACTTATCATTAAAATTTTGTCTCAACTACAATGACAATTACAATGACTATCGTGTTCCTTTAATCTTATAGCAAAAGATTCTCCTGTTCCGAACTCGAGAATGATCTACGACATTTCAGGCTTAGGCTAATATCAGCTGTCTTTCTTATCACTGACTGCCCATACGAATCGATCGATTTATCTTCAGACTCATGGCTCTTGGTAATATCCGTACGACCGACGAGCTGAATTCGCTCTTGTGTAAGATTTATATTTTCCATGTTCCGTTGTAGTTGCACGATGTCGAGCGTGAATAACAGTATCGAAAAGGGTTTGGATCGAATAAATCCTTGATTGTCCCAGAGGAGTCCTATCTCGATTAATACGGTATCTACCAACGTTACGAGAATAGCCTAAGACGTGAGGTTGGCAGCAAAAGAAAAAATCCAAAAGTTCGACCATTTCAACGAGACACGAATGAAATTAGTTGATAAACCCAAAAAATCGATTATTCAACACGTAACGAGATAAAATATTTTTGAAAACACTGCACTTGTTGTCCTAATAAACAACAATTGCCAAATTGATAGATTTCCAAATATTAAATAAACTATACACGAAAGCAAATTGACTCTGCGGTACAACGTAACGTATAATTGCATCAGGTAGCCCATCAGTATATATATATCTAGCAGATATGATATAATTTCGATCGATTTAATTTCCTGGAAATGTGAATTATAAATATTAAAAATTTAATTGGAATTTTAAAAGAATTATTAACGAAATATAATGAATCAATAAGGAAGTACAGTATCTGGCGTGTTGTTCTAGAGCAATATAAGTAGAGCGGGCTAAAATTTGGATAGAGGCAGAATGATCGGTAGCAGGCAAAACTTTAAGAAAAGAAAAGTTTGAGCACCTCGTGTCCCTCGTCAATTTCCCCA
This sequence comes from Trachelus iudaicus, assembly GCA_030142595.1. NCBI lineage: Eukaryota > Metazoa > Arthropoda > Insecta > Hymenoptera > Cephidae > Trachelus > Trachelus iudaicus. The sequence goes on from JARQTH010000063.1 coordinate 1,043,452, forward strand.
AGGTACGTACGCACTCGTAACTTGATCCGTGGATATTGATAACGACTATACGTACTGAGTAGACTCGAGGAACAGAGACGAATAGAAAGAAAGTTTTTTACGACATTGACGAAGAGCATTTACGATGCAAAGAGACGCGAATTCCTCTCGTTAAAGTTTCAGGGGTACCAATCGATTTTGAGTTCTACTGCCATGTCGTCTGTACAGTACCAACCTAAAGATACTCCTTCCCTATATGACACCGTGGAACGGAAGCAATATTCGCACGCTGGATAAAGCAGACTGGATCTGTACCAATAGGTAAAGGAAAGCTGATAAGATGAGGTCACGGATGCTGGAGAGTGCCTCCTAATCATAGATATTCATAGTTCATTCAAGCTCTAAGACTCGAACACGATCCTAGTCACAGTTCGGTCTTACCCAACGCCTGCTGGATCTGATATCTGGCTTACTTCAGAGCCTCCTTATCAGATAGGTCGAAACGTTAAAGATTAGTCAAGGTAATCTCGTTAGCTCCAAACAAAACCGTCTCACGCGATACTTGACGGTGGGAAAGCTTAAGGCCTCGTACACACCGACCGATCGATCATCGCCTGGTAATCCTGGCTTGGGTAGGCTAATTTTCAGTGTCACAAAGGATTGACAGCAGCGAACCTCTTTTTCTCGAACTTTCAGCCTTGTTCACAAGTGCAAGATGGCTATTGAGGTACACTCGTGAGGCGTGGAAGGTGATAAAACAAATCAAGAGAGTCGAACAGAGGCAAAGATAAAAATATAACTAAGAGAAAGACACATTGGCACTCTGTCGGGGAACAATGCAAGCTCGTTAAGGGTCTCCAAATCTGGAGGGTTCAGATATTGGCCTTGTTCCCGAGAAGAATTGTAGGTATCGACTACGTGTGCCCTCTATCGGCTGGAGAAAGGGTGATTGGGGAGAATGTAAAAAAAATCGATCGATAACCAATTTGCTGCTCTTTTCCGTGGACTCTTGTATAACGAACGTAACACGTTAATATACGAACGTACGGTCCTTCGGTAGATCTCGAGAGTGGTGCACTCTGTGTAATCGCTGGATACGGGACGAGCAGCGTGTTCCGTTCTGCTTTTAGGTTAGGTTGCTTACTTTAAAACTTGATTGTACGTTGTAATATACTTTTTTCTCTTATCCTCAGTTTACCTATTAATCTCTTCTTTCACGTTTCTTTCTGTTTTATGATTTTAGTCGGCTAACGAGATTCTAAAAGGCGGTACCGGATACTCATGTAAAATTTTTTTCTTTTTTCCATAAAAGCGCTCTTATTAGATTCTGGGTAATTTCGATTTTCTATACAAACCAGACACCCCTTGAAGGTGGCATCGCTTGGGAATGAATTAGACGCTTATATATACATACCAATTCAGATATCAAAGCACGCATGCATACAGATTCACAATCGCATTCTCAAAGATTATATTACAGATAAGATTTGCCTAGCGTCGATTATCAGGCGATATAAATTTATATAATAATCATTACAACATACGTGTACCGATAAATAATCTCTAGGAGAAAATCCACTACGAAAGAGTCCTGATAGGCTTTTTTTTTTTCTGATAAAAATATTTCAGTTTGGAAAATCTACCTCCTCGCTCTTGCAACCCCACGAGACACGTTCGTTATGGAAAAAAAACATTCTTTAGCAAAATCCCCCTAAACTCAACTATCCCTCGACCATCTTTAAGAGTCCACGATCTACCTTCTCGCTCTTGTAACTCCCTTGAGACACTCTTATTGTGAAAAAAAAAATCTTTAGCAAAATCCCCCTAAACTCAAATATCCGTCGACCACTTTCAAGAGTCCACGATCGATTTATCTCCTGCAGATTGGGTCAGTCCCATTTGGCGTAACGAGTCCACAATCCGTAACGTACCTACTTAGAGGTGTTGCCGTTGGTGGCGCGAAGATCGAACGAAAGTGAGGTTATGGCGGTAGTTAAATATTAAGTAACTTCTCGACAGGAAATAAACACGTTTTATTCCTAAAGGCGTTAACGCGATTACATTAGACAGTTTTAACGCGCGGAAACGTATTTGCCACGTTAAGCGAACCTACTCAAGATGGTAGTGTGAACAGAGATTATACTCGGAGCCGAAGTAATAAACGTGTGATAGATCATTTACGTTTATTAAGTGTACCTTTAGGCTTCGAGCGTTAAACTCAGCTTTCATGTAGGTTAGTATCTGTGAAATGTAATTAATAGGCTTAACAATCGACGGATTTCCAGAGTATTAACGTTTGTTAAGTATACGCGTGGTATCGAGCGATAAGTTCAGTCACTGAGCAGATCACATTGTATAGATATATATGTATAGATGTACCATCTGTGAATTTTAATGCAAATATAGATTCCATATGAGTAATACGATAAATGTGATATAAAATATGATATCTGTCATATGTGCAGGTTGAGAAATGTACTTTTATATCGTCGACTATTCTTTCGCATAAAGTATTATTTATATCGACGTGACGGGAAGACGCTCCGAAGACATTTTACAGCAGACATACGCATATGACATTCAAAGATTGGACTGTAAGAGGGAAAATTGAAAAACGGACTTGGAGTCTTGCGCAATGGTATAAGGTTTTTTTTACACGATCGCCATAAGCAACCCAGATCTTATTCGATTAATCAATCTGGACGTTTAAATGTGATTATTGATGTCAGAAATTAATGCTTCACATTAGCATTGAAGACTGACAATGATAATTATACACGGTAGTATACCTATAGATGCTAGAACTGTAGGTAATAATAGGGCAGGGACGAATAGTTCCTGGGTATAAATGACGGTATGGATTATGGGATGGATGGTGGTCAAGTAATGTTTTTTTTTTTTTTATGGGGAAAATGGCCATTCGGGCCCAAATTTTAGGTAGATTTCTACTTATCGACTGAGGCCATATGGGCCACATAAAATATCGCAGGGATAATAAAGGTGGACGACGGAAGCTTTTTGTCATAGAAAAAAAAAGAGTACTGGTGTTTTGTGAAAATTGAAAATTGAATTTGATGCCTTTTCTTTCCTGCAATATTATATATGGCGACTATGCATGCAGGATATTACGTGGGTCTTGAGGAACGAGACGATTACCGGGTTCTGTAAGCTTCGAATATCCGCGGGGCCGTTAATTTAGCCGGGTGCTATTTAACAGGTAAATTTAAGTGACACGTCTCTCGTGATAAGAATTCCCCAGGACGAATGATGATTCCATTAAGCAAGGTTTCGTCCTCTATCATTGTTAGACTCTGCTTGCGCAGTTTGCACAAAATTATATGACAGTCTGCATAGATAAATTTATCTAGATACACGTAGCTGATCCGAAGGAATTTAATTTGTTCGGGACAAAAAATGAAGAACCTTCCATCGCGAAGAGAATATGAAAATATAATATCTCTATGAAAAAGTATTTAGATTGTGATAATAATCAGTGCTTTCTGGCGGGATATTTAAACGTCTTACGAATTTAATTAACCGTGTTATAACCAATGCGAATGTTGTGCTCAGTGTAATTTCCTCATCCCTTTCCTCGATGGTTTCTACGTGCGCCACAGGGGCGCTCAAGTCGACTCGACGTTTGGACGAAATTTAATTTTCCGAGGACAACGAACGAGATGAGAAACGAAGTGATGGAAAGTTGTGAAACTCTGGTAGGGAGAGGGAGAGAGAGATGGGGATGGCGAAAAAAGGCAATGAGAACTGGTCAGAAAGTAAGAGAGAGATGAAGTTTGAAAAGGACGCTATGGTGGCGTCGGTTTGAATTGCCAAAGAGGACTGGTTGAAAAGAACACAGAGAATGAGAGAAGTTCGTAAAGAAAAGAGGGAGAAAAAGGTATCAGCCGATAGCGAATAGGAAATATGCATAGAGAGGCGAAAAGGTAGATACTTGACTCGAAAAACTAAATTTGAATTTTTAAAGCTTCGCGCTGTAAAAACCTAAGCCCTTGATACGCGATTGGGACTGGAGGAAGTTTACTGGTTTTTCATTAAATTTGAAAGCAGAGATGGCGGTATATTTAAAATTGTCCACATAATGTCACTTAAAAACAATGACAAGTGAAACCATTGATTTTTCTGTTATATCGTAAACATAACAAAGTCATTGATAAACGCTTGTGTCAATGAAACACCTACGGCACGGGCAACGCTATTACCCTAAAGCCAATATATATGATCAAAGCCATTGTCCAATTAATATTTCTGACATGTATATCGAGCCAGCGACAACATCGTGCGATAAAAGTGCATAAAATAAATCAACAACAATTACTAAAATGTTAACAAAATTCATTGTCTCGAGTCGCTTACTAAAATATTACTGTGTTGCATTATTTTCCTTTAAAAAAATTGAAAAAAATTGGTGATTACTCACCAACCTACTCGGAGACGAATATCTTCTCCCGGTGCTCGGTAGTGTCTTGACGTTACTGTCAGCCAATGGAATACCGTCGTGAAATAGAATGTCTACCGTATAACGTGTGTCCAATGAAACACTCTCGGACAGGGAATAAAGGTGAAAATAAAAAAAAAGTATATCAGACAACCAGCCGGCCCGCCGGACAATCTCATGAAACGATACACCACAGTGTACAAGTCAACTGACGAGGCTGACGCGAAAAAGCACGCAGGTATAAGAGATGCGAGGTTGTTTCTCCGAGGATAGACGCGAACCTCGCGTCCCGACGCCGCTCTGCCGGCGTCTCGACGACCCGGCCGAGCCAAGCTTGCACCCCCAATGCCGCGGCGCACGCGTGCTCTATCGCGGAACGAATACGCACAGGAGAATGGGAAAGGGTACACAGTCACTCGGTGAGAATAGCGAATGGGACACAGAAAGAACAGAGGAAGAGAGCGCGCGGCGTTGCACTCGGCGCAGTTTTCTCATCAAGAATCACCATCTTGGTTAACTCTTGGAATTGCAGGACGCTGGGACAAAGATTTCTTTCCCAGTCGAGAAAATACTTTCTGTTCTTCTCTGCCACGATCGTGGCTCGCATCGATGCTCACCGAGAAGACCCCCACGGCGACGTTCCATGTGTAATCTTGTGCCCGGTTTCAGTCAGGATTTCCTGCGAGTTAGAAAAAGAGGTAGTCATCATCAGGTAACTCAAAAAGGACAGATACGAACTGAAAGTACCTGGTGCGTCGAGCCGTGCGGATGGCTTCCCTTGTGGAATCACCGAATTGCGGTGAGATTGTGCGACTAAAATAAAAACTTGATATTCCTGAAGAATTTCACGGAGTGATACTGCCTTGAAGTTAAGAACAGGAAGTCGAGGATGGTTTTCCACGAGAGGTCAGGGTCCATTCGGATGACAAAGGATCCTCATAATGAATCGATGCGTATTCCTCCTGATAACTTCTAGGTCCTTGAGATTAATGACGAGGTGTAGCAGGATCTTCATGTAAAGAATATACAAATCAATTTAATTTTCTTATACCCCTATACAGATTTTGCGAGATACACCGCGGTCGACTGTACTCCATGTATATCTATTTGAATTACGTGGTCGCGAACCGCCGCCGTAATACCTACGAAGCCTGATCGAGTTCGGATTGATTTTTCGATTGGTTCTATCGTTTCACGGAAATAGAAATTTACAGTGGATACATAAAAATAGTTATCGGTTTGTTTGTATGCCTAAAGCGTAAAGTGAGTATCGAGTAATATCGTATCTCTCGAGCAGAGACGCCTACTACGTGGTGAACACGTTTTCGCGATGCTTTTCATTCTTCAATATATATTCTTAGAGGCTAAGGCGAGGAGCTCAAGGTGTAGAAGAAAGTAACTTCCACTCGATGAGAATTGGATAGAAAGAATATACAGCAGAGAACGTAGCCAGGCAGATTAGAATATAGTTGGGCCGGTACAAGAATAAAGTAGCGGAGGATGAAAATAGATGATAAAAAAAATTCAAAGTACCCATACTGTGCTTTATCGGGCTTTCCCCCCTCCCTCCCTGCCGAGCTTAACAGCCGTGGTTTTGGCTTAATAATGGCTCCCATTTCCTCGGGCAGTTTCCGCCCCACGAGAGCAGAGGAAACCCGAAAATTATGCTAGAACCTCGATTGCCCGTCGAGTTTAGCCACATTCGTTTCACCTTCGAGTGGTCCGAGGCTACGCGGCCAGATTTACCAATGGGCAAGACTCGCCCCTAGCCAGAACATGCGTAGCAGCCCTAAATAAAGATTGAGAGAAAAAAAAAGAAGAAGTTCTTTCATTTGTATCGATACGAGATTAAAGAATCGATACTCGTAACCTGCTCCCTTTCCTTCCCAAACTTCAATCTCAATCCTAACCTCACTTTCTCGCTTCGGTGCCTGCTTCTTCGCCATTGAGCTTTCTCCGAAACTAACAATCTACCTTATAACCAAACCGAATCTCCTCTCTCGTGTCCCTCCGTGATCGCACGTAGCTATGGATAGTCGAACGTTGGCAGGTGGGTACCCACTTGCTTCCTTCCTTCCTTTCACGTTGCTGGCTATTGATCACAGCCTACGTTTCCCAGCGACAAGCACGCTCGTATGTCGCAGCCCAGGAGACCGCCGCTGAGTTAATTCCCTGGTAAATACCCGAAGCGACGACCTCGGCCACGGTTACTCGCCCACGCAATATTCATAACGTACCGAGCTCCGTCGGATGTGCTTGCATTCACAGGAACGCGAATACATGCCGCGTCGAAGGGCCGTAGACATCGCTAGCAGGAATAATTACGGAGTGGGGGGATAGATACGACACCCCACGGTTAAGGGTAGCAATTGCCGTACATTGGAGCAAATGATTCTCTTTGGTAGAGAGAGAAAAAAAAAAACTACCCGATAAATGATCGTCGCTGTATACGTGACGGGCGTAGCGATGGGGACGAATCAGGGATGGTTACGCTCGTCGTCGCGACGCACTGTTAACACATCCCAACGATAAAATGGTGTTAATGGATACTTGGCGTTTCCTATCTCTACGGTACAGCTTAGATAACTCGGAGAGACCATCTCTTTGAATTTCTACTTCGCCTGCTGTGTTTACTGGACAATTTTTACTGGACGATAAATCGGCTTGTACTTTTCCTATAGCGTTAGTTCGCAGTTCCCTCGACATGGGGTGGCACGACGCTGCATTATATAACGACACAGTCAAGTACGTCGCGACGTTGACAAAGTTGGAAAAGTGCTGTGACGTAGTTTCATTTAATTTTCTCTTTTTTCCCCCTTTTTCACTTCCTCCCTCGGCTACGAAATATACGTGGCGCGATGTTCGTTAGAAGAGGAGCCTGTTCGCTCGTTCTGGAGTCTTCTGGGATATTTTTTTGTGTTTTATATAAGAATACAGACGTTGCAGTGTTAAAAAAAAAAATTGGAAGAACGAGGCAGTATATTATAATATGTATATGCATATATAAAAAGGAATGATGCGAATAATCTACTTTTTGTCTCGCCCAGATATTCCTTTACCACTACTCATTTTCCTCTAATATTTCCAGCCTACTTTCCATCCTCTTCGTCGTCTCGTTCTTCTCCTTTGCTCTCTCGTTATTCCATCCGGACGAGGCCCTGACGCTTTCTGCTTTCTTTCAGTCTGTCCCTCTATGAGCAAAGTGTGAAACCTCGTGTCTTTTACGGAAGCACTCCGTTTTATACCTGCTGAAAAGAATCTTGTAAATATTTATGAACTTCGCCGTACAATAGGAGTCGCGTTCTTTAGCTGCATTAAGTTTAAGGTTAGGAGTACGTGCTAGGTATTCGCAATAGGAATCTGTAATTTAAGTGGCCTGTAAGAACTCGGTTGAGCCACTTCAAGATTCTTGAAGTTCGTCAAAAAGAATTCTATTATTTACGTAGTTATAATCAATCCTCCTACGGACGTTAAGTATTAATCAAACGAGGCCGACCTACATTATAAGCAGCGTGGGTCGTATCCATAGACATTAAGGTCTGCCGACGGTGACGCGGTTGGTAATGTAACGCCAGCCAACCTGGTGGCTTACATAGAGGCTGAACTTCCCAGGAGATACTGGTTAACGTTTTCCGATAACGGAGGTCAGCACTTCGACGCGAGAAGAATGCTAAACGAGTTCGCGTCTTCCTCTAAGAAGATTTCATAGGAGCTCATTAGATCCTCATTCAAAATCCATGGATGGTACCTCAGCCGTCACCAGGAAGCAGACTCACCTGTCAAGGAATAAAAGTATTTTTAAAAAATTTATAATTTAAATTAAAGCATCCTCCCTAAAGTATCAGATTGACATTTAAAGGGAGACTAGGGATGCTGGGGGTTAATAACATCATAGGATGGTTAAATCACTGCCAACCAAAATAACTTACGGTTATGAAGATACGTATCTACGCCTGGTTGTGTTTTTGTACAAAACTTCAAGTTCCTTCCTGGTACAGTCTTGATAAAGTTTCGAGGGAGAGAGTGGTCCAGCCTGAAGGTGTATTTCTGAACGAGGAAGAGTCTGGGCTTTGATAAATGTAACCAGTTTCCTTTCTTGTACGATCTGTTAACGTAAACTTCTCCCCCGGGCAATATGTAAGGAGCAGTCGTGTTCCAAAGAGCGAGTGGTCCAGGATGCTGGCGACGCTGCTTCTCGCACCTTTAATGACCCTGAAGATAAAACCATTGAAATAATATCATTTTTGAGATAACCTCATGATCGAGCCACGTTAATTGGCTGATATGACCAAGACTAGATAAGTACCTGATAAAACGTCCGTAAAACCATTTTGGGATGAGACCAACGTAATCGGATGTGCAATATGTTCAGATGTGGATGCAATCGATGAGCAGATAATCTATGGAAGTGTTAGGATGCCACAGGTCGTTTGTTTATTCAAGCCTGTTACTAGATCGTGCAATGGTCCAGGTGGTCATAGCTAACGATAATTGCTTCACCCCTAAAGCGGTCACCCGATAAGCAACCTATACAGTCTATTAATTAATTTAATTTATGACGGTTACACATACGCGAAAGTGTGTCGACCCAATGCCAAGACTTCCGATTCCTGTAATTATGATCCAGGGAAATTTATACAGCAAAGATAAACTCGGTGACCTGACAAGGTTCTCGTGGAGGCTGGAAGTGATAATTAAGAGGTCAAATTGCTGAGGTATGTATTACCGTGGTAAAAGAAAAAGATTACTGGGAGAGGTCAAAGGTCGGGCAGCATGATGGAGGATTTACTGGGGAATTGATAAGAACCCCTGTCCAATATTTCGTCCACATTGACTATCCCATGAGAAAAGGAACTTGGGTCAATGGTCCATGTATTCTCGATCACTACGTGGTACAGCCTTAAGTTTGAACCAATTGGCAGATCCGCCCCTGCCATATTTCTCCTGGGGAAGCTCGTGGAGTCTTCGACCTCGGAGCAGCTTCGGACTCTGGCTGGTAAAAGTGAAACGTGTCATCTTATAAAAGCTACGTGGATGAGCGAGTATATATCTAGAGTCAAGGCGTAGACAGTGTCGGCACCTACGTGTCCCTGGTGCCCGACTTAAAAATATTTTTATTTTATAAAATGCCATTGGGGTACACGCCGTACAAACGGGCTAGAATCGAATAGCGTTTTGAAAATTTTAATCTAGTCGAAATTTTAGTCGAGTGCCAAGTAAGTAGTGCTGGCACTTGTATCGGTATCAAAATATCAATTTTCATTTATTGACCATAAAGCGATACCTTCTGAAACATTATACGAGGAATGACGTAACTTGGCCGAGGTCCGACGAGGGAGGAGCCCAAATCGTCCGAGGATCCGGCTACTTCTGTTTAAGCGTAGGAATAATAATAATATTTCAGCGTAGCTAGCTCACGTATCGCAATGTTCTAGTAGAACGAGGCATTGTTACGATAGTGATAGAGGCTCCTCTCTCATCGGACCCTGGATAAGTTACACCCTGTATACATCCCAGAGACCCGTTCGAAAGTACCGCGAAATTCGAATTCCCACGTTGAGGTATTTCGGTTTCACGAGACTTCGTGAATGGCTGTTTTCTCTCTGTCGAAGGAATCGTCGCCCACGCGGCTACGAGAGATGGTCCAGGTGGTCCTGGCTCTGTCTCCGGGCTTACGCCACTAGGTGGATACTAGTACGAGAAAAAACTTAAGAGCTCTATCTCCTACGATCGTAAGATAAAACGGATGGGTGGTGTTACGTTAATTTTATCTAGAAATGTGGAAGACATTTTTTTTTACTATGGAGTGAATTGATACTTTTTTTTTTTCAAGCACGATTGGATATATCTAGTTTATACATCTGCTGTTGTAGGAGATGAGATCCTTGAACTTTTGAATCATGGTGGCGAAGTTGAAATTTTTTGTTCAACGCCCTTTTTTTTTCTCCTAAATGATCAGAACTGTTGCTAAAACTTTATAAGGATTTATAGATCTGCGTGGGCGGCAAAGGGAACCCCGCGTTTTCTTGTTTCATTCCAGCACATTAAATATACTGTCCTCGTAGTCGCAGCTGATCCAGATGAAATTAGCTTTTTTTCTTTCGATGCCGTTTTTTGTTATACGACAATTTTTTTTTTACTATTACTTACCTTGCAATACGAAATCCTTGAATTCACCTTTTCTTTTATCGTTCGGCTTTCTCACTGTTGTAGCTCCGAATCCTCTCGAAGGCGCTCAAAGTTACTCGAGTTAAACTCAAATTAACAGGGCTTTCCAAAGAGCGCTGTAACTTGCGCAATGGAAGTTAACATTTTCCAATGGATCTGTGAAAGCTACATGGACCAGGTCCTAGCCGTTGTCTCTTTCCCATCTCGTTATTTAACGCAAGCGTTAGCAACATTCCGCGGAGACGATACGATTAGCATCGTCTGGCGAAAGAGCAAAGAAAGAAAAAAAAAAAAAAAGATGCAAAAAGGGCAAAAAATAAATTCCATCGAAATACTATACAGGTATACGTGATCCTAACCTAACCTAAATGGAAACAGTGGATTCGACGCAAAGCGTCGCGACGACTTCCAGGCTGCTCGGCTTCGTCCTAATTACAGCGAAAATCGATTTTCACGCCATGGGATTCACCATTAAATTTCTACGATTTACACGCGAGCTACAGAAGGTTGCTTATCGTTTAAATCCAGATAACCAAGTCGTCTCCGATCTTATCATCTTCCTCGTATACATCCGAAGGTACCACAGGATTTAAAAAGTTATTTTCCCGAATTTCTTCGAACTTCCATAACCGTCTGTAGCCGCCATCAAGGCAGCATGACCCACCGTTAAAGTTTACGAAATCGCTTGGGTTACTTAAAGAAGACTTTACGGTGAGCCAAAAATTAATTGCCACGAGGATATCCGAGGTGTTGGCGATTTTAATTGAATTTTCGCAAGACTTTCGCCAAAAGCCAAACACGCGACGAGCGAAGCGTCGCGAAAGCTCTCATCAATCACCTTCGTCCCGACGAACCTGCATCGTTTAACCAGGCCACTGAAAAGGACCGTAACCACCAACGAGATAATACCACGGGGAGCGAGAAAACTTTGTACAGAACGAATACAATAGTTACCAACTGCTTGCGTCGGATCTCGAGCGAGTGAAACAAAAAGTTGATTAATATTTTTCAACAATGTTGTGGTATCCATGAGCAGCCATCCTCCAAACGCTGGGCCAATATCCAATACGTAACAAATTCATTAAATCTCGATAGCATGCATAATTGGGTTATCCCACCTCGTTGCTTATTCAGCATTCAGTGTGTATTCATATATGTATATTATATACGGGGTTCGCGTTAAAAATAAAAAATATACGTTTCTTCCAGCCCAACAATATTTGAAAACGTAACGAGATCGAGCAACCCGCACATAACCTCAATCGAGTTTACAAGGCAATACCGTTAAAGCCTATGCACTTGTACGCTATACTTGGAGCGGTTTCAAATTACAAGATAAAAGAAAAAACATTTTCCTCGAGGCCGTTTCTTCGAAGAATGAGAGTTCTCCTTGAAAAGACTTTTTTTACAACCGTCGCTCGCTCGACTCCGCTCGCGCACGGTTGACTCCTTGCGTCGCCTCCTATCTTCCACGAAATTCAAAGAGGAAATTGTTGACTTAGCAATTTTATAATTGACTCGAGGCTTCTGGACGTGTTCTGGAACTATCGAACTGTCCCTTACAGCCGTCTGATTTATCGAGTCGAGTATACTATAGTATATTCCGATAGTCGATATTACCAAAGTTCATTTCCCAATCTGACACGGGATAATCGATTCTCGGTCATTTATACAAGCTAAACGGTCCTGCGTGCTTCTGCTCGGCCGATAAGCAACGGTGCTAAGCAGTTCGATTTCCTTTTACGTGGAAATAACAAAATTCCGATGGCCATTGAAAATTCATTACGACCTTGCGGTATGGGGTTGATTAAAAGTTACCTGCGATTATATTGAGTATAGATTAAACGAAAAGTGGTTACACTGTAACGTAATGTAATGCACAAAATGGTAAATTACGTAAATACGTGGAAGCTTAACGAGAATAAAATGCTACGCCAGCAGCGAGGAATAATGGCGGATTACGTAAAGTGAATTACCTAAAATATTGATTTTAACGAAAATCGTTATATTTCGTAATAAAAAGTGAAATCGAGGGTACGTTACAGAGATATATATTTTTCGTATCGGGTTAGCCAATGGTATTAACAGATTCCAGAAAATGGTATCATTTTTAATCCGTTTTATCCGAAGCGAACAGAAACGCTTCGTACAAGATTTTATAAATGAACGTATTCCGGTACGATTCATATTTTCCCGCGATTCACCCGTCTGAATTTAAAATAAATTGTGTGCCGTTATGCTGGAAAGTCAACCATTTTTTTTTTTGTTACTCCATTCACACGGCAATATCTCGCTTTAACGAGAATTCAGGGCTACGGATACACCGCGTTCTGATTTCTATTCGTTTCCGGTATACATGCATATATATACATATTTTTTGTCAACGCTCAGATGATCTACGCATTTCATTTTAATTCAAATCTCCCGCCACCAGATTCGTTAGACTGCTCCGTGGTAGCATCTGAACTTTGTAGTATATTACTCCTCGCGTACAAACGGCACTTGGTCACAGTTTGTCACTTGAAACAATTAAACAAGTACGTTAACGCCAAGATGACAAAATATCCGGTAAGTAATTATCTCCTGGATCCCCTAAAATAATACCGAGAAAATTACTGCATCCCCCGTTAGCGTTTGGTCCGCAATACAAACTTCATAATTTGATTCATTCCTTCCTACTATTTTCACTACGTAAAATTCTAGAAATACATGGACCGCTCTAACGTACTATGTGTATTTCATTTGTATACCCATACAGTACTTATGTACATACCTTTTCATGGAACACACGTGTCGGATAAAACGATTCAATAAAACGGACAAATTATCCTCGTAGACTTTCGCAATATGGTTGTCGTGCGTTACGCATGCTGTTAGATCAATTCAGAGTGTGTTCTAAAAGTAAGCAGCCAAAGTTTTAATAGATCTGACTGGATAAATCCTCGCGAAATCTTTACCCGAAGTATTCTCGAGGTACAAAGAGAAGAGGAAAGAAATCGAGGAAGAAAAAATGGCTACCACGTAACGAAGTACAACGAAGGGTACTCTAAGGAAGGAAATGAATATATATATATACACCGTAGTTATATTTTCACGAGTGAAATTAACTGAATTTATTTCACGATACAAATGGACGTTCAAATTAATGCACGAAGTCAGCACGTAGCGGTACGATGTCTTTTTCTCTCGCCACCTGACAGAACCGATAAATGCTCAATCGATATATCGAGCAAGATGGAGTCTCGAGGTTTCATAACTGAAAATTATTCTTCATTTCTCCAGACAAAAGCTCAATTTTGTTCGTCGCGCACATATAGCATGCATTGCAAGAGCAGAGCATCCATACAGTTTAATAAAAAAATTCAGTGAGTTCATTGTTATACAGATTTTAGGTTTCTAACCTTTTAATTACGTAAAGAGCAGCAAAGAATCGACGGATCGGTTCCCATTGAAAGTAAAATGGATCGTCGAGACGATTTTATCGAGAATTTTCCAAAACTGTACCGTGGCACGATCCGGAATGGATATATATATATATATATATATATATAAATATACGGGGCTTCGGCCGGAAAAGTTAATTAAACGCAGTATACGCCATGCCAACGGCTTAACAGTAACGTCAGTCAACACTGCCATGGAAATACGCACGGTTATTTTGTATTCGTTTGACGAAAACGGTCAGTCGTACTCGCTCGCGGATATTTTATTAAATTCTCATTGTAACAGTTACGAAATTCTGTTAGTAGGATTATATATATTTTTTTTTTCATAGCCACGTACCGGTTTTGTCGTGCCACCGTAAATTAAACGTCAATTGTACTTAATTCTGTTAACAGCACGTTTCAACGTGTTATGCAACGTACTCGCAGTACAATATATACCAATGAATTTGTTCTGCCATCAGGGTGCATCGCGATGGGTATGTGCACCCTGTACTGGTGTTTTATAAACGTGACCGTCGCAGTAATTACAATGGCATTTAGCCGGGCGTTTCTGCTTTATTCCATCACGGATCATAGAGCTTAATGTTTTTCAGGCCGAGCGAACTGGGCCGGATCGATGCCATTTTTCTCTGCTTTGAGCGATTCAGTCTCAAACGATAAAAGCTCGTGAAATCAGAGGTCGGATAATCCCGCAAGATACTTGGACACAAAGCTTTGATAACCGTAAGTACTGCGAATATTAAAGTGGAATATGTAATACTGCATTTCCGAGAAATTATTTTCTGTGACTTTGGATTTTAAACTTATGCACGGTTGCGTATTTTCGCAAAGCTTTTTTAAATATTTATTAAGTATTAAATATCTATCGACATTTTTCTAAAGATCGCGGTAAGAATATCAGAGAGAGAACGAATTTCAGAAATAATTTTTCGTTGCAAGCTCGCGTTTCGTTAGGTTTTTTTCTTTAGAAAATAAGATAACTTGGCACAGTTCATTTTTCTTCCGATTCGAAGAAATTAGTTTGATATTGTATCGAGAGCCAAGGATATTATGGGGAAGGTAGGGAGATACGTTTTAATAATAAATGGGGAGACAGAGCCCGAGTTCCCTGGAGCTTTGCCCACGTAAAAAGGTAAGGCTCAGGTTATATTACCCTAATTAGATTCCCTGGAATTCACGAACGACGAAATCACAGTCGCAACAGAGTACCTACTACAATCCCTCTCCTCTTGGACTCTACCTGCCATTCTATTTTTACTCACCGTTATCGTTCCTCCTCACGCCCGTCGTCTGTAACTGCGACTTTCTTCTTTATTATCCACTTTAACTCTGTCACTGATTCGCACACATAATGGAACAATGAGAGGCAGTAATTGTTAACGAGTTTTTGCTATGGCAATCGTAATTTCAACTTTTTAACCAGCCACGTCGTAAGCGTCTTGACACCGTGCAAGTGACTGCCGGTTAGGCCAGTTGGGTTATGGTACGAATGACTCAAGTTCGTTACCAATTTAAATATAAAAAATTTCAAATATGCAAAAATAATGTATTTTACTTTTTTGATTCTCTTAAGAATTTTTGAATGCGAAAAAAGGAAAGAACTATTGACTCTTATTTCTGCGTAAAATTTCGCTTTTACAATTTACGATCTCACTACGAATTGTGGATTACTTTTGAAAATCTACGACTTCGCTACCCCTGAAATATGACTACCACGGGGTGACTGTGTCCCGACGGTGAAACCTGCGTTTCGTAGTATTGTGAGACTTCATATTTTGTTCAACACGTGCTTCCAGTAAATTCTCGTCGTGAGACAGTGATTAATTTTGCAAGGGGTGTTCCTGACAGTTAGCACCTTCGAAATGCCAAGGGTGCCCCGTAGGCGTAACTGGTCTAGTAAGCTATGAACATCTCTGAAAATTGAAGTTGCTCAGAGGGTTGCACAGATACAATAATAAACTTCGAACCCTGGGGGAATAATTTTTTTGATAACCAAAAATTCGCAATATACCACGAGTATATGAAATTTATGAGAAAACTTAAGGAATATTTGTTAGGATATTTATGACGGTTAGTCGTACCACACATGGGACACTATAAAACGTAAATGAATCCCATTGAAAATGAGCCAAAGATACTGTCAGATTAATTGAGAAAAGATTTTAAAAATTATTTAAAAAGTTCTGCACTATGAGTTAATATATAAAAAATAAGACACCCGGCATGCTCCACGGGATCTTGAAAGAAAATTAAAAAGAAATATACTTCATGTGACTTTGTTTGGGTTGTTCGCACAGCCTGTAGCAATTTTCGAGAATAATAAGTGCAAAACTGAATCCTCCTTGGTTTCTCGTCTCTTAAGTCTAATAAGAGGGGCTGATGGGTTGCGGTGTGCCTATTCAAGTTCCGAAAGGACGAGGGTTAAACCAAGCGTCTACCCTTACCAAACCACCCTACATCCAGAGTGTTGTACTTCGAACCAAGGGTTCCAACCCCTCGTAAAGCAGGTCTAAAAATATCCGTCTATAATTATTCACATTTGACCCCCAAAATTCTTCCATCAAGAACACTCGACGAGTCCTTCGATATGATTTTTGGCTCAAGTTTTTTTTTGAAATCAGACATTCGCGTGGCGTCCATCTGTGCTTGATTTCAAATAATAGACATTTTTTTTTAACTCGAGTAAATTAAATGCGCCAGTCAAACGATTTATTATCCAATAACTTTTATTTCCAATAAAGTGCTGTCTCATCCACTCTTTCCTTCTTCAGACGTATGTACACGAAGAGAGTAAATTTCTATTGAAAAACTTTAAAGTAGAAAAATCTAAGTGGAGTGACTCGATCGCTTTAAAACGTTCACCTATTAATAAATATCCACACCGAGGACTTTGAGCTTCTCGTAGCTCCCCAAGAGCGTGTTAAAAATAGCAACAGAGCGGCGTCCCGACGTGCTTTTATGCAACCCCTTGGCAAGGCGCCGCATTCAGGACCATCGGTGAGACATAGTAAACAGGCTTTTGAATGAAGATCCCCCCACCATGTGTCTACCAGTCCAAAACTGGAACGTACTAAGTGTAAAATTATGCGGAACATCCTGTAAGATTTATACGATTTACAAAAATTATATAACATCCCCCTCGGAGATAGAGAGGTCAGTTATAAATTCCAAACAGGTACGAGGGTACCGGAGAGATTTTCAAAACGAAGAGCGAGGCAACGGATGAAAACGGAACGTGTCAAAAAATTGTGGCATTAAATTCTACGATCTGCGCATTCGAGGGTGCAAAACCACCCACGCGTTTCTTATAGCGAAGGCCTTTTTTTTGCATTTCTTATACATTGAAGAACCGAGCTGCCCTGACCTGAACCAGAACCGGATATAAATACCATTTTTACCAGTCCAACATAAGGGTAGGAAGGTCTATACTGGGTAACGTATTAGGGTTGACTATACGGAATTTCCTTTTCGAGTGGTATGAGCTTTGCTATTTTTCTTGGATAATCGTTTTATCTTTTCTTTGAGTATAAAAAAGTTTCGTCGCAATCTTAAATTCCTTAAAGGATTCTATATTTTTTATTGTACTGTAGGTTGGCTTTCTTATAACGTCCCTTTTGTGATGCTAGAATAATTTACACAGCCTGATAAACTTAAGTTATACGTATAAGGCGCACTTTTATAAGTGGAACAAACTTTACTCTCAAACTTCACGAAGAATATTTCAATAGAAAGAGCACAGCGCTGTAATGAGTCGTAAGTTGGTTTTGCCTAATGATCTTTCTTTTGATTGGTACCCCTTATCAGAATGCATCATCCGTAATTACAATGAATATCTTGTATGTAATCGATGTAAACAAGTCCCCTCTGTGGGTAACTATCAGCTGGACAATTAGTTTGAAGACTTGTACGAGACGTGACTGATATTAGAGCAGACTGATAAATTTAATCTACGCGCCAACAATGTAATTTAAAATCTTGTACGGGGCTTAAAAAATTGTATTGATGGTATATAAATCAATCACTCAAGCCAATGTGTAATCTCTCACGACGTAAAGTGAGTTCGATTAACAAAGTTCGGCAAGCCCCAAGAGATTTTCATAAAAGTGATTCCCCGCACGCAATATAAATCAATAACAGCCGACCTTATTATATAAATTTTTGAGCACGCATTAGAAAAGTTTGAAATTCAATGTAAATGTCGATAATGAATAAATTACATAAGTTGCGGGACACTCGAAGTTTCTTTATTGATTAGTTTCTGAAGGTGACCTTCGTATATCTAAAATATTAAAATGTACAGCCTAGCCCAAGTCTAGAGATTTAGATTACAGCGAGCCATTGTCCGAGTCTATGGGTTACGACTCCGACAATATATCCTCTAGAGTCTTATCATCGTGCAGTGGCGAGTGTCCCAGTGTGGGATCACTCTCGAGGAATTCACGAAGTTCAGATTCGAGATCCGGTACTGCAGAGGCTTCCACTGCACTCAATAGAGTATTGGATTGATTATGCTGCATACCAATCTGTATTTGAATCGGAGGCTGTCCTGCATTTGCTATACTGATGGTTTGATTTTGCTGAGTCGTAACGTTGAGCAAGGTACCGGATTGAATGGGCGAGGGCGTGGGTAATATATTCTGGGGAACCTGATTAGCGTTATTCGACGGCATCAAAGGATTCTCCGTTCCAATCGCTGAATTATGAGTTATTGGGTCGACGTCCATTGGCTCAGGGGCGCCAATAGGTGCAATACCCATTGCTCTTCTTAGACCCTCTACAGGAGCTATAGCCGAGGGAGGAAGTTTCTTTGCTATATCTGCTAGGTTGTCCGTGATCTTCTCCGCTAGGATGATTTCGGTGTCTTGGGGTTTTGAAATGCTTGACAAGTGCGTTGGAGGTGGCGCTGATAGGCGCTCGTGTTGCGCTTGTCTCAGACGACCTAACATCTGGGAAGTATCGTCTAGACGATTTTGAAGAACTGCACGTTCTTCTGTCAACTTCAGTTCCTCCTCTGTAAAAAAATGTTTGAGAGGATTGTATTAAAGTTATGCACACCTTCATGGTTACTGCGGTTCATTTAAAATAAAAGAGATGCTTCGTTGTAAATATTTACCTAGATTCTCCAAAAAGTTTACATCGATGCCCAAGTCAGAAAGACTCTTCAATTGGTCCATGTCAACCTTTACTTTGTCTACCGGTGGGATGTTTCGATTAACATCCTGAAGTGGCTTTTCCAGTAGATGCTTTATCTTCTCCTCTTCCTCACGAAGTCTGCGCTGCTCCTCCAAGAACTTCTTAGTCTTTCGATGATCGCCACTGGTTAAAATATCCAACAGATCGTCCACCATGGTTAAAGTATAGTCACAATCCTTGGCAAAATCCAATATCGACTCTGCGTACTGAACAGCTGTATCGTCTCCATAAGTTTGATACACCAAGTCAGTCTCTTCCTTGGTAAGATTAGCAAAGGTTGAATCATAACTCGGAGCATAAGAACCGAAAGCTCCATAGTACAAAGGTTTCACTGGTTTTGACATATTTCTTCTATCCTCACGGAACCCGGCAAGCGCGCCTGTTCCGTGGTTCAGTTTTCCTATCAGCTGACCCAGAGATACCGGCCTCTGGTTAGTCCCAGGAATAACGCCATCCCCAGGCACGATTATTTGCAAGCTCGTAGTACCGTCCTTCTTCTGCCTCAGAAAACCCATCTTTGAGTTAACGCGTTTGAGACTAAGTTTCTCAGAAGCACTCTTAGCCGCTCCTCTCGCTTGCTTTAAGATCTCTTCAGGCGTGAGATCATCCGGGATGGCTTCGAACTTACCCAAGCTCGCCAATCTCATTTTCCTCTGATTCTCTTTGCGCAGTTCCTCGGCCTCCTCGTTACGTTCTTCCTGCTCTCGTTCTTTCTCAATCTGTTCCTCAGTCACCAGGACATCTGGATTGTTAGGATCCTCGACGCCCAATTCAAAACCAAGTTCATCCTTTGAAATATCATGCATGTACGTCAATACCGGTCGCAATTGTCTCAACTTCTCAGGAGTGACCATTTTCAGACCAACGTGAAGCAATTTCTTGGCAGCTTTGAAGTAAATCGTATCAGGATGATTGTAGGTCGTCGCGTTGTCGCACATTAGTCTAAAGTCATTAACGAATTCACTTAAATTTTGATAGTTATTGTCGTCAATCTTTTGCTTTATGGTGCTAAAATCCATGGGATTCGTGATAATCTGGGAGTATCCAGGAGCAATATTGTCGGTAACGGGCCATGCGAAGAATTGCTGGGGATCCCGTTTCTCCATTGATCTGAGAAGATGCTCCAGAAGCCGCTGAAGAGGCGTGCGTTCGGCAATCTTTCTGAGGACGCAGGTTCGCGGTTCACGGTGAGGCGAGAGCGAACTGGAACTGGCTAATAGGCTTGTTCTATGCTCGGTGCTAGAAGGTGGTCTAGGAGCTAGAAGATGGTGATTTGCTATCTTCTTAGGAGGCTCTATGAGACTCTCCTCCCCATCGCCAACTGATTCTTGACTGGATTCCTCTCTACGTCTCTTTTTATCCTTGTGATGATGCTTGTGTCTCTTATCCTTCTTTTTCTTTTTCTTTTTCAGTTTCTTGTGGCCCATATACCTGTCGTACTCCGATTCTCCTTGGGTGACCGAATAAAGACCCAATTGTTGTTGATAATGTTGGGACAACATGGCGGACTGACTGGGCGACTCGTTACCGTGTTCAGGAGTGCCACTGCTGCCTCCTACTTTTAAAATTAATTTCAAAGTCGGTGGCTTGTCTGTTGTCGAGTATTGTCCTTCTGCTGAAACGAGATATATAGTTATGTGTCATTGATGAACGTTACTTGTACGGGTTTACTTATCAGCCATCGAACTGGCGAAGTTACAGCATTGCAAATGAATTCCATGCTACATAGATTTCTCATATGAAAGCATACAAAATGCAGGAATGATCACATTTAAATAAGCCAGATTACTGAAGCTTTTTAGTGCATGGTTTTTATACAATAGAGTAGAAAGTAATGTACAGCATATACAGTACTGGGGGGTACAGCATTCAGGATATTAAGCAAAGATAAAAAAAATGATCGATAAGGGAGACTCGCACTTTGATAACGGAGTGACTTTGTTTTCACGTTCAGCAAAACTGGAAGCGAGATTGAAGTATACGAATGTAGGTAAACTGAGGAAACCGTAACGCAAATCACGTAGCATTTTCAATTTCATAGGCACCATATGGAACGCGTTGGAGTCGTGGGAGAGAAGCTTCTCTTGAAATTGAAAATACCTCGTAGCGAGGTACAAAATTAAGCAAAGCAAACGTGGCCTATCGTGTCGCTATGATAAGGCAGGTAATAAGTTGTGTGCGAAGTGTAATATTGTTTTGCTTTTTGTCTTTATGTCAAGTTCTCAAACACTTGGTTGTTATTAGAAAAGTAAGGTATCCTAGGTAGTATAAGCATTGTACTAGCTTTTTATAAGGGAATGCCCTAACATTAAAAAAACATGTTGATGGCAAGTTCAGTTTAGTCATCGTTTAAAAAAAAATACATCCAACATAAGTGGAACGAAAATTCAACAATCAGTCTCTAGGAACAATATATTCATGCATTCGGCTATACAACTGATTGATTATAGTTTACATTTTTATCCATCGATGTAACATGTAATACAAATTTAGAGATCAAAGAATAACACATCCGGTTCATATATTTTTGTTAAGGTATGACAAATACAAGCACCATGTACGGCGCAACAATGAAGTTACAAATATCTAAATCGTATCGTTCATATGGCATTTCAACAAATTCTGAGAAATGACATTGTTGAAGGGACTTAAGGCATTTGAATTGTTTTTGGAAGCATAGCTAGCTTCTGTCGTGCAACAAGTCCGAGTCTGCGATACTCCTCACTTACTTCCATGTCACAGGTTGCTTTGGAACTTCGTTTATACTTTTGAATCCACCTCACTCTCAGTTTCTCCTTGGTGAAAACGTAGTCAATATTCCTGTGCATCATTAAACTATAAGTACAAGGAGGATTCAATAAAAAATAGTGAAATTCTATTAAAGATTGACCATGCAGAGGCAGCGTACGGCGAGCCACATCATAGAAAGCAATGATTATTGGCAATGCGAGAGATACAGAAGACTCATACTAGATTTTTATTTTTATTTGAATCCTCATGTAACATACAAATATAGAATTTTGTCAGATAGTCCATCTCACGTATATCATGTATCTATCCGACAAAAATCCATATAAAATATGAATCGATGCTCCAAAAAAGCTCTAGCGTGAGTACACAGAATAACAGTACCTTATTGAAAAAAAAAATGACTGATCATCATCATTTACTCATCGCATAAGCAACTTTAGGCAAATGCATTGACAAAAGCTTTGTTTTAAAATAACTATGTTCAGATTTCTCGCTTCAGTCACTTATACATCCAAATTTGTTTACAAGATAATCATATGAGCAGTAGATAATTTTACAAAATATTAACACATACTTTGAGCATCAAGCATAGTGAATAATTATTGAATATTCCTGTTCAATGAACTTGTTGAACTCTGTGAAAGGTTTTAAATGAAACTGTGCCAATCGTATTAAGTTTAGTAGAAGAAAACGCCGGCGATCGCCGACAATAAGATGTGCCAAACAGTAGACAGAGTAAACGAATCAGGATTCCAAAAGATATCCTTTATCGGCTCTCACCTTCGTGTCTTTCGCGTTTGTGCTTTTTGTGCTTCTTGGAGCCCATGGCTTGCGGTTGGGGCCACAGCTTGACGAATTTTCACAACGAAATAATAAGAAAACAAGAGACAATTTTGTCTCGACGCTGCTTACAAATGTACCGCACTGTACTGTAAGTTTCATAGATTGGTAGGGCGGCCATTACCATCGTAACAACAGTGCTACCAACAGAGATGCCGGCTTTCCCTTGTAGCGTCATACATTCCGTTGAACCTGATCCGTAATTGGTTGTTCTATTATGGCGCCGCGTAATTTTAAACCGGACTTATCTCAAACTCGGCAATACCCTGTGCAACCCCTGTGACGGTTTACGATCCCTCGTATAAAATTATTAAAACTTTATAACTCGAACGAACTGCATATGGAATCATTCAAATTCATCAAAATCGCTTAACCAGATTCAAATGAAAGTAGACGCGTGTCATCTGAATAAGTGTAACGTATTAAGTAGCGATCATATATTTTTTTTAATAACAATTTTGTATTCGGCGAAACATCGTTGAAAGAGGATATACAAACTAAATTCCATTTGGTAGCAAGTCTTGAATTTCCTCGGTTCTTTGTTCATTTAAATTAATTGGCAATGTAAATCGGATTCGAAATAGAATTTTTGCCGGCTTAGAGATACTAAAGTGGTCCAGATGTGCCGGTCTCAGTATCAAGGGATAAAGATTAAAGATTATCCATTTACGTTTCGAACTGTTGAGTTACTGTGAAAAGACGAGCTACGTTAATGCAATATTCGCACGTTTGAGATTTAGGAGCGAATCAATACCTAACCTACAAGCAGTATCCATAGCCCTTATAGGAATCATGCTGGGAAATAATGAGATAATAAAGACATACAGCCAATTAATACCAGACCATTCTGGATATTATAAAAGCTTTGAAATATTTTCGTACTTAAATTTAACATCTTACCTCGGACAATCGAACTGCAGTTCACTAGGAATGCCGATCAGCTGTTAAAGCAGACAAAGCTAACTACTCCCGTAACTTGTCTCGTCGAGAAAAGCTTCCAGATTAAGCATCATCGACATGCTCCTACCGAATACGAAGATAAATAACAGGTCACCGAATAAATTGCATATCTTCCAATTCGTAGATTCTCATGTATTCCACAAGCACAGCAGGACGTAACGGAATTAAATCAAGACACAAGTATAAGTTCAGAGTCAAGTCACACGATCACATATCACAGAATCCAGGATCGATCCTTCGTGCTGTACATACATTAAATGCACTCAAAAATGTTTGCAGTACGAACAAGAATTAACAGCCTATATCGTGTACTTCGTTCCACGACTATTCGGCATACCGTAACGCAATGCACCATCCCATTAAACCATAGTCCTGTAGGAACAGTCCAAATTATCCCCAGGAGCAAGATATCTATAAAAAAAAATGTGGAAAAATCCATTCAAATTTTCACAACAATCGCTCTCCATATGTAGCCGAACGATAAAAAATTTGTCTCATAAAAATGCGTAAAGGAATATCAATGTACCGTGATGGATGTTCCTTTTAACTTGACGATTTACTTCGAGGATACTTCTCGACCATCCATACAGATGAAAGAAGTCCGCGAATGCCAGTCTACCTATCCGATTGAGCTTTCCTTCCCGGAAAGCTCCATTCTCTGCTGCCACCTATCCTTGAAGAGCAGCAGTAAACAGCGTCGGTCCGCGATTACAGACGGCAAGGATATATACGTATGTTAGTCCTGTAATATTGGTCCACACACGTGCGGGCACCCTAGCTGGGTCTGCATATATGTACGTAGTCAGACATCTATATATATATATATATATAAACAAAGGGAACGTTGTGCATACGCGTTCACGCATGTATATACGGATACGTATAATCAGTCTGAAGCCATGAGTGCGTCGCGTGTCAGCAGCGCGTACAGCACAGCCAACTGGTGCGAAGCTACTACAGTTTGACTTTGCGTTACTAAAGGCTACTGTTCACTACTGTTAGACCTGGTGTGTTAGTACATTGTTCATAGGAGTTTAAGTTTACTGGCGTTGAACAATCGTCAGCGCCAACTGGTCAGTGGCAGCGAATGGAGACCGCGTTTGCCAATCGTCGAAGGAAAAAGTGCGGGAGATTTTCAATTTGCTTAAGAGTGGAACTGTGGAGAATCAGGCAGTAGCAGAAATAACAATTGAGAGAAGAACGGAGTAAGGATTAAATAAAGAAAGAAGACAGACAGAAGAGAAGAGGGGAAACCCCGAAGAAAATAAAATGCCGGAACGTTTCACGGTGACGCCGGCTGAGAGCGCGGCTCCGTTGCAGCCCCTACAATTGCCCGTTCAGGAGGAGTATGGTGAGTGTTCGATTTTATTGATTTTCCATTTGATGAGATGTAATTACCCGTGAGGAATTATGACATTTGCGAGCGTAGCCACGGTTTACTTAGCGGAAAACCAAGCGAACGAATTGTATATTCAAGGCGACGTGTAGGTGTACGTACCATTGGCGACAGACGTAATTATCGGCAAAGTTGTCCCGGGAAGAATGTGGAGAGCTGTTTTTAAAAAGTAGATATGCATATAATTGCATGCATTTTTTTTTCTTTCTCTTTTCTCAACAAAGAGTCTCGCTTTAGTGTTCTCAGATATAGGCGGGTTAGCTAATTTCGTCTGAACAAAGGAAAGATTACGCGACTAGCTGGGTGATAATGCTCGACGCTGGAGATAATATTAGCTTTAAATTTCAAGCGTCTAGACTCGTAAAATATCGTAAGGCTGCTCGGTTCTTCTGAAATCTCACTCTTCTTTCTGGCGTTGTCATATCCACGTCCGTGTCGCTGTCATTCGAATCGACGCTCTAACGTAAAAATAGCAGAGACCGATTGCGACACAGAGTCGGAACTCCAGACTTCTTTCTTCTGGCGTTTACGTATCTTTTTCACCTTTTTTTCCTTTCCACTTTGTTTCTTTTTCACTGTTTCCAAGATTATTTTCGTCTTCGATCCTTTGACCATCTGAGATTCCGTCGGTAACAACGAGACAAGCTCGACTACGTTATCGACGATTGCATTTTAACTTCCACGCGAACGAAACTGTGCTACCAATTCCTTCTGTTCGCTCAAGGAACCCAAACAGTACAGGTTTCCTTATATAATCAACTTTACACAACTGTTTTGCATTTAGTGAACCTCGTGTCAACCCTTGTTCAGGGTAAATTCCTACGTGATTGACTCACAGAGGGTACGAGAACGCAGTAGTGTCAAATTTCGACCAAATTTGCCACTCCGCATGGAGGCTCCTCTCATGGCCAATAACCTTTGCTGCTGTCAGCCGGCGTCATAAATAATTAATAAAGGAAATATCACGAGTCATCCGTACTAAGTGCGTGCCGTTGCCTTCAAAGAGAGAGAGAGAGAGAGAGAGAGAGAAATAGAAAAATAAAAAGCAACGAGAAAAAAAAGAGAGCAAGTAAACAGCAGATTAACTCGTAGAATGAGTCGGGCCCCCAGCGATTAAATATGATAATACATATAAAATTGACAGCTTCCATAATCAAAATTGATATCGTACCGTACGAAGCGTGTATAGGCATACGAACAGCCGTAATAATTTTTATCGATCAGCTTCTAATCTCTTCTCGACGACCAGTATATTTATTTACATGTTTCGATAGTATCCGGGCAACGTGGACTCTTCGCGTTCCCATTCGAAGCTCCACGCACGTTTTCCTACGCCCTCGAACCTTCCACGTTTCCACCCCGGGGTGGGAGACTAGCTCGAACCGAAACCCACCCTATACCAGCTGCATTGCAACTATAAGCCTTGCTGAGGGTCGATAATCGTCTCCTCTAACCCTTCGTACTTCCTGACCCACCCCATTTCTACGTGTGCATGCATTTATATAGGTAACCGCGTTTATATGCGACTAAGAAATACGTGAGCTAATGCAGAAGCTGAATTGTCAGGGACGAGCAAAGCACGTGGCGCCCTCGGACAAAGAAAATTATAAGATAGCAGAGTGAATACTTTTAATTTACCTACTTTTAATAGGAAAATATAATAAATCCTTTTCTTTCTTCATTTTTATATGCAGCTCCGTCCATCTTGAGAAACCATTTTACAGCCCCTTCTTACGTTCAAGACTACTTTTCCTAAATATAACCTTCTAATGGTATTCAAGGTGAATATAGGTAGTATCCGTATCGCATGGTATATAGAATATTAAGAAACACGAGTCTCTTACGATTATTGACGATTTTACAAGGTGAGGTTTCTCGAATGTTACGACGCAACCGGGAGCGGCTGACGTTGACGGATGCCGTTATTTTTTCACGTTAAAAAGTCAAATCGAAAGTTCTCGACTATCAAGTATGACCGAGATTAAAGATTTTTAAACGCCGTTCACTATTAAATCTAAGAGTAGTTTTGTTACTTTTACGTCGCCATATATATATATATCATAACTTGCTGTTATGTATGCATATACATTCCGTCTGCATGGCATTCTGCCAGTGAGATCTATGTTTATCAACAGGGAGTTATGCTAGCACCTAACACCCTCACAAAACAGTCATGTTATGCAGAGAATATCGTACCAGTTAATAGACTTTAATACCGAAGCAAAGCATCGGCTTGAATATGCCGATCTACGCGTCTCCCGTACGGTTAGAAAAGTTTTCCTAAATTCAAAATTTTACGTCGAGCCACCCTCGTACACGGGACACGTTCGGACGCGCTTAGCATTCACAGAAATGCCATTCTCCTTGGCCAACATCATTTAAATATTCTCTTTGACGACATTTTTTTTCATTTCGTTCATCGGACAACAAATGTTCGTAACTTTTATCACGTAACGTGCCTAGCCTGTTCCCAATTTTCAAAGACTCGGCTCTCATGACGTTGGACGTGATTTTATTTTGATTCGCTATAAAACAAAAACGTCCGGACACGTTTTACACGCTAAATGCCCACGTATCGATTGTTATGCAGATTGACAACCTTGATTTGCTCCTTCTGCAAAAAAAGAAGCGAACACCACTTGACACCGATCGACGGGAAACGGCACTTTGCATCGTGCAGGGAGACCCCGAAAATCTTTACGCTCCCGACATACTTATTCGGGATAATAATTAAAATGGATGCTGCCCATGATATATTATTTAAAATTCTAATCACTACAATTCATAGTACAGGTAGTGCAAAATTTTATAGTTTTAAACATTTGTTTTTTCACATACAAATTTCGTTTCTAAATTCTTAATGATTTTTTTGACCGACCAAGAAAGTTATTGAAAACAAGTAATTTAAAGTTCTCGACCATCGTTACTTTCATTATCTCATATCGACTGACTCACCAGCGACATTTCAATGCTAGTTATACGTTATACGCATATCTATCTGGTATATTGTGTTCGTTGCTTGAAGGTAGGATACGATAACAATGGTGACTATAGGAAGTGCACGACACGGTATACGGAAGAAAAAATAAACAAGAAGCAAAGCCAGAGCATCGTATTGAAAACGTTCAGCAGAATTCATTCTTATTAAGACATCAACGTTTGGTACGAAGTATCATGGCAGTGCGTGTCGTTTAATAGTAACTGTTCTCTTAGGGCATGACGTATCGAGGAGCGTAATCGTCAATTGACTCGCAGGTCTTTGGTGGAACGATCTTTCCCACAGAATTAGGCCGACGGCTCGTCCACTTCTGCCACGTGTATAAAAGAGCTTCGTGTTATTAACGGTTAAGATAAGGACGCGCCACGAATTTTCCCCGACAACAACAACTCGTTATTACGATTAAAAAGGCCTGCGAGACAGAAGGGGAGCCGCGAATTGCGTAACTCGTTAGAAACCCATGGTACGCCGAAGACTCGTGAAAATTAATAAGAGATTAAAAGAACCGACCCGACGGTCAAATGACACGACCTCCGACTTCTCGGTACCTTTTCTTTTTTTTTTCTTATGCAATCGTTCTCTCTCTCTCTCTCTCTCTCTCGTACAGATAACTGATGTTTTCTAGACCTTCCAACAGCCGTGTGACTTTTCTCGGCGCGACTGACGCCTCGAACGAGGCGTAACGGTCGAATTCAAATGTTTCGAGACGACTTTGAATTTCCGACCGGTCTACTTGTCCGAAGTTAGTCGCAAAGGGATAGTCGCGTCTTTCGTTGTGCCCGACGTCGGCACCGAAAGGAATTACAAAATAATTTTTATTTTTATTAAAAAAAATTGTTTTTCATGAAAATTCTAGCTCGATTATATCGCTTTGAAATTTTATGAAATTTTACTTCGTTCTCAGACTCATATTCCTGATTGAGTTATATCGTTTGACCGATTGGTACGCTTTGACATTTTTCTCGGAGAATTATTCGACGCGTGACGTAATTCGTGACGAAGTTTAATATCGCGAGTGTCGAAACGTTAGGGTGTTTTGGGCGATGATGTACTGTCGTACGAATTTTGCCAATTTGATAGAACCACTCGAAAGGCACTGGGCGTGACAGTGCGTCGCTTTGTGCAATTCTTTTGCAGGCTTTTCTCCACAGAATAAAAAAACAGTACGGAATGCACAGCCAGGCCAAGCCAGACGACTCCCAAGCGCTAACAATTATTTTATTATTGGCCCAATTAGGGCGTTATTGTTTCCACCGCGCATGCATAACGCGAGAGCGGGAGAGAGAGAGAGAGAGAGAGTACACGGGAGAGAGATAGAGAAAGATCAGCAACGAACCGCTTTAACCAGTTCGCTTTTACTAACCAAGAGTTAAACAAACATGTATACGTGTATAATAATAAAATAGTAAGCCTGACAGAGACATTACTATCAGTCGGACAGGCTGATTCATTCTGCCTCTCTGATTTTTCCTATCTCTTATACACAGTCGCCTCGCGTTCATACGGAGGAAGAGGCGCAAGAGGTTTGCCTTTCTTTTTCTCTCTCTCTCTCTCTCTCTCTCTCCGCCATTGTGTCGCCAACGTGACCATTTCGAGCTTACGTATAAAGAAATCCTTTCGTCCCATTTCGTCACCGGGAGCCGTGTGTCCGCAGCCTGAGTAAAAATTCCCCACGCTGGTAGCTAGACACATCAAGGAGTACTTTCGACGATTGCGTTTCCCTGGAGATAAAAAAAAAAGAAAGGAAGAAGGTAGAGAGAGACAAGAAGGCACGCTCTCTTTATCTTATTCTTTATTCCTTCTCTTTACTCCCACTCCTGCTGTTCCTTCGCTAACCAAAGATACTCCGAGTCACGTCGTGACCTGCCCGGCTTCAATTCGATTTCACATTCTTCCTGAATGCCACCCTGATTATCAATATTATAGACCAGGCATATACGTTACCACGTGAAGGACCCGTACAGGATGTATATTATCAGGGTCAATAGTGATAAGGATCCAGTGGTAAGAGTCTTCCTACGGCCGGACAAGCTTTCGGTTGTGGAAAGACAGTACAGGTCGGACAAATGATATCGGGATGAATCTTCGTAGGATTACGAGGTACTTTCGAATGGTACACGTGTATTTAATGTTCGCATAGAAAATTGAAAAAGAAATTTGGAATTTAGCTAAAATATTAATCTCTTGGACTTAAATTCTTATAGATTTTATTTTCCCTGATTTCAATCCCTCGTCTTCTCCTGATCCATCGTGAAATATGAACTCGTTGCATAATATATTTTAACCGACGATAGTTTAGAGTGGATAGGCGCGTCTCATCGGCAGGGTTTCATCGACCAATCGGCTCTACTCTTAGGCTTTAGGTCGCAGCTTAAGCTACACCACCGCGTCAGCAGCTCTTCACTCTCGTGCAGACCTTCCTGTCTCACCTACATTACGTCACCCTTGGCTACGTGTTGTATCCGTGTGGGACTATCCAAGGTTCCCCTCGCGGGCTGAAATGTCTGCTGCAGAAATAATATAGCACACCTCATGTCCCTGTAACGAGCGCCTGAAGAAATAACTGATATAGAAAGTTTCATCCCTCGCCGATACGTGTCTTGCGGATCTTTTTCTTTTTAATATTTTTATTTTTCACTTTGACCTTTCTTCGTCCAACCTTCCCGTATCGAAATCCGCTGCAGATTCTTTAGACTCGCAAGCGGTCATTTTTTTTCTCAAAATGTCTACAACTATAACCTGCTATCGGATCTGATTACCTGTGCCATCTGTATCAACCCGATACTCGTAATCATCGTAGCTCTTGGTTATATCCTTACCTGATTACTCAAAGAGTCTTTGACTGCAGCTTGTTATTTTCATGATCGGGTCACGTTCAGGAACTCGGGTGGTCTGGACGTCAAATGTATTTTTTATAGAGATTTTTTTATCTTATCTTTTTTTTCCTCCTTTTTTTACAGAACAACCTTCCAACGGCACGCAGCTGGACCATTATGTGTCTATACCTACGACTCCGTGTAAGTAAAAGTGCTTTTAATTTATGTAGATCTGTATTCAAGGTTGCACCGCGGGACTGATCTTGAATATTCTGGTCCAACATTCATCCCGAGAATAGCATTGATTAGTTATTTAATTTTGCTTCTTCTAATTATATCGCGAACGATGTTTATTTTTATTGGTAGCTTTTTTAATATTTCAGAAGGTGTATACGTATAGGGAAGCTTGAAACGAGCTTTGTACCCTTCTGTATAGTCGTGAGTTTGGCGATCGATCTGCCATCTTTTATTAAGGTCAAGTTTATTTCTTTCTTTTTTTTTTTGCTCTTTTTAGAAAGTTAATTCAGTCCGGGTATCTAGTTTCTTTTTTGTTTCTTTCGCAACTCCAAATTGTCAGATATGCCATTTGATGGTCACGATACCCCAGTGTCAAAACGACAAACTCGTGTAAGGGAGAACTCTTGGAACTTTCTCTATGAAAAATCGGTAGTCTCCTTTGGGGTCAGTTCATCCCTTAGTATAATTTTTTTCTTTTTTCTATGAGTGATCGTCCCCAGCAACTACATCCAGGGCAAAGGGTACCGGATGTCCTGATCTTAAAGTTCTGAGTCCTGAAATTGGTTCCTTAATGCGATCCAATTTTCCCTTATAACGTAACTAGTCGACAATCCTTATTTTCCTTGTTAAGGGTACAAAACCAGGCCATCCTGGAAACTGGTGGGGCATGTGCCACGCATCGTCACGGATGCCTGGACAATGAGCCTGGCTTTCTTTTGTCGATAGGCGTAGTCTGCACCCTGGTTTGACACATCCGGCTAGGGTGTTATAAAGATGAATGAAGGGTGTCTTTTTCAAAATAATTCTACCAGGGGATGAAAAGGTAGCCAGGGTGACCTTATCTTCACCTCTGAATTCCCCGTCGTTATACTTTGCCCTCGGTTGAACATCATCCGCAGCATCCAACGGTCCATATCTCCGAGCCAGGGTATGACCCGAATCGTTGATGCTATCAGAAATACCGTAGTACGCTGTGGCATGAAATAAAGATGAATAATTATTGTCCGTTCTCTTGCCGTCGAGATACTTTAATTTTCCGGTAGATTATCTTTAATTAAAGAAAAATAATAATAATACCGGCTATCATTGTAACGTTCTATTAGCTTAGCTAACATTATCTAATTCTAGTATCAGGTCTTCTTCTCAATGAAACTCCCACCTGCCGGTTCTTACTGTCGCTACGCTTTTCTTTATTCTTTGTACCCTCTGCTTCCGTCATCTTTAAGCTTTATCTTGGGCGCACCTCGGCAGCCGGTTGTATTACGTCAATAATAAAATAGTCAGGTACTAAATCCTATGACGTCACGGAGCTCAATCGATTTCAACCAAGTGTCAAGGCTGATGCTGATAACCGATCGATATTACGGCAGTTCGAAGTGATCGTTAAGGATGGATTCGTGCGTTAGCACGTGTCGTTTGACATTTGTTTACAAAATATTACGTAGACGTCAGTCGGGTGACGTAGCCAGTGATAAATTTAACTTTGGGTTAAATTATAAACGAAATCTTACCGGTCCGATGCTGAATGGGGTACAAAGTAGAATTTAAATTTACCGCCAACTTTGACACACGTACCGAATGGCTACTCTAGACTTTCCTGAACTCCGACTGACATATATGTTACTCCCTCGGATGGAACTTCCGGTTCAAACCGGATACGAACTTTTGCCTCCTAACTAATCAGGTCAAATCCGTCTCACGTTCGATCTGATTTCAGCGACTTGGTGGTCTTGTCGGGTTAGGGTTCGAATATCGATTTGTACGTCAGGGAGACAGATTTTAGGGTGCACCTTCATCAACCCCCTAAAGCCTAGGTTACTCGGAAGGTCGACCATGTCCGTCGAAAAATATGAGGGTGATCCCTTTGTGTCGGATCGCAAATCGATAGTCCCTTTTACGTACACATAGTTGTTTATCAAATAAAATATCGAAAGCCTCCAGCCATGGGGAAGAGGGCGCGGGGGGTATGACTAAAAAGCTGATTACAATAAAACAATAGTACTCGCCGCTACCGTAGATTTGTCGAAGCTACAGCGAACCTAACCTAACCAAACGTAGGAGAGACTTATTTTCGGAACACAGTTAACTCCAACTTCCGGTATTGCCAGGCTAAGAGATAATAGGACAGTAGACAGTCACACGCGAGCCTGGCTTATACCTAAAACCCGTGCGAAGAGCTCACGGTTGTCTCTCTAGCTTTTGAAGCTTTTCCTTCGGCGCTATCGAGTCACGGGAACAGAGTCCTGGCTAACAGGACTAGGCTTTCTAAGCGACCTCAGTCAGCCTTCTAGAATCGTGACAAGGTTTCCTCGTTACGATCCAAGACCCTGAACTGGAACGAGGTTCATTGTCTGTGACCTTACTTGCCGCGGCAGCCTTATTCATAAATGCACCTCCCGTTAACTATCCGGACGCATGCAAACCTAGTCGAAGACCTTCGTCAGGATGAGATCGCGACGCAGACATCGGAAAGACGCCATGATACCAAGTGCGGCCATTATCGTGCACTTGACGAAGGGCGGTACGAAATCAGGGACACGATATATCAAGTCCGATTGATCCAAACGTCTTTTTCGACCTGTACCTACCCAGGCTTAGCATTTAATGGCTCGGGGCGAATGGCTGATTCGCACAAAAGAGGAAGCTCTTGAAATTGAGAGAAGTGGCACCGGGGCGGTGTGACCTATTCTTTGACGATCGATCGTGCCCTACCTGGTATACCTGGTGGTACTTCTAACCGGTGCTATCGTATCTGCTGGTTAGTTCACAATCTCCCTTTAACTCTACGCAGGACTGGTCCTCGTATGTATGACAGTCTGAACTGTTTTGTGGTCGGTTCGACTGGATAAACGCACTGCGATTAGACGGTGAACAGCATCGGCGACGGGGACTCCTGGGAGACTTCAGATCTACGGGGGGTCGGAGGGTTGCGGAAGCACGAAGGAAACTGGATTTTTCCAGCTAGTTTTACGAGTGTCAAGGTTCACGGAGAATAGAAATGGGGAAAGAGAGAAGAATATGAAGAAGTTCGTAGATCATATTTTTATATCTCGTATCGGGACTCAGTGGGTTGTATGGTGGCCGATGGTCGCTACCAAGGATCACGCCTTGGAACGAGATGAGGGGTTTTTGAATTCGCGAAAAAATTGATAATCGAGCTCTTGGAATTTTTGGACGAAATTGTAGTTCGATCTTTATTTCGTGAATTTCGTTTTAAGGAACTTCCTAACGAACCCCACGAATCTTGTTATACAAAATGGCAGGTCCCGACGGGACTATTGGAAATAGCCGAAATTAGTGGAAAGACGCTCTCGATGGAATCTAGATTTGCTTTAGAGGTTCCCTGAAGAAATCACTGAGACGCGCTAGAGTCCCGGAGCTGTCGTGTATATATATATATATATATATATATATATACACACTGAATTCACCTATATACTATAGTAACCCTGTACAGTGGCTATAGCTACCGTACAATAAATATATTTAACACCTGACCCAAACCCTGTGATTGAAGTAGAAGATGAGAAAATGGAATAGACCCTACGGTAGGGACGTACAATGTGGGTAGCACTGTCCCCCCCATCCCTGTAGCGTTAATAAAATATCCTCACGCAAGGCAATTCAAAGGGATTGCGTCAGATAAGAGATTTCGCGCAGCAGCGTTAAACGGCAGGGAGAGGGAGAAAGTGAGATAGAAAAATCTCAGCGTAAAAATAATTGTTTCATCTCCGTCAAATGTAATCCAGGCTTGTTTTAGATACGAGATACAAGGGTTGTTATGTAAATATATTATTTAATTATCTCGCGCCCAACAGTGTATCATGGGATGAAATGACATTACCCGGACCGAGTAAACTCAAAATTACCTAATTCCCTCTAAAAGCATTTTCGGCTCTAATGCGTGGATTTTCGTGATCTTGAAAAATTTAGTGGTAACGGGGGGAGAGGGGGTGGCCCCCTCTTGATAGAGTTACGCAGACAGTAACGTAGAACGTAGAACGTAGTTGGTCGATAGATACAAAAGTACGTTACTGAGTGAACGGGTGGATGGGTGGGTGGTTAGCCGGCTCGGTAGAGGTATGCCGGGTTGGATGGCTGGTTGCTCGTCGAGTAGGTACTGGGGTAGTAGTGGGTGCGCACCCTACGCGGCTACCAGGTGAGTGGGGCAGACCACCCCCGTCAAACGTGAAAACCACTTGTCCGTTGGCCAAGCCATCACGTTTCGCATCGTATCGCATCATATCGCCACACCTTGCGAGTCTGCCGCGACAGCCGCGCACTAGGAACCAAGCTAGAGTCCCGGCGTCCTAGGGAACGTCCTGGGGGATCCTTAGCTTCTGGAATTAATCGTTAAAATAAGTTGGCCCGCGCCCCGTTCGATCGCGTTACGCTTGTAGGCCACGTCGCGCGTTCGGGACTTATTTTGGAATTGGAAAACAAAAATTCAGTACACATTCCACCGGTGTTGGTTAGTTCGATCGACCGTGTGATAATTTCTCGTGCTATTTCTTAGTGTGCTCGGGACGGGTTAACGAACGATATTGGCTTCGTAATTTTTGTCGAGACTGTATCTGTCAGTGAGTTGTAAGTCCAATGGATCTGACAACCGTGTCTTGAGGAATCGCCTTTACCTCGGATAAACATATTTATGGAATTCGGAGCCTCGTGCGGTATCAATGAAATTTTTACTGTTACGTTCCTGTGATATATATTTCTTTTATTTATATACGAGATCGAGAAACGGCAGTTGGTACAGTATACGTGTACGTCTGGATTTGAAATCTTTTTTTGGGATTGACGCGAGCTTGCATCTTTTGGAAGTCGTCGAACGGGAATTTTTTAATGAATCGAGTCGATTTTAAAAATCGATTTTTTTTTGTAAAACTATTTTTCTTTGTATTTCTTTCTTTTTTTTTTAATTTTTATGCACTTTCCACTGGCTCCCACGATCGATTTATTTGTTTGTCATAATGGAAGCCGTATACGGGGTTTATCGTACGCGAAATATATATTATACCTGCACTCTACAGGGAACGTAACAGTTTTTTTTTAACGCTGTGTAAATATAATGAAAATTAGAGGAGGAGAGGAGAAAATTACATTTTCTTCTTCTTTGGTCCATATCGATTTGCCTCTTTACCTCTCCCACCTGAACAATCTCCGGAATTGCTACCGAACGGAAATCAGGCTCGTCTTCGCGAATCGAATCGCTTTGATATACGATGCACGAGGAATGATCGAAGTATCCGAGAGAGATTTCGTGATAACCCAAGAGCGATCTCCCGTTATCAGGTGTTCGTGCGATTTCGTAATCGAATTTTCAAATCGTCACGCCCGTCGCTCGAAACGATACGATCCGTCGATTGGCGCGTGTTACGTTTGATAATTTAGTCATTAAAAATAACGAGATACATTTTTCCAGTGGATCCTACCGATTAATCGATCGTGCGTTAGTCACTACGTGACTCTAGATGCTATCCGGATTTCTAGTGTAGTTGAGTGCGCTCCCGGACGGAACTCCAAAGACTTGAAAAATGAGTGGCTCCGGCGCGATTCCGCTGATCTTAGCGACGAAGGAGCAAATTGTCGAAGGCAAGTAAAAAAATACACGACCGACCGTATTGTTACGTAAGAGATGTATTATTTGATGAAAAAATTAAAAAAAAAAAAGAGTTCTCACTCCACTCCGCTCAACGGACCATTTTAATCGTTACAATTATTTTTTTTTTAATTTCATCTCTCGTACCAAGGTGCCTTCGTCCGTATCTTGGCTAAGTGCTCCAAATACGGATTACCCACCTTTCTCCCTGGCATCCGAAATAAAGGGACAACCGTTACAGGACGTGCTGGGATATTAGCTGGGAAATTATCGTTAGGGAAAAAAAGAACAAAACCCGTAGAGGCTTAATGGGATATTCACGTCAGGTTAGGTTCGGCCCGTCTTTCAACCATCAATCTTTCTATAAACTCAAATATAAATTCCCTAGGGTCGTTTTTACTTCGTTGAAAATCAAGAAAGGTTCTTTCTCCCAGGCGTTACACCTCCCACTTCCTCCTCTCCTCTCGCTCCTCAGCCAATCCCCGTGTCTCTGGCTATGATCTTCCTAGTTTTTGACCATCCCTTACTGCCGAGTCCACGTAGCCTTTTGCGCCCTTGCGAATCAGGCTGTTTCGAAAAGGAAGACGGGGAACCCCCGGAATCCTTTGTAAATGTATAAACATCAGCGGAACCCACGCGGGTATTACGTTTTGAACCTAATGGAAGGATTCTGTATGCACGATACAAAGAAAAGGCGAGCTCGCCTACTTGAAAAATTCATTTGACAGTAATTTCATATGTTTTTTTTTTTGTATGTATTACCTCACTGAAGATCTCAAGGCTTCTTTGACTTTCATAAAGTTTTTTAAGGATTTTATTATATCGCAATTTTAAGCCACTCTCATTGCATTTCGCTCGTACATCGTGTTCCTTTCTGTTCGACGTTCCTTCGGTTATGCATGATACCAAAGGATTTGGTACATGATACCATTCGTCTTTCTTAGGTTGGTATATATGTCGTCCTTTCGCATTCGCCCATAAATTCTTCCCTGTTCGAGACAAGGAATCAAGGATTTAGGATTTGGTTGGACCATTTCCTTCGTTTCGATATTCTATTTTTATTTCTTGAGTCTGACAAAGAAAGTTTCTTTTATACGTTACATACAAATATTTTACGAAATTCGTATCTTTGTATTTGACTTTATTTATTGGATTTTTTCCTTTTCTTCTATTCGGCATGTACTGTCTATAGTAGTTGGCATGTAACTTGATTAGATCTTGATTAAAAGTGCCTGTCGAATCCTCAGCCGTTAAAGGTAACTAATTTCCGGGATTGAAGTCTTTTTGATTGGTCCAGCCGGCAATCTCCAGCTGACGCAAGTCTTTATCGAGATAGGAAACGTCTCTTTGGACCAGGAAAATTTCTACTGCTCGTAGTACCAACCACAGGAAGTCGCTATATTTTTCAAGCTTCCTGGTTCCGACTGGTCCCGAGGACAGCCGACTCAAAAATCAATACTACCAACTGTAAACTCTTTATCACCTTGTATAAAGATTTTTTTTCGGGGTGTTAAAATTTTTTTTATATTTACGACGAATTCAATAGAACTTTACGAGGCCCTTATCGGGACATTGGTCTTTCTCGTCAAAATTTCAATTATACCTGTATATAAGTACCCAATATCAATGACCCTTAACCTTTTCGAAAATATGCCTATTTTTATTATTACCAATTTCATAGAGCAATTTGTTACACCCTTATACACTTTCAAGAGCTTTTACCCTTATTTTCGATAAACATACATAATTTACATATACGACATACCCAAAGCGTTCGACTCTCTGTTGTGCTTAATCGTTATAACCTATAATTAATGTATACTTAGCGGAGTATCTAAATTAGAGGAGTTTGAAAATTTACGTAACACCAAAAATTTCCAAAGTCCCTCCGGAAATCCCAAGCAGCTCTCGGAGAGAGCGACTCTAAATTTCTTGTTTTCATGTTTATTCAAGCGTATCCCCCATCCCACTAACTTTTCAACCCTCACTCGTTGTCTGCTATGAGAATACGTATTACGACTGTACACGGTGTCCCAGATTAAAAGTATATGACATACGCCATCAAGTGGAAGAGGAAAATCTGAAAGAAAAAGTCCTGATTCATTTTTCTTACCGAGCTTTCCTCTTAAAGTTATAAACAATTAAAGCCGGCCAATCAACGCACGGGATGTACCCCCCGAGCATCCCTTTATTCCCCCACTCACCGCCTTCTTGGATGCTCAGCGGGTACAGCCGCGGGTTGATTGGCCAGCTTTAATTGTTTATAACTTTAAGAGGAAAGCTTTGTATAAAAATTGTATCAGGAATTTTTCCTTCAGATTTTCCTCTTCCGCTTCATGGTGTACTCCGTATCACTTTAATCCGGCACACCCTGTATACAGCGGTAGACTGTAAAGTGGAAATGGTTAAAAATTCAGTGTTAAAATCATATTTCTTTACGGTCGCGCGCAATTATATCAAGCTATTTCCTTAATGATTTTTTTAAAAGTATAAAAAAAAAAGTAACTGCAAAGTTACCCATTTTATAATAAAATTTAAACTTTCCCACTGCAACGTTCTACCCGTGACTGATATACGGAAATAAGTCGACATGAATATTTCAGGTATATCGCACAACAGTCAAGTGCTCATAAACCGTCCTTCTTGCGCTTAACGTTCAGCTACTCCTTCAGAAATGAAACATCCGACTTCCTCGAAGCGGGAAAATTCAAAAACAGTTTCCGCATTAAATTCGATACACTTTTTCTAAAATACGTCAATCCCTGTATAACGATCGTTTCAGTCCCGTCCCCGTTAGACGCTTCAATCGTACGAATAAAGCTTTGACAAAATTTTTTCTCTGCAATACTTCAAGATAAAAGTGAATAATAAAATAACGATTTTCGTATTCCAAGACAACTTCGCATTGTACAAGAGGATTTTCAATGTTTCCTAATAATCGAATACGTAAAGGCTTTAAGATAAATCCGTATTATAATCCGAAGCGCATACGTATTACCGTACGCGAGTATGCCTATATACCTCAATGACCTATTGGCTTACACATGTATCTCTCTATGATCCAGTCCTCTTCTGAGTCCACTTGTGGCTCGATCTATCGGAATTGAGCTTCGCATTTACATACTATACATCTATTACATATATGTATACACAAATTTATTACTTACATATATCCACACCGTCTTAGGTCACGGGTATGCCACGTAAAGCTACGCAGCGTTACTGACAATCAAAATGAGCAGCTAACGAGCCCTGGTGGCTTTATTAGACCTCTCGAGATTTCGTAAGTAATGGGCCGCGTCGATCGTGCCGCAGGGACGCCCGGGGGACCGTAACGACGTTACTTAAAAATTCCTTTAAAGCGCCCGAGAGAAAAAAGCCAAACAATCACAAGATTCCCAGGAGAGAGCGCCACCTACATGCCAAGTGACAGAATGGCCCACGTAGAACGTGCTGCTTTGTTCCTTGTTGCTCGCTAGTGAAAATAGTCAACCATTTCATTATCACGTGTTCAATTAATCTATTTACGCTTATCGGGTTACCGTCGGCTACAACCAGTGTGTGATCAGGGTATGCTAATCAGTCCACGAGTACCTGGAGCCGTCGCTCGCGCGCTCATAAACGCGAAGGCATCGCGTGGCGTCTGTAGGAAGCGTCGCCGCGATTTAACCAAGGAGGTAGCTCGTGATAATCGAATATTCCTTTATTACGATAGTACTATTACGAGAAGATAATTTGATAATAGCCAAGCCGATTAACGCACCCTAACGTAGCGTCTTAACCCTATGTAGACTCGAACCGTTCTCGCGAGGCATTTTGGAACGCTCAGCGCCACTGACGGATAGGAATAGGTTATGTCGGAACGGCAGGACGACCAAGGACAGAAATTCTATGGCCGATGGTATCGCTTCCCGACAGCGTTACACCCCCTTGTCTGGCTGCGTGCTTATTGATTTTGCCGACCTTGC
Organism: Trachelus iudaicus; assembly: GCA_030142595.1. Taxonomy (NCBI): domain Eukaryota; kingdom Metazoa; phylum Arthropoda; class Insecta; order Hymenoptera; family Cephidae; genus Trachelus; species Trachelus iudaicus. Next base: position 1,084,259 of record JARQTH010000063.1, read on the forward strand.
TTTCTCACGAGTATTCTAACCTATGACACGCTCGATACGTGCGTCCTTGCTGTTTGTAAATTCTTATGGGAAGAGTTCGAGGTGGAGGGGGCGGGGAGGTGAGATTGCGTCAATGGGCTCGAGGGCTGTTTCTATTGATATACAGAGGATATAAGGGGGTAGTCAGGTGTTACCATCTGAGATATGAGGGTGTAAAAGGGAAACAGGGGTAGTTTGGAGGAAAGTCTGGAAAATTTTAGTAAACCCTCTCCCCCCTTTACCTGTATATCTATGTTATGCATTATCCAGGAATATTTCGTACGCCCGGGAATCTGACGTCGATGCTTTCGTTTTGTGAAGAAAAGATCGCTCTGAAGCCAGGAGTCGACTGAACGTGTCTTCGGCGTACACGGGAACGTACTGCTGGTTCTAGCCTGGAGGATTAGGGTGACGTAAGAGACTCGAGTGGCTCCTTTGTTTACATCGGCAGTTACTATATATAGATTTGTTTTGACGGATCCTGCGAATTATGGAAGGGAGGGGTGTTACGTGGATTCGTGAGGGTGACTAATGATTTATGGAATTTTTTTTAATAATCTGGCAGTTCATACCCTGAACCGTGGATGAGCGGTAATTGTTGGGGGGGTGTGGAAAGGGGGGAGGGGGGTTGGGTGTGCAAGAAATAAAAATTCCATTATTTTCGAAAGGGTAGTCGAACTGTTTTTTATGTAGAAGGAAACTTCAGCATTCGCTTCCCTGAATGTGGATTGGAATTTTTATAGACTTTTTGTGTTATCAGTGCCTGCTTCTCGTACTTTTGGTACAGTCGGGAGCAAAAAATGTCTTATAACGATTTGAATAAGCTGATAAAATAGTTTTAATAAGGATGACGTTATTGCACTCCTTACGTATGATTTTGCGTAATATATACAGTCTTACTCGACGAAGGGTGCTTATATCTGAGTGGATGAATTGATCTCGTAAAGTTTATGGGATTCCCGTGATTGCGATAATCAAGGAATTTCTATGGGTCATTACTGTCCGAATTGCTTTCCTTTCGTTTCGTTTCGTAACAGGCATTGTTGCGCCTACTGGAGCGAAAATCTAATGGAAAACCGATCGAGCAAGGGTCCGTCTAGGTACTGAAGAATTTCGCGCTAAACACCGACCGATGCTGGATAAATGGCAAAGAGGTAGATTGGAGGGATAAGGGATGCACGATTATCCAAAACAGAGTGTCCGGGTACAAAATTGGATTTTGAGGAGGTTGTCGAGATTGCTTTAAAAAAGTCCTGACTAGACGAGAAACCACGCGCGGGCTCGATTCGCCGTCCTTCTCTTTCTCGACAACGATTTTTGCCAAGTCGGTGAGGATTTGTTGTATGTATTTGCGATATATATATATATATATACATATACACACATACTATACACTGTTGGTATATGTCTGCCTGCTTATATATAATGCGAATTTAGTATACGTGCCCTGATTTATATATGTATAGTATATATAAATTTTTGGTCGAGGCAGTTTACGTTCCTCTCTTTTTTACATAGTCTCTCTTCTCTCTCTCTCTCTCTCTCTCTCTCTCTCTCTCTCTCTGATCAGCATCGTCGCTAAGGCCGCGCCCTGTTCTTCTCCAACAACCAAACTACCAGCTAACAACAACCAACCTAACAAAAGTGGTGATTCCGACGCTTAGCCCCGAGGGTACTACTCGTTAGCCCTACTGTTCTCTTCAGTCGCTTGAAGAATCGGCGAGTGTCCGAGGTATATATACGTGCAAACCCATATACAAGGTGTCCCAATTTAAAGATTCAAAAAAAAGCTTCACCGATCGACAGCTGAGTCGTTTAAAAGCAGCGTCGAGTCGTACGTCAAAGTTTTCGCTATTGCAGCGCAATAAGATCTTTTCAGGTTATCGTACTACAAAAACATTGTATAAGGTTGAGCGAGAAGAGCCCAGCCAGTTTTTACGACGTAGCCCGGACAGCGATAAAAATTCCCAAAAGAAAAGATAGCTTTGGGTCTTGAATTTTTCGAATTTCCTATGCCAGCGATGAGTGCGAGAGAGACCGAGGGATATCCGTTTACGCGAGTAAGAGCGAGACAGACGTATACGAGTCACGAAAAAAATATTCCGCCAGTAGTGGAAAAACTCTTTTAACCGAACTGAGCTCTACGTAAAGCGACTTGATGCGCAAATCTGTATAATTCGAGAAACACTGTATTTGACGGTCACGTAACGTAACATCAACCGTACGTTATAATCATTCAAATTGTATAGATATACTAGTCCCTTATTCAATTTCACTGAGGTATCTGTAATATGACGTCACTGGAATTAACCGGAGTAAACTTGCGTCACCGATCCTCGTACAGGAGTCTCTGGCCACCACGTTTGTCTCTACTGTCAAGGCGAGTTGTCGAGGATCGTTGGATATCGCGAATTTACAATTTCCACGAACACACCCGTTAGCTTTTCTGTGAACAAGTGCGCGTAGACACTTGGTCTGGGCTTTATGGAACTATTCAGGTCGGGTTTTCGACCCGAATAGACAGCAACTTTCGGTGCTTGGCTGTAGGGCAGAGGACCGCTATCTAGTTGGCTCTGGATAGGGACAAGGGGGGTGGCTCCGTAGTAAGCCTTGAAGTTTTGCGCGGGGTTAAACAAAACAATGCGGGAATTACTGTCAAAGTCGAAACAGCCATTGTCTTGACTCTTTGAGCTGCTCGTCCTGTGCCTTTTCAAGTCGGCAAACGACGTGTAATATATATCTGTATACATATATATTGCCTGACGGTTTTTCCGATTATGTGTGTATATATATATATATATACAGCCCGACGGTTAAGGGGATTCCCCGGCGTCTAGGATAATTTCAATATTTTAAGACCCTCCTTCGCAGCTCGTTTTTTTCGATGACTTAAAAATTACGCGTCCCTGCTAAATAATCAATAAAATTATTATTGGTTCACGGGACGGGGAGGGAGGGGGTGATGTCTTAAAATGAAATTTACCTGGGTCGCGACGATACGTATCGGTAATGATTGCAACGGCTTGGTAAACTTTGGCTTACAATCACTTGCCATTGGATTTTATTCTGGGTATAGGAGGTGGCGCAGCGGATGGCGCTTGTGTTTGCTGGCTACTGCAATGTGCACTCTGTATGTTTTCATAGGGATTTACGAACTGCCGTGAGATACGCTCTCGCATTAATTCCACGGTATTTATACATATCGTCGAAACTTCGGTAGACTTTTTATTGTGATACGTATGTACGGCTTTTGCCGGATAAAAAGAGATAATCGACACTGCACGGGCTACCGGTGGAAAGTTTTTTCTTTTCATTTTGAACGGGCTTAGAATCCCACTAGAATGCATAACCCAGTACGGCAGATTTCACCGTACGAATATAAATATGTGCAACCGATACGAGGGTCGTGCCGAATTTTATTCTATGGACAAAAGTAAATAATTTCTTCGTAATAAATGACAATTTAGGCAAAACAGAGTCCAAGACGAATTTGTACGTTAAGCTTTGTCCTTTTTTGGATTATTACTCGGCCGTGGTTATAGCCGGTGAACCACGTGTTCCAGGAGCTCTCCCTCATACGTTACGTATATACATTTACGAAGCACACGTACACATACATACCATAGCTTTTGATTAATCACGTGGTCGTAGATTTAAATTCAAAATGAAAACTGGGTCGCGACCATAAAAGTGGTCATTCACGATGACCAATCGTAGGTAAGTAAGGGATGAATTCGTATTTAAAATTGCTCCATCCCTCGACGATTATCCACACGTCCTAGCGAAAATCTCTGTTAACTACCGGTACGCCAATGGGACAGGGGGTCGTTCGAGGAGCTAATTAACCTTTAGCTCGGATATGACCCGTCGGCGAGTGCCAATCGGAATATCGAATTTACTAACGAGATAACGGTGTCAAAGACCTAACCTTACCGATTCGTGGTACCGATGCCAAGCTTCCGGTAACTGGCAAGACGTCAAGGGTAGTTTTGGCCTAGGAGGTACGAAGGGTGGATATCTTGGGCTTAGGGTGGTAACGATTAGATATCTTGTCCGATAGTAAAATGCTTTACTCGAGTAGTGCTTTTTCAAAATATTTTTTTTCTTTTTCAAATCGAGCACAAATCTTCCTACGATCACGTGCAGCTTACTCGGAAGCACCCTGTACAATAGAGAGAGAGAGAGAGAGAGTATACCGGGTGCACCGCATGGTAATGAAGTATATACCACGTAGGAGACGCAGACTCCGCTGTATCGATTTGTACGCGAGAGCAAGAAGGAACGTATAGGGGATCAGCACGTTGGACAGAGAGAGGACGCGAAACCTCGGTATCCAGGGTGGCAGGCGAGCAAGCTGAACAGGGAAACAGGAAAAATAGGGCATGACTATCGTTGCTCTTTCTTACGTTTCTCCAATTTTTTTTCCCCTTCCTAATCTCGTCCTATTCCATCTCGCTGGATCCTCGATCTTCTCGATTATCGTCAAATCGTCGATCCCCGCGTCATCCGGACGTAGCTCGCGGCCTGAGCTCGCTTGGTACTTCGCAGTTATTCGACTTAAAAATGATCCACGTCGTTCCTAACGTATAGTGCCCCATATCAATCTTTCATACATTCGCGTTGACCCAGGATGAAGATAACGCCCCGGTATCGCTGTGTATCGAGTATGCATACTTGCTTCCGGGTATACGTCCAGTAAAGTGCTCGGTGATCCACTTCAATTTTTTATGGGTTATTAATGCAAATTTGAACTTTTTTTTTTATTGACCTATTTTTTTTTATCGTTTATTCTGCAACTTTCCCTTCTATACTCTCCTTCGTTTCTTCTTTTTCACATATTTTTCTCTATGTTCCCACATACTTGATTCTCTCGCTCTCTGTCTGTTTTTTTAAATTTCTTTTAGCCCCTGGCTAAGGAGACGATGGCTGTGATTAAAATGGCGCCGTTTAGCCAGGGGAACGACTCGTGGTGTATCACCGCAGAACTGATACACGTAGAAACATACCCGGTGACCCCGGGAAAACTAACCGCGAAATTCGAATTCTCGTTAAAGGCTGAAAAATAGTTAGGAAAACGAGACGCGGTGAGTCGTTCTGTATAATACAGTACATTGAAGTATTGCAAGAGTTAGCAGCCGTAAATACTGTAAGGATCTGAAAATGATTATTTTTTTTAAATTTTACGTAAGCCACGTTCGACACTGTGCGAAATTTCACACGAGCAGTTCATTCGTCGAAGCATACGTTTCTGTTTAATGAATTAATCAGGTTTGCTTTTTTTTTATTAAAAAAAAAATTTGTCCTTCCTTTTCAGTGCAGAGTTAACCACTTGATTAAATTAGGGGGCGACGACGTCCTGCAGGAACTGTTAGTACAAATTGACCGTAAACCACTTTTCCAATAAATTGCCAATATTCGACGCCATTAACCAGACGTTAACCGTCGTCCTCTTGGCCATTGTCAAGCACAATAAATCAGGATTAAAAGTCCGGAATGGTATTATTAATATGTTATACGAAGATATATATGACAGCTGTCAAGTACGTAAACATATCGATAGTCGTGGCGTGTCAGGAAGTTCAAGTGCTTTCGCACACTGTATTCTGCTGGTAAAATTGCATCGAACGGGCAACGTCATTTTCGCGTGGTGCGGAATTATTTGCGTATAGGATTGGCGAGCTGGTGGTAGGGGGGGGGGGGCAGAGGGGCAGAGGGGCATGTGTTCGAGCGATTTTACGTTCGAATTGAACCGATCGCGCGTTAAACGATCAAGCGTGCTCCATAATCAAATGCAAATAGAAGCTGCACAGTGGTAACGTTCCAATTTATCAGGAATCAGCAGAGGGACAGATTGCGATTGTTCGCGAGTATATCGTAGTTTTAGAAATTCGTTTCGCATATAGAAAAAAGTTAAAAATAAATTGTTAAAGTTAAAAAAATTTTCCTACGTCATTTCGAGGAACGTACCCACAACCGTAAAACACGTAAGTCTACTTTTCCTTGCGTCAAGATTCCCTAATTTCTGTTAACCTCGAAAGTACGTGAAAGTCGTATTAAAGTTGGAGGAGTCGCGCGTGTAGCCAAACAGGCGAAATTACTTGGCGAGTTAGATTTGCTTTTGAAAGTTCGAGGAGACATTTTTTTCTCGTTTCTTTTCTTTTTTCTCAACTTACTCCCCCTCGATAAGATCAGAATTTTATTTTTCCTCGATTTTACGTCACCGTTTAAGCTCTGACTTTCTCACTCTTCCGCGCCTCAGAGAGTTTCGACCCTTTTCGTTGAATCTGGCGAGGGCGCATTTATTATTTTCTTTCCGGGGACACTCCGTACTTCTTACACTCTTTTTGAATTTTCCCGCCCAAGCCTCGTCCGTAAATCATCGGCTGCTTGGCCGTGAATTATCGTATCCTGTAGCGCATCCTGCCACGTAAATTGCCGTCGGGAAACGCTTATTAAGGATCTTGAGGCATGGTGATCCGTCCCGAGTAATTTACCGTCAACTGGAGGGACTCGAGTCTACAGGTTATGTTTGATTAGCCACGTGATCGGTGGACGTAGGAAGCACGAGATGGGATATATTTAAAACATTGGATAGAATGAATTTTTATAGGAATATATTTCCGATTAAGGATCGATGCTTTTACGGGAGTCATGGAGGATCCTTTATGGGGATGGACTGGGGGACTGTGCGGTTGCCGGCTATGACGTCACGTCCCACCCCTGTGACGTAAAGCCCAGGAACGTTACGCAAGCGTCAAGACAGAAGGGTAGGGCTGCGATCACCCACTGCCCTACTTTCCTACCCCTGGTACAAATACATTTTTCCTCATAGGGTTCCGAAACCTGGATATATTCTACCCCTGCATTTCGATCGCGACTCCTCGTGACCATCTCGTTTCTTTATTCGTTAGCCGTGGAAACCTACTCGACACTCCCATCGGCCTATCCGCGTTCTGAAAATCAAAATATTTTTTAATAATCCACAAAGCCACCCCTGTTTCTTTCCATCGACGAAAAACATCGTGGATACGATTGAAATTTCATACGTGTATATCTATGTGTATAAGATCAAAAAGACAATATACATAGGGTGTCTCCTACAGATGACGAACGCGTACCCGGTGCAGTTGCTGTATATTTTTAGCACTCGCTGGATATTGTCAGGACGATGTTGCTACTTTTTTCTTTTCTTTTTTTTTTCTTACGTCGCTGTCCGATAAAACGTACGAAGCTGGACTGCTCTATACTTAGCATTGACTGAAATGCTTTGTCACGGGGTTATAAAACGTATCCGTTCGATGCCCACGTATTTATACAGAGCAGTTTATACGAAGTATACGCGTGACTGAAAAAATTGACCACTGTTTTTTTTTTTTTCTTCCAAAAAGCAAAGTTCGGGACCCCGAATGAAAAAGGTTAAAAAATTCAATAAGAGGTAGCGACTGCTCTAGGAGAAAAGAATTTCTCGGTTGGTTTCGAGAGAAATTGTAAATCCATCTTGAGAGGTTGAATTTTTAATAATATCCCAAGGTAAACAGACGGCTAATGGTTAGAATGGAGCTTAGGGCCAGTTTCAAAAGGCTGAAGGGCCGACGACGTTCCACGTGTCAGACTGCGAAAGTTGCGCAGGCAAGCGTGCGCAAAGGATTTAAGGTTTGTCATCCTGTCTTCTCGTTCTGAAATATTCACGAACGTTAAACCGAACCCTGACGCACGTGAAATTCCATTTTTCAAGCCGAGGCCGAATGTCCCAACGATTGTCATTGGCATCGAAGGCGAACTCCGTTTGTATAAGTCGATATAATATTCGTACGATAAATCTTGAGACTCCTGCGAGAACCTTTGAAATTCAATGACGCCTTCGTTAAAGTCATCGCTTATTGCTAAAATAACTGTCCCGGAGGACGATCTCGGGAAGCCGAAGTCGAATCTGCCAAGAAAAACCAGAACGCGTAGAAGCAGGTGAGATGCAATTTATGACTGCGTAGAAAAACCCAGTCGAGTTTACTCTAAGCTCATGAGCATATTTCCGACGCCGTTTCTCTTTCAAATTTCTTTTTTTTACTGTCCGCTATGAAATTACAGTCAGAATTTCCTGGCATGACAGTCCGATCTGTATATACGAATATATCTGTCTATATATATATCGCTCGAGGTACACTTTAGCAATGGCGCAAAGTGCTATTTGCCGTACCGTTCCAAGTACTTCCTCGCCAATTTCCCCCGCAGCTATATTTATTCTTATTTATTGATTTACCCTTTCCCCCCCGAGCTCCACTGGATTTCGTTAATTCTCCCAAAAGTAACACTTACCTCAGACCTACCTGGCGCGTCAAGCTAACGCCGCCATGGACGGCCTCTGTGTTTGCAGAATCGGTTAAAAATAATTAGGAATACAAAAATATTGTTTCGAAAATCCATAGCACTTAACGCTACGTTATCGACACATTTGTATTTCTTTATTCCTCGCGCACTTAGAATGCTTTTAAGCTTTTCACTAAGCTAAAGGGCTCCGAGTACCCAAGACTCCATTACGTACTCGTTGAAATGCCACTTGAATGCGGCCACTTGCATTATGGCTAATGAAAACCCGGCTAATTATTCACGCATCAACTTTCAAGCTATTTCCGAGACTCCAATGAAAATCCATCAGGAAACTTATCGACCCTTCTCAATTGGTACTTTTTGGTAGTTAACATTTTTTTTTTTCATAATCCTCTACAAGGTCAAAGACAAGTCAAAAATTCATATCGTATTTGTTATTCGTACATATTCAACGCCGTAACGGTGACACCTGGATCCCTCGAAGGCCACGTCCTTTATCACCGTTAGATTAAAGCATTGAAATATGATCGTCGACGTGCACGCTAAGGCATTGGAAACGAGGGTGGTAAAGAAGGGGCAAAAAAAAGGGAAGGTTCTACATTCTTAGAGAGTCGTATGCGCCAAAGACGAACCGTGAATTGCCGTGATAAATTTTCCTTGTTTTTACGATTTTTCTTTTAGGTCAGAAACATGGATTTCCAATGGCAGAGGTTATGGCAGAGGTTAAGGGGGAACTTTGTATATATGGTACGCGTATCGTCAAACCCTGTCGACACCACTTGTACCTTACTCTTGTATCTGGAGAAAACTGCTGTGCTCGCCTATTCTCAATCGCCAAACACTTTGGAACTGTGTCGAATATCTTCGTAAGCTTGTCCTACGTGCTTTGGTCATGGGTATACGAATGAATAGAGGCACTTGATAGGTGCGAGACAAATATGCGATAACCTGCGTTTAAAGTTGCGCATCAGTTTACGGTCTGGCCATTTGTCGAGACGCGTAATATTGTTATGTTTCTTGTTTTATCAATTTATCGCGCTATACTGGTCATCGTTGTTGGACAGCGCTACCACGATGGCAATGCGAAAAGTGTGGTAGTGTTTATTGGCAGTTTTATTTTCCTAATTTCTGATAATGATAATAATTTTTAATAAAAAAGACAGTTTCAAGCCCTTTTATACCTGCTTATAGAAGATATTATGAAAAATATATAGTGCAAATTATAAATACGTGACTTCCTATAAGAATCGCCGTTAGTGTCACGCGATATGACATTGACGAATAATTATTTCTGCGACGATCGTATAATAAAGCTTGTGAGTAATTGGGGTAAAAAAATGGTTTGCCAGGGTTATTCGTATTTACGGAGGGTATTATGGGGGTATCAATTAAAAAGGTTATAAATGGTATCGAAGATGGCTGAAAATAATACCGGGAGCTTTCTCGAAAGCTTTGTCCGGAGGATCTTTGTACGAAAGATCTTTGTCGGTCAGTCGAAGCGAAAGGCAGGAAAGAAATGTACGAATTGTTCCGAAGGTGGTATTTCGTTTTATTATTTTCTTTCCTCCCCCTCCCCCAAGGAAATTCGTGCCAGGACGAATTTTTGGATTCCAAGAAAATTTTGCTCACGTAAGGGATCGATGGGATAGCCAAGAATATGCGGTATAGCGAGAGCAGCCATTTTTTCTTATGGGATTCTTGGAGATCTTATCGGTGAACGTTAATTTCTTTTTCCTGGCTTCGATATTCCGTGCGATGTGGATTCATGTTATTTTTTGGTAAATATTTCTTCGACTGTAAACAAGGAGTCTGTCCAAAATCCCACGTCCGAGCCGATGGCTATAAAAACGTCTCCTAGCCATCGATCCGCCCCTGGACCGAGTGTTATCGCGAATTCGCGAAGCGTTTCTCCTGTAAAACGTTTCCGTCCCTGAAGTTATCGTCGAGTTTCTATTAACGTTGCGCTTAGGTAAAGACAAAAAGCACATCCGAGCATCTCTAGCTCGACCTGAGCCAACCTAACCTCCAAGCCCGAAGTCCACGCTGGCCGACGTACCGCGAATACGACCAAAGTGAATTTCTATAGAAGCGTCGAGGTCAAATATTCAATTAAGACTCATCGCGCTCTTCCAATTTTCAATTTAAAAGCGGTTATTTACGATCGAATGGCATTTCTGGTCTTTGGGTTTATCGCCTGTTTAACCCGAGTGCTCATGATGCACATACTCACCGCCAGACCTTTCGCGGAAATACTTTCTCTGGGTACGTTAGGTTCGTTAGGTTCGTGGGTACGCTCTGTAACTCCGAAGTAATAGCCATTCTCGTAAATAGTCAATAACGAAGGTTTTGCTTCTTTTGTATAGCGTTTATAACCTTACTTTTCGATGACGGGAAATAATTTTCAAACAAGTTTATCGTATTCGAATTTACGCATTATGTCGCACTCGATGCATGCTTTGAATATCAAGCATAAATTTTACACACATCGAACGACCACCTTGCCAAAAACAGCGATAAAACTTCGAGATATTTTATACACGCATTAAATTAACTACGATATATGAACCTTGCACCAAAACGATTGTCTCGTTAGCATTCCCCAGCACTATGTTAATTCTCATGTGAAACCTCCTTTTTGTCAGGTTATAGTCCATAGCGTAACCTCGATCTGTCAAATTGTCTGTATGCCGTGAAGTCGCGCGCGAACCAGCCAATCACCGAATGACGACAGCGACAGCCAATAGGTGTCGCGTAAAAGCGTTGACTCAATTTCGAGATATTTTCGATATACGACGCATTCACGGTAACACGAGAACAAGGAAAAAGCCACACAGAAATAAATATGACTTCAAGAACAAATATAAGTTATGAAACCGATTTATTAATATGCCAACACTGGCTGCGTAATTCATGGAGTTGAAATGCAGGATTCACAATCGCTGATAGTCCGTAACTCGACTATGTGAAAAGGTGCTAAAGAAATGCCCCGACGTGAATTAAAGGCCGTTAACCACGAGGTCGTGTTTAAAAATTAATTAATTTTTTATGCATTTTCTTTAACGCTCGGGATGGAATTTTCCAATGACCTTGCAAAGCTCCGTACTTCTTTAATTACACAAGGTCGCCAAACGGTGCTTAACCATAGTGATTCGACGATGACTGTCAAATTTGATCGATACACTCAAACTCAATAGCTCTACAGGAGAAACGTATTCCTCGTGAAAAACTTCAGCTGCCATTAATCCGATAAAATCGATATGTACGACGTCAGTATAAATTAAGCCGTTCAACGACCTCGATCGGTAGTATAAATTTATTTTCTTTATTGTCCAACGTAAATATATATATCGCATAAATAAATATCAATGTAAATTCTCATATATCTTATCTACCTACATACCAAATTAATGAAATCGGAAAAAATACAAATCGGATAGATCGAAGCATCGACCGAATTGTTAATTAGCCGGTTGCCTAATTATTGATGAAGTTGTGCAAGTGGCCGGAAATCAGAGGGAGGAGTGAGGGATAAAGGTGAAAGAGAGAAAGAAAAGGTTCAATCGGGAGAGAATGACTGGTATATGGGTGAATTTTAGGAGGGGGGTATACCGCAATTGAACGAATTACGCCACTGTAACCCAATTTCCAATTCGAGGCTATCTCTTAATTAGGATATATAAAGCCGACTCCAGTTGTGCAGTCTGTGTGCCGTTAGAAGTTCCGCATACGTGCCGACATCCATTCTTCAGAGGCTGTTAAAAAAGAATAATAGACAACGCGAAGCTTGGAGCTTCGGCCGACGAGCTGGCATCAAGTCAGCAAAATTTCCAGGGTGAGACACTCGCGCGCCATTTTCGATGAAAATAAAGATTGACACTTTTGCGGACGTTAAATGGGACAGCATTTACATGCACGGCTGTATATTAAATTAAAGCAATTGTTTATTAATTAATTAACAGAATAACACAGCCACCCTACACTCGTGGGTTAATAATTTCATTAGTCTCGCGTGCTATTGGCTTTCTCATTTATCAATTTACATCAAAATATGACTTATGCAATGAATCTTTTTTTTGACAATTCTGATAATATAAAAAATCCCCAAAGAATACATTTTTTCTTCTCATTCTTCTTTTCCCCAAAAATAAGGTTGTTCTGGATTATTGGATTTCTGGAAAAAAAAATAAGTTTGACTATCAAAAATTGTTACAGAGTCATCCGCACTGTTTGCCTTGTGTATGCTTAGCTCATAGATAACAGAATCGCCTGGTGTCCGTTTGGATTTTCATTCGATACGTTAGCTAACGTACGATCGGTGTTTCAGAAAATCCCATAAAGCTTCCGCGTAAAGTAACGCAAGAGACGAGTACGATCGTAAAGATTAGCGTACGCAGATGAAAAAAAAAAGTGTATGAATAGCCGTACCGTGTAAATATTCAAATTTGTGATATATATCGATGAAAAATATTCAGGACCTCCTGCATTATAACGGAATGACCCAGAAAATGCTTATCGATAAAAAAAAAGGATCATCTCTTTGTTATTGGCGACCATACCTTCGTACGAGGGTAGTTTCGCAAGCAGAATATAAAAATCGCCCGGTGAGAATCGACAGTAAGATTTTTACTGGTCCAGATGGATGCAAAAAAAATGTTGTCAACTTTTTCGCAGTACGTAAATTTCATCCTAGCTCCGATCGATTTTACATGCAGCTGCGAATTCGGATTCTGCAGATAATTTCGTACGGTCCAGTTTCTCTCTCCCTCTCTCTCTCTCCCCCTTATATTTCACTATGACCAATGACTGGTAAGAAGCTTCTTACACGAATAAGTCTTATCTACACCCAAGAATCGACAAGGTTTATATCAGGCGGTCCGCGTTTCGTGGTTCGCGTTTCGAGTTTCGTCAATTGGAATTCTGGTGGATACCCGGTCTACGCTGAGATGTCCCGGAAAATGCGCAGGCGCGGGATAAGGGTGGAAAAGCGGGCGGGCAGCTCACTACGCCCGGGACGTTACGGATCGTGGGACGCCCGAGAAAACCTGGACAGGAGTATCCGAGTATCCGAACATTGGAGAGCAAGTGAGAGAGAGAGAGAGAGAGAGAAGATAAAACAGCTGAGAAAAGAATCAAAATTACCTGTGACGTATAGAGGGAAAATTGTCAAGAGGAAAAGCGCGACGTCTTCCCGGAACAGGGGTAACTGCTGGAGGAAGACACTCCTGAGGAACGTCATCATCGACTGGTGCTACCCTGCCTACGTACCTGACCTGTGTACAGTCAAGAGAGAATACGAGCCAGCCTCCAGATTAGGTCCAGGAAGACACGCAATCCTCCGGGCGAGTACCTGACGTACGTCTTCGTACCCGGAGACAGGGGGGAGTGGTCCGGGTTAACCTAGTGAGGCTCCCTCGTGACACTAGATACGTACCTGAGAAGCATTCCCCGTAAATAGATAATTTCGTGCGTGAAGATTCCGTGGAGCGATGCATAAGATTAGATTAAAGTGCTGAGACCCGGGGGTGTCCGTACCAAGCCACCCCCAACTGTCCACGTAGTGGTCAAGGAGCAATCGGCTAAAATCGTTTTACTCCTCGCCGATAGCGAGGATATAATCGCCTGATAGATTCCTGCTGAGCGAGCCGCAGGAGTCCTTGGGAGAATCGTGAAAGCGCGAAAAGGCTCTGCCGTGAGAGAAAGAGAGACAGTTGTTAAAGGACAAGAGAGAAGTATAGCTGTACGCGTACTGGAAAAAAGAGATAAACAAAGGACAGACAGCGGAGTGTGACACGACGCTTTCAAAGGACGGCTAGAAAAAGGGGAGAATAAAGAGGGCAGAGACTCCTGGTGGAAGAGGAGGTTCCTGGCTGAAAATACACTCGGATCGAAGACGCGATAGCCATGAGCGAAGGAACTCCGAAATTTAAAAACAAGACCGTCCCTGATGGTTCGCCAGCTCGTCTGGAAGCTGGTATGCTAAAATTGATTATATATATATATATATAATAATTAGTAAATAAATCATTAAGATAGTCAGAGTCTCTTTGGGATTTATCGTCGGTATAATACAATATTTATTTTCTACCTCGTATCATTCTGTATTTAAGAGCGTTTTCACGCTTCGCGAGCTGAAATTCTAACCTAACTTTATCCGACGGCAGATCGTATCGGACTCTGAAATACAGTCTGAGTAGACCAGGCGTGGGCTGTTTCACGGCAACCTAGAATTATTATTTCTGCTATTTATAGTTACGTCTTGTGCGATTGCCGATTGCAATGGGTCTCCTTGTTGCTGGTTATCTCTATTGGGATATTTTGGTTTTTTTCCTGTCGTCACAAATTTTTCCACCACCAATGCCACCTTGAGCTTTCGAATCGACGGACGGTCGTCGAGACTTAACCGAGTGTAGATAAAACGCGTCGGGGTGCTGCACGACGTCCTTGCGAGGGAGCGAGTGCCGCCCTGAGGCTGTTGGGAGGTCTGATAATATTACCGGCGGGTAACGAGGTCGCGTTGATAACGACTGAGGATTCCTCTCGTTACCGGTTAAATTGCACAACCGTATCGTAAAATCTTTTGCTATTCGGACCTTTTTTCTCCTTTTCTCTCTCTCTCTCTCTCTCGCTCTCCTTATAACTCACGGGTCTGACGCCAAGCCCGTGAAATGGGCTTGATTCATGACCGCGTGGAAGTTCTTGGCGTATATGCTTTCCTGACGAGTTTAACGAGTCGCGGTCTGTCGATCCTCTGGCGAAAATTTTTGAACCAGCTGCTAACGGGTGTCTTTCATCGAAAAGCACAATAAGTGAAATTTATTAAACTAGTCTCGAATGAAAGGGCCAGTCGAGTCGTAAGACGCGTTTGTTTCATCAAGGGTACCGTTGTGTATAATTCGCTGCGTAATTATAGTCGTTCAACGTGCTCGTTACTGCTAAGAAAGCTTCAAAAATTGCATTCATAAGATTATTTTTCTGGTATCACCTGATAAGACTCCAGTAAGATACCAGAGTAGTACATATATATATTCGATAGCATATCTAATTGTCAAAACTGCAGAATCTTTACTTGCCCTTACTAATTTAGAAATCCAATATCTCAGTAAGTCCGGCTCTCGTGTAACGAAGGAAAGCTCGTAGTAAAATTTCTTTGGAAAGTAAAAAGAAATTTGCTTTACCGCTAAAGAGGTTACCATAGTAAATTTTACTAAATGAAGTAAAGGTATTCTCGCAGGACGCCTTTTACCTCGCGAACGACGCCCTTGCAGCGTGCAAAGTCGCAAGTGGCTCTGAAAAATAAACTCTGGAATGCGGTGGACTTGCACGCATAGTCGCTAAGGGCCAACGGAGGGTTAAAAGTAGTTTCCATTGTAAGGATGCTTGGCGAACGTTTTTTGCACGAGGTTGCACTGAGTACCCGGCTCCGAGTTACGTAAGGCTGGCGCATACCGATAGTCGACCTGCAATAAGGGTGTGTTACGCGCTTAACGGGACTTACCACTCAAAGCTCAAGATACACGCCTACCTTTGTAACTAACTGAAGAATGTATACGTATCTTCTACATATATATATATATATATATCTAAACTAGTACATAGCACGGTACATGGGTCAGCACGGTATACAATAATAGCCAAGGCAACCACTCGCATTAGGACATGTGCACACTTGACTGCTCCAGTACTATGGCTGCGGTCAAATGGGACTGAGCCATTGTTGCAATTGTTTACCGTCGGATAATTGTAGTTCTGTCGACCGAACCAAAATTAGAACATCAATTTGAAGCAGGGAGTAAAAGCATTGGGAAAAGATAACGGAATCCTTTTCTACGTGGGTTAAAGGTAGCTCGATGCTGCGTTAGCGAATTAATTATTTTTACAAATAACATTTCCCGTGATTATACAACACAGGGATTTTACCCTTTGAGAAATTCATTCTGGAACTGACTGGAAGGTTCTTTGAGCATTGTTAGCGGCTGTAGGAGATACTGCGGCTGTGCGATATATTCAGGTTGAGTGGCTAGTCGATCCGTAAAGGAGATGAATAATCTGCTTTGCGGTGATCGTGGGGAGGATATTGTGATTTCCCGGGTAACGGATGCGGCAGTTATTGGTATCCAGACTATAGGGAGATTTGACGCAAGGTGCTGGAAATAACTGGATAGGCGTTGACGGGGCGAGTGTTTCAAATTTTATCTCGAGCAGCAGCACGTGCCTTTGTACTTGGTGCAGAGGTCGAGAGACCTTAGTCAGATAATTTCAAGTTTAAGTGAATCGTAAGATAGATATGACCAACCGTATGGAATGAGGTTGACTGTCTTTTTGGGTTATAGGAAGAGGTTGAAGATTCAATTTTTAGTCTCAGTTCCTTGTGATTCTGCAAAACTACGACGGGATTGGTCGTATTGGGATGCTGGAAAAAGTAAAGAAAATATTGAGGACCGTTATGGAATCTGGTGGATAAGTTTTTCAATCAAGAAGTTGAAGGTAGTTTTAATGATAATTAAAAGTTTCGTCGGAGTGTTTTATTCTGGTTGTATCATATGAGTTTTTTCCCTCGTTACGTTCTCGCAATTCTGAGCGAGATCTTGGGGATGATTTTAGTGTGGGAGATTAAAAAGAAAAACTGAATTTTCGGGAAGCCAAAGTCTAGTCCGTAGGACAAGTTACTTTGCGCTTTTGGCGAGAATCTTCATCGCGTGATAACTATTATACGTTTGGTGATGGCGGAAGGGACAGTGGGTGGGAATCTTTAGAATGGACCAGTAGAACATTATCCACTTACTGACCCAGGAGAAGCTACAGTTTTCACGTTATTTGTCTCTATAGCGGTATTCGGTCCATCTAGCCAATGCGTTGTTATCAGACAGTCGGCTGCCAAAGAATTTAGCCACGGTTGATAAATAGTCAGACGTTATTTATAGTTAATACAGAAAACCGGTTTTAACCACTTGGTCATACTTAAGGTTAACAGGGATATCGAGAATTGATTGTTAAAAAGTAGATTCTCAGCGTCTTTGACGTCTTTCAGATTCATTGGCTGTACCGTCTGTGCCGAACAGTCTGTATCTACTTGAAATTCTAGAGTGCATCTACTGGGAAAATAGTAAACACGGTATAGGGTGAAGTTTAATTTCCTTAATTATATAGTATCGGACGTCTACTTTGGATTAATGGCATCGAGTGTACCAGGATCGACCCTTTTTGGAGTACTACCTATCGTCAGATAAATTAATGGCTTTCCATTTTTTAGTCGTTTAGTCGGTTCGTGATACCCATGTTCTCCAGGGAAGGAACGTACTTTCCCAGAGCGTGTTCGGCTTTCCTTCCGTTGGTTTGTTACACTACCCTTTTTCTACCTAGGGACATTTTTCTAATAGTCTGACGAATATAAACGATCTTCCTAACCGCTATACGTTTTCTTCATCCAGTATCCGTCCTGCAGCTATTGGCAAGCTAAATCATTTCGAGATCGTCCATTAATTTCGTTAGATCGCCGTAGGGGAGTCGATGGCAGGAAATTTGTCGAAAAATTTCTTCTCGTCTTAGGCATTTTTTTATCTCAAAATTAATCCAAACGATTTTTTATAATACCAAAATTCCGAATTCTTTATATTTTTCACACGTCGAGCAAATAGTGCTTGCCCACCGGTGGTAGTGACCATGACCACCGATAGGGGCGCTGCGCTCAGCGTGTTAAATATGCAAACTGTACGTTTCAATATCAGAAACTATTTTGTCAATGTTTGATAATAAACCGAAGATTTGCGTAGCGACAGCTGTATTTTTTGATTAAGAAATTATGATAGAATATAGAATGTGGGTCGAATCGATAAAATTGTCAAATTTAATGATGCTGACAGTGAACAAGTTTTCAATGAAATTACAAGCTAATTAGACCAACTGTGACACAGAGTTAATATACAGTAAAGCAACTGCAATAATATTGCAGTAAAATTGAAAAGAAGAATTACTAACCTAAACCGTCTACCTGTTTTAGTTACGACTTACAATTCACTTGGTTTCCACTTCGTATTAACTGTACATGCATAATTGCATTACTCCTGTTTGTTCCTTCCATAATGCACTTCCAGTTCACATCAAAAGCGCATCAAACTCTCGACGAGACAGCGTCGCGATGGTAACCGAGTGGGCGTCTAACCTTCTTGATAGCACTCTGAGTAAGATACATAACAGCACTCAGCTATTTTACCAATTCCAGGTTATTTGACTCCATAAGACTTTCAACCAGGAACTATAGCTCGTCACACAAAAAAATGGAATCAGTAACTTGATTGAAGGTGCTTTTGAACGTGGGTGTATTAGCCAATTGGACCAAGTTAACGTGGTCGCAGAGTTTGACAAGCAATTACTCAGCCATGTGATCAGTTCCTGGTGGCAGGGGAGACTGTACTCGAAAGTAAACGCGTGAAACCAGCCGATTAATCTGAAAAGACTGATAGGATAAGAAGAAGTAGATGAAATCGTGTCAAAATTTTTAATTTAATGCCACGATAAAAAAAATAACAGTATCTTCGTAACGAAAGTCCACCCCGAAGTTTCTTAATTCCCACGATGTAGCAGACGAACCATGGTGAAATCATGGCACGTGCTTGCTTCCTGAATTACAGATTCGTTATTTCAATTCCATTTGAATCAATCACTCTTCGTGCCGTAGTCAATTACATGCCGTTCGTTGTCGTCACGTCGGATGAACTGAAAAAGTAGTGTAAATTGGTAGGATCGCATTAACCCGGATTCTTGTGTGAACAAACCAGAATTTAATTGCATGAGCATCATAGGCCATACTCATCGATAAGAATAAACAGTCCGGTTGCGTGTGCACGCGACTTGTTAATTGATGCTTGTTTTTCGACCGTGATGGAAATATAGCGAAGCAGCGTGTACAACCCGTGTATAAAATTGTATGGTTAAACAAAAAAGTAGCAAGTGACCCCCTGGGTTCGATTGTTCGTCTGGCGATATAATCCTGATGTGGCTCACCACGGACCCAGTTGGTTGGACGTCGGTCGTTCGCCAACAGCTTCTATCGAATCATCCGGGAATTACTGTAGCGTAATACGGAATCCGCAAAGTAAAGTCGAGCCAGAGAACCTGAGGTAGAGCCAGTTTAGGAGGTGGAACTTCACGAGGAGACGGAGAAAGAGGAGTACGAGGAGCCTGGGAGAGAATAGAGAGGAGGAGAGATCAATGCGACCCGCCAGCCGGCAGTCAGCAGCCAGCCGGGAGACTAGCTTGCCAGCCACCCTAGCAGCCAGTCAGCTCTATCCTCCTGCGCCTCCTTCTACTCGCCCTAGTAGACCTCACAGTCTCCTCTTGCTTCCCTATAGCTATATACATATTCCTGGCTGCTTCAGTCGTGGATCCACCGACCCAGTTTGTTTGAACCCTTCTGATTCCCGTCCTCCTACTGCTACCTCTTTCTTCTCCCCAATCTCATCCTCCACTAGTTTTCCCTCCCTAGTACTTCACTGACTTCCCATTTCTCATTCGCTTTCACACGCATTCGCCGCCACTGGCCGATACTGACAATTGTCAAAACCGCCGGCTGCTACCGACAGGCCGACATATAACCTCTTTTTCTTACTACCAGACAGCTAACTCGGTCTCTGTCATCCATTGTCTAACTTTCTGTAAGAAACTTTTTTACCTTGCACATTGGCAACTATGCCGACTACGCCGATGCCGCTCTTCTCGTTTCGTATACATACCAAGGATAGAAGAAGTTCCTTCCGTTCTGCTTAACTATTTGTATGTACTTTTCAAGGAAGGTTTCGAATATGTGTGGCTGCGATTCGACATGACGCCAATGGAACTTTCCAAGCTTGGAAAAGTTTCGCGTTAGTCGATGTCGTGAAAGAATTACGTGAAATCATGGCAGCTTTAACCGTTTAACTTATCGAGTTTGGTGAGAAGAGTTTCCTGCGAATCGTCTACAATTTCTTAATAACGGCTGATAGTAATATCGACCTATTCTTATGAGATTGTTGGTTAGTTCGAATTCGTAAGACTATTCGTCTCATCGTTTTATCATTTAAACGTACTGTCACGTCACCGGATAACCAGACGAGCGGAATAAGAAATATTCATTTTTATGACTATCAAGTGAACGCGCATAAAAGTGACATAAGCCCGTTACATAACCTCGACCGGGCGTTCTCTATGGTAATGCAGTCGCTGTATAACAAAGACAATAAAAATGTGAAAATCGCTTAAGGAAGTAATAGTCTCATCTTCTATTTTTTTCACACGACGAGATTGGCTGAGCTGGCTTAAATACGAATCAAGACTGGCTCACTCGAGCTGTCTTTTGTTCAAGTGTACTCACGTTTTGTTCCGTTATCCTGTCTTGACGCTGCCACCGAGTCCTTACCTAACCTTCCTCTTTCACTCTCTTTCGTCGATTCACTTTTCCAGTCTCCGTAAACAGAGCACAAAGCAATTGTCAAAACTTGGAAATCCAGCCTAGCCATACAACACAGCTTGGCTCGTACAATAAAATGTCATCATCCAAGGAAACTGTCTCAACGTCAAACGCAGCCATAACCCTCGGCCGTTTTCACTTGACTAGTGCGCCATATTGTCCACCGGCCATCCCGCGGAAGTTTTTCACTCACAAATCAGAAATGGCTCCGGTTTTGAATCCGAGTAAAAGACAATCGGTCTCGCTATGGAGAAGCTGCTTTACTCGCTGTTGCGGAAAGTCTCTAAATATAGGTAAGACGCAATCCTGAATATCTTATTGCGAGTCGTGTACGACGAAAGCAAATCCTCCGAGATTAATTAAACACGCGATTCACTCTATTCACGACTGGAGTCCCGCGGGCTTTGCCATTTCCATTACGTGGGTGCAACGAGATGCGGCGCATTAAGAATAGCATTCGGCAATGCCTTTAAAGTATTTCGAAATATCGCAATTTCAATTCCATCGGATTCCACTTCGTTTTCATGAAACTTCGCGCCTCGACTATGTTTCGATGAAGTGTTTCGCCTCTGGGTAAATTTTTTTTCATTGTCTAAATATTCAAATTATTTATGCTCACGCAGGTACCTACCCAGCTTGAATGTCTTATTTATTCTGTCGAGTCGTAACGAAGTTACGAGGTTATATCGGAGAGGAATAATTTTATTTATTTTAACATACGAAGCACCACGCGTACTTTTACCACACTTCATTGGTCGACGGCTTTACGCCGAGGTAAAATCGTGTTACGTAATTTTATCGATACCCTTCATTTTTTCAGTTCAATTAATCCAATTCCAATGCGTAATTCAGATATTTATGTACCCTTATATATGGGCACAACTCTTTCCTATCGATAACATATTCCACGGCATCAGCAGCACACACTACTTCCTACCTACTTGGCCTGATTGGATACTATGAAGTGGTAACTGAATAACTGGTGAACCAGATATCGAAGAACAGAAGTAACGCTTTAAAAATAAAACAAAGATAATATCTTTTTCGATCTGCGATACGTAGGGGAATTACATCTGATAAAGACATAAAAATCCTGCGACCAAAGACAGCTTGGTATCGAGAATCAATGAATTTTGGGTAGCAGGGTCATAACACGTAACCTATAAAATGGAAAGGGTCATCCGTTTGCTGCTTGTTAAGTGCGCTTTTTGAGGTTAGAGTATCATCAGAATGATAGCTATAGCTCCTCGTACTCCTGTCGACCTAGAAATGCACATGTACCTATCCACGATGTGTCTGCCGTGCGTGTGCTTCGGGCAAGGATGCTTCCTCTCATTAGGAGCCTTTCACAAAACCATCCCACTGCTAGAAGCAATATATACATATATATTTAGCATACTACTAGGAGCTATCTAGTATCTAGTTTCAGGGCGTAACCCATCTGTAGTTCTATTGTCCATGTGACCTCGGTCGCAAATACTTTATTCTTTTTTGGCCTTACAGTCTAATGAAAGGGGACGTGGCTTTTTCTGTTTTCCAGGCGATGGAAGCGGCGCCGGCGGGGATGGCGAATCTATCGTGGGGGGCGCCACCTCCGAGAAGATGTCAGGATACGAGACCAATTTATATCTCTACAGCGTGAGTATTCTGAAAATAACAAATCGATAATTCTCCTTAACGCGAGGGGGTCAACTTGTGCGAAATTGGCGCAGCCGCTACCGTAAATAGATTCTGAAGCAGCCCTTGACTGCGTATCGGGATGGTAACCACTTCAATGTGCAGAAATTTCACGTGCAGCCCCTTTCTCTGCCATTTTCGTTTAAACCTTATATATATATGTATATTTTTCATCAATCGCTGCATTCGGAGCTTTTTACGTGCTAATTGAATTCGCACGATCTGATTTACGTAGTCGGACGATTAATTGAAATGTTTCTACAGGGGAGATAAAACTTTTTTTTTATATCAGCACGCATCCTCTTGATGTCCTTACGACGTCCTGAATATTCCTGTTCAACGAATTCCTTTCTTTCGTTCCATCTCACTTTTTGTCCCTACTTATTTTCCCAGCCAATTACGGCTCACCGGGTGGAATCGTCTCAGCTTCTAGGATCATATAAAGATGTAGCATAAGAACTTGGAAAGAAGTAACGTAAAACTTTATCCTTGTACGATATCTCAGATGTCAAAGGGCACTCAGTCCCATAGCAATGATCTGTAACCTTAGTCAAATTTCTCACGCATAACTCTGGAATGGCGTCACTTGAGAAATATTGCAATTTCGAAATCTCAGGATAACCTGGATTCAAGATGGCGTATAGAGTAATTCCACAAGGTATATCGGCTGCGTAAGTGATGTCCCGGTACGCAGGATAGCCCAAATATCGTTATTTATATTTATTGGATTTTTTTTAAAAAGCATATCCAACAAGGCTTCAAAATATTTGCTCACCCCTGTGCTTCCTCGAAGTTACAAAAATATATACGTTATCGCAGACAGCCCAACCAAGGACTCTGGTCTTTTATTTTTCTTTGCATTTATTTATTGCGAAGAAGCCGTATCGACTTACATATATAGAACTTGCAGGACCTTCGGCCGTCAGGTTTCAAACGGGGCCAAGAAAAGGAATAAAGGAAAAGTATAAAGATTCCGCCAAAGATTTCAACTTGTACGACGAGGTGAAGTAGAAAAACGTGAATATTCTAAAGTCTTTTGCCATGGTAGCTTTTCTTTCAACAACAATTAAGGGAACCCGCTTCGAGTGAGCTTCACGTTTTAATGAAGGACCCTCCTTCGCAAGACCAGCCTGAGGTTTCGCTGGCCCAGTTTCTTATCTGTTGAACCTTCAAACTGTTGAACGTTATCAACCCCAGGAATCTTTGTCCTTCCGTTTCATTCGATACTTTTTAATTTTTCTTTAGTATTCAAAAAAAAAAAAAAGAGACAACCGATTCGTATTACCATATCGATTCTCATGCAAATTATTTTTTTTATTTCTATTTCATCCTCGTTATCCCATACCCATTCGAATAATAAAACGGCCACCGCGTAATAGCGTTGTAAAGATGGGGGGAGGGGGAAGATGGCAGGAACAAAAAAAATCAAATTTTATCCCCGCCCCCTGGAAGACTAAAATTAAAAGGGCGAGTAAAACCTTTGGTATTTTTTTTCTTTTCAAGCTTTACACGAGAATGAGTTAACTTAATAATCATAATTACTTCTTCCCTCGAACCCCGACGGTTCTCTACGGTTCCTTGCTGCTAAATAGTACCAGGTGCGCTCGCCTAGCCAGATTTAATTATAATGTAAAAGAGGTTATATTCCTATGGGTTAACTTTATACAAGAATTTTTTATGGTCTCCTCGAGAATGAGGTTTTCCATTGAAAAAGACTATAACTCTCTTCAATTTGGCACCTATACGTGTAACGGGTCCACCCATCGAATAGAATAAGCGACCACAGGGCCTCCAGGGTGGATTTCTATGTGGGTACGCGAATACAAGCATTTGCCATCAGGTTTACGTGACTTTGTTGTCAAACGCGTCAAAGATAGAAATAAGGAAGAATCTAAGTTTGTCATGTAAAAAAAAAAAAAAAATACAAGATTATATTTCAAAGTGTAAATATTCTTTATGCCAAGCTTAAACTTTGTTGAATTTTTAATTTTCTTAAAAATATCGCAAAAAGCTTTCAAGCTTGTTTCCATGACATTCTGCTCAAGGATCTCGAATTACAATACCCCCTTTGAAATTTCAGGAGGAGATGGAGGATCGGCCTCGTATCTCAACGCTTCTCAACAGCCTCGCGAATTACAGCAACACGATTCCAGCTGCTACCGATCCTGACAGCAAACCAGCTGCAGCTGCAGGATCCGGTAGCAGTGCCCGGATGGGTACCCTTATTGGCGTCTTCCTGCCCTGTATCCAGAACATCTTCGGCGTCATCCTCTTCATCCGTTTGACCTGGGTCGTAGGTACGGCTGGTGCGATACAAGGCTTCTTCATCGTGCTATGCTGTTGTTGCGTAGTAAGTAACTCTGTTTTATATTATTATATATTTATCTTTCGGCATTAATTATCAATTATCGACGTTCAATCTTACAATTTATAATTACAGACGATGCTGACTGCAATTAGTATGAGCGCCATTGCTACCAACGGCGTGGTACCAGCCGGAGGGTCTTACTTCATGATATCCAGAAGCTTAGGACCTGAATTCGGGGGTGCTGTGGGGATGCTGTTCTATACAGGTACAACCCTCGCGGCTGCTATGTACATCATCGGCGCGGTTGAGATTGTCCTGGTGAGCTTGTCCCTGGGCTATTTTATATCATTTTCTAAAGTTTCAAAAGGAAGACTCATGACGATAACGATTTTTCTCTGCTCTCTCAAGACTTACATGGCTCCGACGCTCAGTATATTTGGCGACTTCAACAAAGACCCCAGTATTATGTATAATAACTTTCGGGTCTACGGCACTGGTTTACTTATGGTTATGGGTACCATAGTCTTCGTGGGCGTCAAGTTTGTTAATAAATTCGCCACAATCGCTTTGGCCTGTGTTATCTTCTCCATATTGGCTGTTTACGTCGGCCTAGCCGTCAACTTCAATGGCAACGATGCACTCAAGTGAGTATCTTCCTTAATTGACGGCTAATTATAATCAGTATTATTAATTATATTTGAGCACCTAAGATCCATATGCATTCGTCAAGCAATATAAATTTGTATTCGTTTCAGAATGTGCATATTGGGTAAACGTTTGCTAAAGAATGTCACGGTGCCAGAAGAATGTAACAAAGATCCCGGTGGTTATTTGCACAGAACTTTCTGCGTTAATGGCACCGATGAGTGCGACGAGTATTACAAGGAAAATAGTGTATCCATCGTCAAAGGAATTCGCGGTTTGGCCAGTGGAGTATTCTTAGGTAAGTCTATGCTATCCAGTTGATTGTCACGAGCGATGACAGTCCTATTTGAATCAGCATTTAAATGACGCTTGCGTATTTTCGACAGAAAATCTTATGGACAGCTTCCAAGAGGAAGGCCAATACATTGCTTATGGTAAAAACCCGAAGGACATAGACAAAGTACCCGGACCGAGTTACAATCAAGTGCAAGCCGATATCACGACCACCTTCACTATTCTTATTGGTATATTTTTCCCATCGGTAACAGGTACGTGTATCTTGTTATTCTCTTACAGTACATCATTGAGTTCTCACTGGTTCCTAAAGTGCGATCCGCTATGCAAGATCATCATAGTTGAGAAAAAGAAAAAAAAAAAAAAAAAAGAGAGAGAGAGAGAGAAAAGAAAATAGACAAGCAATGTACGCCATTCTTGTATAAAGACTGTTTTATGTAAAAATACTGTCCAGCCCTTCGTTGCGTCTTGTCAAAGGATTGTCCTTGGATTGAAATCCGGGTGACCTTCTGCTTCGAACAGAAGAACTCTCGGTGAACAATCCGGGCGTACGTTTGCTGCTAAACAACCCTGGCTCGCACGACACACTATACGCCGAGGAGTGACATTACCGTGGAGGCACACATTCATGCATCATTCGTATCATCTTGGATGGACAGATAGGAATCATCGTCATTATAATCCTCCTTCAATTTTTTGCTCCATCCAAACTCATGACCATCTTCGACTTTCGTATATTCGAGCACTCGATCGTACGATATCATCGTTTGATCGTTTCTTCGTCTTATTGGATCTGCGTATAATCATCGATTCGAAATTATTTTTATTTATTCTTTGTCAAAGAGAAATGTAGTATACGATGTGTACGTTTCTGCAACGAAGACAGTAATGTCTTGACGCTTATATAATTATTTCCAAGTTTCTATGTCAGTGACGTGTGCATGTCAGTGCGAATTCCTTGAAAGAGTATTTATTTAAAGTTTTTTTTTAATAATCTCTGATCCGTACAGGAATCATGGCTGGCTCGAACAGATCTGGTGATCTGGCTGATGCACAAAAATCCATACCGATCGGTACCATCTGTGCCATCCTGACGACCTCGACTGTCTACTTGTCGACAGTTCTTCTGTTTGCTGGCACCGTTGACAACTTATTGCTGAGAGACAAATTTGGACAGAGTATAGGAGGCAAACTGGTAGTAGCCAACATCGCCTGGCCGAATCAGTGGGTCATTCTGATTGGATCGTTCTTGTCGACTTTGGGTGCTGGACTACAGTCATTGACCGGAGCACCCAGACTTCTGCAAGCCATTGCCAAGGATGGCATTATACCATTCCTGGCTCCATTTGCCACCAGCTCTAGTCGGGGCGAACCTACGAGAGCTCTGATATTGACAGTGGTTATATGCCAGTGCGGTATTCTTCTCGGTAACGTTGACTACCTGGCGCCATTGCTCTCAATGTTCTTCCTCATGTGCTACGGATTTGTAAATCTTG
Organism: Trachelus iudaicus; assembly: GCA_030142595.1. Lineage (NCBI taxonomy): Eukaryota > Metazoa > Arthropoda > Insecta > Hymenoptera > Cephidae > Trachelus > Trachelus iudaicus. Next base: position 1,111,464 of record JARQTH010000063.1, read on the forward strand.
CCTGCGCTCTGCAAACCTTACTGCGCACCCCTAACTGGAGACCTCGTTTCAAGTATTATCACTGGAGTCTCTCCTTTATCGGTCTGGCACTCTGCATTGCTATTATGTTCATGACCAGCTGGTATTATGCACTTTTGGCTATGGGAATGGCTGGATGCATTTACAAGTATATTGAGTACAGAGGTGCTGAGAAGGAATGGGGCGATGGTATTAGAGGTCTGGCACTCTCCGCTGCAAGATATTCTCTGCTGAGATTGGAAGAAGGTCAACCTCATACGAAGAACTGGAGACCACAGATTCTTATCTTAGCCAAATTGACCGATGATCTTGTACCAAAGTATCGGAAGCTCTTTGCTTTTGCTAGTCAGCTCAAGGCTGGCAAAGGTTTGACCATCTGCGTCAGTTGTATTTGCGGTGATTACTCAAGGAATTCAGGCGAAGCCATGGCTGCTAAACAAAGTCTTCGAAAAACTATGGAGGAAGAGAAGGTCAAGGGCTTCGTGGATGTCCTAGTAACCAAGAATATTATCGACGGCTTGAGCTGTCTGGTTCAAACTACAGGGTTGGGCGGTATGAAACCCAATACGGTTATCTTAGGATGGCCCTACGGATGGCGTCAATCCGAGGACGAGAGGACCTGGAGGCTCTTTTTACAAACCGTGAGATGCGTAACATCTGCGCGAATGGCTCTTCTCGTTCCCAAAGGAATCAATTTCTTCCCGGACTCGACAGAGAAGGTCGTTGGGAATATTGATGTATGGTGGATCGTACACGATGGCGGACTTCTCATGTTATTGCCATTCCTATTGAAGCAGCATAGGACCTGGAAGAACTGTAAGATGAGGATCTTCACCGTCGCTCAAATGGAAGACAATTCTATTCAGATGAAGAAGGACCTCAAGAAATTCTTATACGACTTGAGAATCGAAGCAGAAGTCGAAGTCGTAGAAATGGTTTGTACTTTGGATAAAGAAAAGAATCAATATACACACACACATATATATATATATATATATATATATATATTATAAGCAAATATTAAAACAATATCGACGTTTCAGATGAATTCTGATATATCCGCCTATACCTATGAAAGAACCCTCATGATGGAGCAACGTAATCAAATGCTCAGGGAACTTCAGCTGAACAAGAAGGAATCTCTCGGCGTGGTGAGTGCCGTACCAATTACAATAGTGCCTATTAGAAATGATAAAACTTGTAAATATAATTTTAACACATTCTATGCGGGACACGTACTAGTACGTTTTATCCCGCACTGCACGCAAGATAGTCCACATATAATGTGCTAATATAAGTACTGGGACAGAGATACTGATCTGAATGTGTCTGTTTGTTGTGTGCTCGTCACGGATAAGGTGCAGACTTTGGTGGACTTCAACGAGGTACCTGCTGAGGAAAAGTTGCCTTTGGTTTGTCAAATAAACCCCGAAATTCCATGCCTGTTTATCCTGTACACCTCAAAATTTATTCCTAGCCATCTGTTATATCCTTTCATTTTGTGTTGTACCGATCAACATCCTGACGAGTGAACTCAATAAAGCCTCGAAGGGACTAAACTACTAGAGGTGGCGAACAGAATACTGTTATCGGTTCGCTCGGAACAGTCCTAAAATGCGCGACGGGCAACGATGACAAAATTCATTGTGACACACGTTACACTTAAATGCCTTTTACACAGTAAAGATCCTTATCACGGTTAACAGACTGATGAGTTATTAACAATTTTTAAGCGTTATGAGATAAAAGATATAACAATAAGCTATATCCGATTAATTGTATAATAAGGCGATACCCTGTACTTGGAATACGATTGACGTGAACAGTTAAAAGATGAATTATCGTTTAAAATTGCTATATCGTCTTAAATAATGCCTCCAGTAGTTTTACACTTGTTCTCTTTGTGATTTCGTTATTCCACCCTGCTTTCAGTTTCAGCTTGATTGGCACGTTCATTTCGAAGGCTTCAATAGAACATTTAATTACCGACCATTTTCTAGTGCTTTAAAAGTAGCATAGTGGAATTTTGACTTGAGTCTTCCCACTATTTGGTGTATAATGTATAGTCTAAGATTTTTAAATGAACATTCTCATTACGTAGGTGCAAGCTATTGTGGACCATCATCATAACGTGGACGTGAAGACAGCGACCAAGGTCAGGTTCCAAGAGCCGGGTGGACAACAGGTTAACGGCATGGATGACGTTCAGGAGAAGCTGATGCAGGAGACTGAACTTAACAGCAAGGAACTCGAGGCAGAGGAGTCAAGCCAGAAGGACGAGGACGGCAAGGACGAGCCGGAAGAGGAATCGAAATTAATTGGTGGCTCTCCTAAGCAAGAAAATAGAGAAAATGATGAAAAGGAAGCTAAGGAGAACGAGCAAGAAGATGGCTCGGGTAGTCAAAAGAAGAATCGACCACAGCATACACCGTGAGTTCAATGATTATATAAAATTCTATGAGAATTACGTTGCATACTGTATTTTGGATGATCTATATGAATTTTACAGTGACGAGGACAACGTGAGACGTATGCATACTGCAGTAAAACTTAATGAGGTCATTGTCAATAAGAGTCACGACGCTCAACTTGTAATCCTGAATCTTCCTGGACCACCCAGGGATACCAAGATGGAACGCGAATCTAACTGTATCCTTTTTAACGTGATAACGATTGGTAGTACCGATACGGGATCCAGACGAATCGACTATTGATTTCCTTAATTGTAATCAATCAGATATGGAGTTCCTGGAAGTACTGACCGAGGGCTTGGAAAGGGTGCTAATGGTGCGGGGTGGAGGTCGAGAGGTCATAACCATCTACTCGTGAACTGAACTTAAAAGAACTGAATTCAGCGCCTCAAAAAAACCAAAATCTAGTTTATTTCTAATATACTTACACGATTTCACACTCATAGTCACAGTACCTCGTGCCCATTATCTGCGCCATTACTTGCGGTACATACTGTGAAATACGATAACGATTACCAAACAACTACGTTTTACGGTGCCGGATGGACGGTATAATATCCGGCGTTTCTAGAAAGTAACGAGAAGATGAAAGTGTCACGATGAAATTTCATTGAAGCCGACTTACCTTCTGGTCCTCGACAGTCGCCGGAAGAGGGGCTGCCAAAGCTAACAGACAAACAAACAAGAATTATGAATAACGTGTGCCAAAGGATAAGTTCACTTTATATGAATTTCATTTAGGACGTAGACTTCTAACGTTGAATTTCGATGGCCAAGTGTCGTCATAATTGATAAATAATTATCGACATCGCTGAGGATATCTAAAAAACACTGTGTATTAACTTCATGAAATTAGGAAGTGATAGGGAGGACTGCTCAGTGCATTTGTTAATTAGGTTTACTAATGTCTCCACACAGCGTCGTACGATTAACTCATGCAGGACGCGCATTTGAAGACGCTCCGAAGAATTCGTTGCGAGGCACGGTATTGTCATCTAATACGAACACACGTCCCGAGTAACTGACATTATCTGAATTCTCATTGAAACTGAAATCAAAATTTGGTCCGAGGCTAAGGTCGAAGCATCTACGAAAACACTGCCAGAATACTTTCTAAATGCTTCGCGTTTAACCAAAGACGCGAGAGGCTCACTTTTCTACATGCATTGTCGTTTATATAGGGATACATGTACTAGGTATGTATAATTCTACCGCTTTTAGATGATCTAGGCTAGCCTAGGCTATAGTGCGCTAGAGTACGCAATCTTCTACAAGGAACGTATCGGAATATAGAGAATCGATTGCGAGGAACGCATCTCATCAGAACTGACGCTCGTACGAGACTTTTTATTTAAATTTTATCTACTATATTTTTTTATCCTATCATTTTTATATTCGTGACTTTTTGCTTTTTCTATCGATCCTCCTCTTTTTCTTCTTCTCTATTCTCATTCAAGAGATACTTAAGCGATGCGCGCACCGTTATCCCACTTCGTATTTATATTGTCCGTGGCCTATTGGTCGAGATGATACCACGATAAGAGTGCATTGAATTTTCTCGGAATGACACCAAGCTGACAAAGGCGTCGCGCTTAATGGACGCGCGAGACACGAACGTCAAGACGCATCATTTTTTTGAAATTCTCATACACGAAGATTTTCATCGAAGTAATTGTATTAGCGATTATCGATTAAATTAAGTGTCGTGTGCATGTCATGTTTCACGCGTGACTCGTCTTTATTGCCGATCCGCAATCCATTTTAGATAGGCACTATATTAGTTTCTCTATGAAACGTTGAGGAGAAAATGGTCTTTTTAAAGGAAATCTCGTGAATTATACAGTTTAATGTATCCATTAATATATTATTATCTACTTAATCGATGTCTGTGAATAAGATATAATAGCGATAACGGTTACTCGTAATAGTTAAAGGTTATTAAATTTACAGCCTCCAGAGTTTCGTGATCGACTAGAGAGATCGTATTTGAATTTAAAAAAATGCATTAGGTATAATATTTTAGAGATATTCGTATATATATATATATATATATATATATATATACACGAATAATATATATATATATGAATATGTTACAATAAAACACTCATTTGTCGTTGTAAAGTGCACAGACTACCCCAGCAATAGTAGCTAGAAAACGCTGAAAGATAAATAATAACTATGCGAATGAGAAATTGATTAGTAAGAATTAATGGATTTTTCGGGATTATCGCGCGAAATCTAGTTAATGGTTATCATCGATAATCGTGAGCATCCATTGGAAATGTCCAACCGAGATGAAGATAGCCAAAGAGGACAGATAGTATTATGCGAATTTTGACATTTTAACTTTTCCTCTAGGAGTTAACAGTCTTTCGGTAGAACCTTTGTAATTCTCTATCGGTATCGTCCACGTCGAGATCTACTTACATTATCTAATCTAGTACCTCCCTTGTACAAGTTTAATTCGATCATCTTAATCGGATCGCAATCCCCTTGTAACCCTGTGATCTCCTTTTTTTCCTTTAACTTGATATCTCTCTCACTCTTTCTATCTTTCCAGCAGTTTCCATTTTCTCTCTTTTCCGTAGTCTCTCTGTCTTTCGTCTCTCGAACGCGGTAAACCCGCCTCTCTCTCTTAGAGGACTAGAATAAAGTATAATTTATATCCAGGACGATAAAAGAGATTGGACTTTGCTTTAAGAAGGCGGAATTAGCCTAATATTTTTTTTTCCATTAAGAAAACGGCCATTTTCAATGAAAGATATATAGTAGATACGTGAACTTTCTTTATTAAAATTTTTCGTCATTTTCGTCACCGTATAACGCCGTTAGGCTACTTAACAATCATTAATTTATCCCTTGGCCAAAGTAACCAGCTCGGCAATGTCGGCGAACGGACATTCAAGCAATATGAATGAGAAAGAAAATTAAAATTAAATCGAACGTTCGCTCAATCTCACTGCTGCATCGTAAACAAGAAAATGGTATTCAGTGCAGAGCTGGCGTAAAGTAAATCTAGATTTATAAATTATTATGTAAATCTCCTTCGAGATGATTCAAATTCTATTTGATAATTTTAATATGTTAATATGTTATTATACTTGCTGACTATTATATATATATATTTTATGAGTACTTACCTATTTGATAGGCATTGGCATTGAATAGTTTATACGTGAAATGTTGAATATCAATGAAAAAGTTTATTGTCAAACGCTGTTCGGACTAAGTTACTGGCGCTGATTGTACATACATGAAAATGCATACTATACATATTACGTACGTATATGTTGGCTAGGATATGTTATAGTTTGACAGCCATTATTCTCGTATCGATAACGAACAACCACACCCTTTTAATGATTTTAGACAGTATCGCAGTATTCTGCTACTACGCCGCTTTATACTTTATATTAAATCGTGTTTTGTTTGAGTGCACAATAATAATATGATTAATATTATGTAACGAGACACGCGATATTCTCGTCTTTAATAATATGTATACGGTGTATGCCTGCAGGCTTGGTAACCGTCGTCTGGGCATATATAAAGTATATTAATAGTATTTTCCTGGCGTGATCTTTCGTTTGAAACGAAAATGCATTTTGACCTCTAGGCTGTGAGACGCGAGCTAAGCAGGCGATAAATTAGCTCGAAACCTCAATCATATGTGTCAAATCAAGTAACCCCCTATACATTTAAAATACCTATGAATTTATCTACACGTCTTTACTGAAAGCTCCATTCAAAATTGACTTCGCGCGGAAAACGATTCTTTCTTCACTTCAGAATTTCAAACGCGAGATGAGCTCTCGTCCATCATTTTAATGGAACGGAAAGATTACGGCATAGTACTAAAAAAAAAAGGTTACAAAATATACACGAGATACAAATAATATATTTGTAGATACGGACTTTAGTCATCTGGATAGAAAATAGAGTCAATACTGTGAAATACTTATAACACGTAGATACTTAGACCTATGATACTTGTAATTGAATTATAAAAGATGAGCTATAATAAAAAAATTATATTACGATCGAAATGATTAAATGAACAAATGATATACCTGCATCCACCGTAGCGTTCTTCGCAGTGCGAAGAACAATTATTTAAATTATATATATGTTTTTGAATAGAGCGCAGTGTAACATTCAATGGCGAACAATTTTAGTTTGATTTTTAACACGGGACTACGCACGTGGGGCTTCAGACACGCCAAATTAATATTTTTGAAATGAAGAAAAAAATCATACGACTATTCCCTGGTTGACTCGTCAATTACATTGTGTTATCGCAAGTTTTTATCTTTTGATAGGGTAAAAATATTCTACAATTTTCTTTCTCGCGCTGCGAAAACTTACTGTGAGCAGGAAACTCAAGCTTGATTCTCACGATCAGCAGAAACAGTTTCAATTGGTAGAACGGAGAATGCTATTGGCTGTAGAAAAGTAAATGGCAATACAGCAGCCAATAGCGTGTCGTCTTTGGCCACTTTCCAGCTCTGGTGAAAATTGATTCAGATCCGTTGAAAGCAGAACCGAGTATATCGTATTCTCTGTACTGCTCTGTACTCTGTTATGACGTAACAATACTCTTTAACCTACGTTTAGTCGACAAGCTGAAAAAGGTTTTTTTGTTGTGAGTTCTGTAGTTAGTAAAATAATAAATAGAATTTTATGAAATAGTTGTAATATTTTAACATCTAGGAGATGGATTATAGGAGATATATTATGAGACGATATTAAATAATATTGTTTGACATCTTGTTACCTTCAATGGGAAAGCTAATATAATTATTGACTATAATATCTTTATTGCAGAACTGGGAAGAGTTCAATATTATACACCAAAAATGGAATCATCAACGGGTGGTACTAAGCCTATGTCCATAGCAGGACGTATGGTTTCTGAAAGAGAACGTGTCCTGGGTATGACTCCTGAAGAACGAGCATGGCGTGCTCAATACCTTAAGGATCAAATCCTATCACCGGATGAACCTGTCATCCCCAAAAATTATTATAAGGAAAGATATAACGTTATCAGAAGGTTTTACAGAACTCCAATGGATAATGTTCAGAAACTCATGGTTCCCCTTCTTGTAAGAACTTGATATTGATATTGTAACATTGTTATTTTATAGAAATAGCAAAATAGTTACATGAAACTCTTCTATGGCAAATTAACATACAATTTTATTTTCAGGGAGCTAAAGGTGCTGAATTTACTCGAAAAATAATTGGCGCATCAGCCTTCATGGTTGCAGGCGTTTATTACATGTTTTATTACTTCAAATATAATAGCAATGTAAGTTTAAGATTTAAATACAATAATTTAATAATCTGCTTCGGTATATTTGTTTGCAATATTGTACTACATACTGTAATATTATACTGTTAATTCTTTATATTTAATTTTTGATTATTAGGATTGGACAACTAAATCTGGCTTTAGAGTTCTACAGTCGCGTCGAGCAGTTCATCCAGGCGATCCAAACTTTCCAAACTACGATGAACGTCCTAATCCTAGTGATTATTACAAACGTGGTTTTGAAAAATCACCCTTATAGATTATGAGCTCATTAATTACTGTAAAGTGTTAGTAAAAAATTGTAATAAATTATGTGAATAAATGACAACAGCATTGCAACTCTAAAACTTTACAGTATTACATTTTTTATTCCAGTGTGCACGGTATAGTTGAGTGACAAGTGTATGCTATGTTTGACGTAACTCCGCGGCATTACTTGTATAAGGTTATGTTACATTACTTGTGAGATCGTGCGTGAATAGGTAGATGTTAATGATTTAAAATATTACTATTTTTCGTGCAAGAATGGCAGATATTCCTTTAAGTTTAGCCGAAAAGACATTCATTCTTCATGGAGTTGATGTACGTACATTAAACTTAGCATGTCATTCAAAAAGGATTAAGAAAATAAGATCTAATAATGACATCTGGATGGCATGTTTGTTTTTCGTTAGGCAAATTTCAGGAACGATGGTAGAATCCGCAATGAATATCGAGCAATGGAATTAGAAACAAAGTTAATGCCACAGACTAATGGTTCAGCTCGAATACGTATAGGAAATACTGATGTTTTAGTTGGAGTTAAAGTAGAAGTGGATACTCCGTTCCCTGACAACCCATTTGAGGGAAAATTGGAATTTTTCGTTGATTGGTAGATATGAATAAAAATGTAGAATTTGAATGAAAACTGTATACTTTTTTTTGTTGTTATATTTTAGCTCAGCCAATGCTACACCTGCTTTTGAAGGAAAAGGTGGAGACAGTTTGGCCACTGAAATTAGTAATACATTAGCATTAGCTTATCAATCCCCACATGCAATAAATTTAAAAAAACTCTCCATATTACCTCATCAACAGTGTTGGAAAATATACGTCGATATTTTAGTAAGTATAGCTTTATTTACATTATAACAAAGTAGTCCTGCAAGCTCCTCAACGATTATATTTATTCACAGATTTTACAGTGCGGTGGAAATTTATTTGATGCTGTGTCTATAGCGGTAAAAGCTGCATTGTACAGTACTGAAATTCCAAAAGTAACAGCAGCTACTTTGGACGGTGGCAAACCTGATATTCAATTGTCAGATGATCCATACGATTGCATTAAACTAGATGCTACAAATTTTCCAGTATTAGTAACATTATGTAAAGTAGGTTTCAAATTGTGTAAGAATTTCCTTTGCAATTTTAACATACATAATTTAAAATTAATTATAACTCATAATATCACTTAGATCGGAGAAAATTGTGTAGTCGATCCAAGTTCAGAGGAAGAGACTTGTAGTTCAGCAAGTATTGTACTATCAACATTGCCAGATGGACGCGTTACATCTGTAGTAAAAATGGGACATGGCAGTCTACAGCCAACAACATTAATAAAGACATTAGAGGTGAATACAATGTAAAATAACATTAAAGATATCAAAAACTCAACACGCACTATGGATTTCAGGTAGGAAAAGTTGTTGGTATAAAGTTAAACGCAAGTGTCATGGAATCCCTCAAGAAAGAAGATGAACTGGGGACAAAGAGACCGATCTTTGGATTCCTCAGATAAATCCTGTTATACTCATTATTAAAAGAATAAAGCAAACCCTGAACCTGATGTGCATTTTAACTGATTAAGTTTTCTCACTTTGTACTCAATAATTATATTTCTTATATGAATTCACGGAAAAAGAAAAACTGTTGCAAGTATTGCTTTTAATGGTTATTTATATATAATAAGTTGATATGCGTTTCAAATAGCTCATTTCTTCAGAACTATTGAATGCAGTTTCAAATTCAATACATAATAAGTTTAGAACAATTGAAAGTGGACACTACGTTATTATCAGAGCAGAAATCTATGTTAGAGCGTAGACGGACCGTATATGTATATCATCGTCTGTAAAAATATAGGTGTATTAAATCACTTGCAAAGTCCATCGCCAGAGTGCTCGCACATCAGCTGGTTAGCTTATACCAAGCACTGCCATTATTTTAGGTCAATCGTCTTTGGAGAGAATTTTTATTTGTATCCATAAATTGTGAAATTTTTCATATTTGACGGCAGTGATAGCGCGTGCTGGAAAAGAAGAAAATGGAAGCAGAGCCCTTGGAGCTCGAGGACGGGGAAGTTGTGGACGACGAGGTCAGATACTCACTAATTCACGTTTGACAGAAGGCTAACCTACCTGCATTAAAACCGTGCATGATCAAATTTTTTAACATATATTGAAATAGTTTGTTAGTTTGAATACATTCAAATATGCATTTATGAGGTACAACTTATTTCTTTATGAATATATCATGGCAGTTTATTATAAAATATTTTTAAACATTAACAAAGTCTTCGTTGCAAAAAATTATATTGAAGATAGTTTTTTAGTAAGTTCTTAAAGTTTAATTTTATTTTGCTTTTTCTTTTTTATTTTCACAGAGAAAACCCCAATGATGAATTTTGCTATGATGAAAAATGTCTTGTCCATTTTGTTGGTATATATTATTAATTATAGCTTTTATGTATATCTTAATGCAGACCATCGATGACTTCAATACATACAACGTTTTACAAAGGCCTCACAATGCTCCACCGGTGGAGGAAACTTCAAAGATGGGCTACAGCGATGAATCGGATGAAAGCACGGAATCAGAAAGCGATTCTGATTCGGATTCAGCACACACAAGAGCAAAGAGGCCAAAAATCAAAATAAAGCGATGCAAAACTAAATCACAATATTGGAGGTCACGGAATGACAAATATAAAGTATGGTGTACACAAGTGCAAGAAGAAGCATTAACAGAAAACTTAGTGTCCTGCGGAGTTACCAAAAGAGTTTGTCAAGGACGCAGTGTTGAAAATTATGACTTTACTCTACGAAATACGTTGAACGGCACGGAAGCTTCGACCAATAATAGTTCCGATGATGAAAGAGAAGTGGAGCAACGGCTAACAAACAAAAGAACAAATTCTGACAGGCGAAACATCAAACTGAGATTAGGTAAAAGAAGAAATTCAATGGAAGTGGATGGACAAAAGGGTTCTGTCAGAATGATATCTGATTTGAGTATAACAGCAGAATCAACAGATTCAGACGTTGCAATAGACATAACAGCGAAACTCAATGAGAATAAGGATCTTCTCATAAGTAAGTATTCCTTTAATAAAAGTATCCTGTTCCAGTTATATAAAACTAAAGCAAATCCTAAATAATACCTTCTTGTTGCAGGAAGGGTAGTTGATATAATAGGAAAAGAAAAAGCCATAGACTTTTTTCAAAAAACAAAGAAAATTGAAGAGGATGGTGGTATGCTGATCATGAACGGTTCACGTAGGAGAACAGCCGGAGGAATCTACTTATGGTTAGTAAAGAATGACGAGCATATCCCTCAGGAAAAGATACGGGAAATATTTTACATGGACAAAAAGGAGCATGAGGAACTGCGAAAGAAAGCAGATGCACGCGCAAGACGGCAGAAGACGCAAGATCTAATGAGAAGCCTAGAAAGTAAGTATATCTGCATATTATCACCATAATAAGATCGCATAAATTAGTCTCGAAAATATCCATCGGTAAATTTCAACTGTTCCCAATTTATTACAGATGGCTCCGAGAAAGACCTACCGGCATTATTAACGCGTGCAGAACTTTCAACGCGACAGATAGCGGAAGAAGCGCGTTTGAGACGTGGCGAGGGTATGGACAGAACGCCCTTAGATTCTGATCGTACAGTATCCAATCCTCCGCCAAGTCCTGTAACAGACGACCCCGATCATTCCGAACATCTGACAACGCAAAGGCAAGTGCAAGATTACTCAAATGACTTTCTTGATATCGGCGTCGATGTTGACAGTATGGAACTGTTCTGAACGTTTTAATAAAAATTTCTCGCCGCACCGGTCTTGTCCTCGATTTGGAAAAACAAAGTATAAAGAAAATTTAAAAAAGAGAAACAACTAAATGAACAAGTTGCACGATTAGGATATTTTTTATGTGCGTACAGATTTGTATAGTTCATATATCATTTCATCGTATTCGTAGCTGGAAGACGTATTATACCTGAAAAAAATAGGTCCATTTGACTAGCGTAAATTTTCATTAGGCGTATAATACGTATGTAATATATATCTAAAGTACATAGCACGAAGCTCGGTCAGTTATTTTTTTATGACAACCCACATGATCTTGTGAAATAACGATTTGTAACTATGAGGAGCGTACTTGTGACTAAGTGTGTACAGGAGTGAATAACAGTCAAAGTATGAAATGCGGTCAAGTGGCAGACAAACATATGGAAAACATACCTTTAACAAGCTCGACTACAGAAAAGAAATCACTTAATGTACATAAAATTTGGATACAATATATGAAACATTGAAAATTATAAATCAAACAGTCGTTTGTAAAATATTCTACAATTAATATTCTGTACAGAACCTCCCTCATCGAATTCCCACTCAATAGGAGACTGCAGTGCAATTGTTGCCAAAGAATTGCATCAGTGCGTCTTTGTTTGTAAACGTAAAAGGTATATACTTTTAATTTTGGGAGAAAGATCATACAGTCGGTGTATATTGTGAAGATACAATTCACTCTCTACCATTATTTGTAATTTTATAGAATAAGCCATGTCTCAATTTTAATTAATAGCACTTTGTGTATACTTGGCTTTTTTTTTTTTACTATGATGTATTTGCTACATAGTTAAACCGTCCTGCTTCATCTAAGGCTGGAAACAATTAAGCCCTAGCATGCTCTGATAATTCCCTGCCTGTGGTACAGTGAAATTTTAATAATTTTTCATCATAGAGATTCTTACACTCGAGGCAGACAACGCTCTTGTGCTATTAATATCTCGAAGCCTTAATTTTATAGATCTTAAAGGATGACGAATAAGGGTAGGCATGTAGGTAAGTACGCAGAGCAAGTAAGCCAGTCTATACTTCTGAATTGAGACACGGCTAAGACTGTCTATGATTTATACTGTAAACATAATGTGAGATATGTACGTTATAAATGAATATCGAATTATCTGATCAAACATAAGACGCACCCTCAAGCATTTAGATTTTTGTATAATAATCGTTTGGATACAGAATTTTCATATATTATAAACTAACTGTAAAAAGATTTAATCAATAACTTTATCAGAGAAAATTGTTATAAATCTCTACTAGCAGTCTCCTAGCCGAAACTGTATTATAATGACCCATATTAAAAGTTGACACTGGGAAAGAAACCTCGTAAGCAACAGCAAAAGTCATTTCACAAATTTATGACTAACGACAATTGGACGTCCTATAAAGAATTAATTCAATACGTAAACTCCTCACTTGACATGCGATTTGGATCGTAAATTTATGAAATAGACTGTAATGGATGTGCCGAAGAGTTAAGACTGGAGCGCAATAACGTTTTCACATTTGGTCAGAGATGAAACTGGTTTTTTTTCTTTCATTGTTAAAATAATTTTTGTAGTTCGTAATACGACACTCTGTTTGTTATTTCATTAAAATTCATTAGCCAGTTATTACTTTAACGGTAGAAAATTTCATATTAAGTTATACATATATTCGTTGTGAATTGTTACCTAAGGGACGTAGTACCCTTTAGTAAAGCTTCTTTTTCACAGACCTTTAAGTAACTATCAATGGGCATACGTATGATCTAGATTAAATTAGCCTTCAGTGTTGTAAACAGTGTTTTATACAATGTAACTTTACCAATTGTACTATTTCGTAACAATTTTTATCGGACTTCAGAATGCGTGCGAAGAGTTTCATATTTTAAATGGGTATTAGCTGGCAGGTGTTTACAAAAACAACATAACGTGTAGGAAATCTGAGAAATTGTTACGAACAAATGCAACATCAAAGTCTTAAGTACGAATAAGTTAATAGAGTAATATTATATTGAATAAACGAACATTTTTGTAATATACAGTTACGTCATGTTTTTCTTTACCGGCTATAAAAATGTACACAGTTTTCGTGGTTTTACTTACCAACAAACGTAAAGCTAGAGGTGTGAAATTCCTTATGACATCTTTTGTAGCAGCGAAAGTAATACTTGACATCGCTCCTTTACCTGAAGCATTGTTTAAATGTATTTATATACTTTGGATTATCGAGCTGCACTGAAATTAATACCTGCTGAACAGTTCTGTCGCCCAAAGTTTCACTGACATTGAGAAACGTATTCTCAGAATACTCTTTCTTGACACTTTGTAAAAGAATCATGTCTTCTTGTCTTGTCCATGGCCTCGCATTGACAATATTTTCTTCCTGCACTAATGATGCATCGCCTTCAGAATCGCTAGAGACGTCCATTTTTTCGAGACTTATATTAGTCTCAGTCTCTTCGTGATCAATAATCGTCTCTTGGGCCTCAGAATCTGTAACTATTAATCGTAAACGTTAAGATCTGATTATATATAGAGTGTTGTATTATATCATTTTTCTGGCAGCGTAATGACTTACCTCCTGAATTATATTCTGATACGCTGTTAGTGCGACGTTTGCACTTTGAACTTGAGTCTGAATAATCATTGCAGTCCGACAATTGCTTCCCAGCATCTTTATTTTCAATGTTTAACCAATTATTCATCTCAGATTTTGCCTCGCGTTTCTCAGCCCTTTCTTCGCGCTTTGTTTTCGTGGGCGAGGTTGGCCGTTTCTTAGCGGCTGAAGAACAATCCTTAAATTGCGATCTCATTTCTATATTTTTCGAAAACTTCTTTTGGTCGACTGATTTAGGCGGTGACTTCCCACCTCTTCTCGATTTGGCTATTACTTTATCACAGTCCTCGCTATCCTTAGTTGGCGAACCCTTAGAGGATAATTGCTTCTGATTTGATTCCTCTTGGTCATTCTTTGAAGATTTTCTTCTTCTTCTTGTCGGTGGGACAGGAATGAATCTTTCGTTTCCTTTCAGAGATATCCGTGCTATATTTTCAAGCTTCTCCTCATCGGTGCCAGGAAACGTAATTTTTGCTGGTCTCAGTCCTTCCGACGTTTGGAGATATATTCTTCCATTGAGAAACTAAACCAAATTAAAAATAATTATTACGAAATTATTTGTTCATACGTAGAAACAAAATCTTACCCTTGTACCGCAAGACGCGCAATGTTCACTTCTAGCCTTAAGATTGGGGTCGTCCAAGTTATGACATTCACATTTACAATTTTCACCCCCGTAACGTTCTTCCTGAGATATTGATACAGGTATTTCTATGTTTTCATATAATTCAGGAGCATCCTCAGAATATACTTTGGTCTTGTCATGGGGACCCAGTGGACATGTTAAATTCTCAAACATCTCTGGTGCAAATAAACTATCGAAAAATTAAAGATTACACAAATTTAGTATCGAGTTAATACAAGTGTTATTGAGCCACACCTGTGCTTAATTACCTTTCTGGTGGTTTTCCGCTCGGTAGTACTTGCAGAAACATATCCATAACAAGTGAATGACCCTTAAGCACAGGTCCCATGATTGCATGGGCTTTTTCTAGGGTTACATAGGGATCCGAAGCTAATTGTGTAATAGCTTGCATGACTTTTGAAAGTCTTGATGGTTGTTTTGCAAAATATGTTTGTGCGACATTTATAAATTCCCTCATTTTCTGTAGCATCGTATGCTCAACGGACTTTCCAATCATGGCAGCTTGATGAGGTTTCAGAAAAAGTAAAAAATCCGTACACATTTCAGGGTAATCTTGAAGCTTCTCGCAAACATCTTTGTAGAGGTTAATGGCTAGCATGTCCTTTGTACTCAT
Organism: Trachelus iudaicus; assembly: GCA_030142595.1. Classification (NCBI taxonomy): domain Eukaryota; kingdom Metazoa; phylum Arthropoda; class Insecta; order Hymenoptera; family Cephidae; genus Trachelus; species Trachelus iudaicus. Next base: position 1,127,247 of record JARQTH010000063.1, read on the forward strand.
GGTTCCTTCTGCAGTTTCTTTACCGTCGTGTAATGATAGCGCACTAGTTCTCTTCTCATCGTTCGAGGAGTTACTGCATTGAGAACCTTTAGATCCTACTTGGGACATTTCATCGGTCTCCGATTGGGAAAGACTCTCAATTTTTTCGTTATATTCTAAATAGGATTTAATCACTGCCTTGAAAGTCTCTGGATAACTGGCTTCTAGCGTCATATGTAACTTTTGAAGATAGGATGCTGCGAATTCTATCGAATGAAATATTACGTAAGAAAAACAATTATTTATTCTTTATAATTATATCCAAAGCACGACAGTACATCAACTTACTCGTCGCTCTTTCTTCATGACTCAAATCGTTATCCGCTTCGCATAATCTTTTTATATTTTCCAATTCTCGAGCTTGCTTAGCCCTTTTCCTACTAGTTGTATCTTTCTTTATTGTCGTACTTGCTAACATCAACTCTGCAATCTCATCTTCGTTATCCTATTGCGCGAAGTACCGATTATTCTTTGATCCGATGCATCGTTTATATATTAAAAAAAAAAAATTAAAAAAAGAAACTTACTCCTTTTGCCGATGTAGATGGCTGCTCCAGGTTCTTCTGCGAGTCACCCTTTCCCTTAGCTTTTATTCCACCACAGTTCACAGACAAATTCTTTGATCCTAAGACCTGAGCCATCAACTTCATATTTTGCGCACTGCGAATCTTCGCCAGGCGAGGAGTAGTCTTTCTTAATCCTGGTGATCTACTGTTATCACTAGTTTCCTCGAGCTTCTTAGAACTGCAAAGTGAGCTGTTATCCGACGAAGCATCGACATTCTTTATACTATGCAGCTCGTTAGGCATCATCAGTTTTCCTGCAGTCCTTGACAAATTCAGTTTTTGTAAACTGCGAGTACAAGACGCAGACACTGTGCTTGTTACATGCTGATCTATGTTTAAATTCAACGCTGGATCCTCAACGTTTGGGTTTGATCGATCATTTTCAACAGATCTGGATGCGCTAGCCGTATTCTTTTTGGTTTGAGATTTGGGTTTAGGAGCGGTGCTAAGAGGTGGCATATTTGGTAACATGTTCACGACGACATTACGCAAATTTTGATCAACAGAAATGTGATTATCGATCGGTTCAATCATATTATTCTTCTCCTTTGCAATAACCCCAAAATAAGTATCCAGTAATTGTTTACGTCTGGACGGTGTATAAAGTTCTGGTTGTTCTACCTAATATAAAAAGTAATACAATGTAGTGAAATATTTGTGATGCATTTACTCATGTATAATAAATTACTTGATTAAGATAATTTTGCCAGGGCGTTGGTAATAGATCGATCGATTGCTCTTTAGGTGCTTTCAAATCGTAATCTATCATAATGTAATGTATCGTTCTAGGAGCAGCCCCTGATAAAAAATAATGCTAGAAAAAAAAATTAACAAGTGATCTTTCATGAAAATCTCAATGCATTAATTAGAAAAGCATACCTTAATAGGATTCGATTGGGAGCTTTGACGTTTTTTCTTAATATAATTATTTAGGGAGTCCAGCTGTCTTCCTGGTAACAGATACTGGATAATAAGCCATATCGAATCAATGAGATCAAATTTTTTGTTTTTAAATTTGCTAGTTTTAGAGGATACCAGCGGCATGAACTGTTCTAAGCCTAATGCAATTAGGCTAAAAAAATAAAGCAATCATAAATAAATTAGTACAGTTGTTTAATTAAAATTCAAAATTGAATATTATTTAATCGCGTACTCACCTTTCCTCTGGCTTTACATATAACGATTTTAAACGTATCTTATGCTCCTTTCTAAACGGGATATGAGGCAATAACTGCGGATGCATTAGTGCTTTAGATTCGACAAATAGTTTTTTCAATTCTGGATGAAACTTTGGAACATATTTGCGGCTATTTTCCAAACTTATTTGCGTTAACGCAGACTCTTCTATCGCCATAGCTGTGTACTCCTCTTTGAATTTCGGATCTACGAATTTTGCTTCCCAATCTGAAAGCAGCTTTAGAGCTTCCGATAAGTTTCTCACGTTAAACGCAGAGTTGGGTTTGTTACATAAATATCTATTAAATAATGAAAAAATTGTTATTATAGTATTCTATTGCGCAGTAATTTTCATTACTTCAGCAGATGAGTATTACCTAATACTGTTTAAGTTATCTTTACATGTTTTTGCATGAGCATCTAGATCAGGATGCATATATGTCATAACAAAATGCTGTGCCATAAATTGAACATGTTGTTGAAATTGTATAGCTAGTAAATGACGCTGTTCGGTATTCACTAACTTCGGCAATTCCGACTCTGGTACAGTAGGCAGAAGTTCTGTCATTGACACATCCTGTAATCGTATGAAATTATTACTTGTGACGAATCAGTCAAACGTAACTAGAAATGCTATAGGACAAGTTTCTGTTACTTGCCGATGCAATATTTCCCACTGAAGTACTAGAAGAATCATTCAGCTTCTTCTTTTTTGGTACATCCTGTTCCTTTTTTGAGAACATATCCGCAAATTCAAATAGTTCAGCCACTAAATTGTTCAATTCCTTTCGGGTGACTTTCACAGCTTTGTCGATTCGAAGCTCCTCTTTATCCACTGTAAATATAATTGAAAATAATGTAAAATACATTGCTATCGGAGATTGCCCATAATTTTTTGATTTTTTTTTTTTTTGCTCACGTAAATCAGATTCTTCATCATCCAAAATATTATACTCAGGGTCTGCCTCTGGATCGTCTTCAACTGTAGGTTCTTGTGTAAGTGGTTGAGTGAATTCTTTGAGGAAATTATCCCAATCTTCATCGATCTCACAGTCCCAATCATACATATCTGTTGTGATGTCGGGTGGAACAAATGCCTGTTCAATTTGTTCTAATGGAGTTTCACTTAAGCAGAGCTTGGATCGAGTTCTCTGGCCAATACTTTCTTCTTCTGTAGGAACATGCGGAACTCTGAAAACGAAAAACGTATTTAAACAAAAATTTACTTGGACAGATATTCATCATTTAAACAATTTTCATATTATATATTGTTTAAATAATGCAGAAAACGAATGATAAAATATTCCAGGATTTTTAAGTAAAAAATCATTGTCGCGCTGATTGAACCACCTTAATCATTATTGTTTATTATATTTACCCAGGGATCTTGAAAATTCCATCAGAATCGTATTGGATGTCAAGTGTTTTCAGTTCTTCTGGTGTAGGAGATAAATGTATATGAGCAGCTGGTGTAGCTGGTTGAGAATCCAAATCACTACCAATCGAATTTTCAGTTTCTCTTTCGTCGTCACTTTGCTGATCCTGATCAGGTTTATATTCCTCATCCGATGAATCTTCGGATAATTCTTTTTCAATTAAAACTTGGACCTCTGATATATTTGTCTTCTTAGCTGGTGTAATAGGCCAGGGTATATTTGGCTGTGACATTGCCAATTCTCTGTTGGAACACAATAATCCTTAGAATTTAATATCCTTGCAGAAGAATGTTGGGATTAATATTACTTAAGGTACGTACTTGGCTTTAGCTCGCGTGAGTTTCGGCACAAACATAATATCATCATCTGTATTTTGCAACTTTTTTTTAACCATAGCCATTACGTGTTCATTAGTGATAACATGTTTCAAAATATTCTTCACGTTTGTAGCAGTCAAATTAGTCTTTGCAGCTTTTGCATCTAACTGCCTTTCAATTTCTTCTTCCATTTCATTGATAACGGAAGGCTCATCAATTGTATCCCTCTTGAGTTTGTTTGGTAACTCATAATTATCAACTTCAGATACATCTATTTGTAACTCTGCTGTCTCAGAGTCAGAAGATACATCATTATGAACAACATCTAAGTCAAAGTTAAATGAAAACGAAACGTTGCATTCATCCGAAGACTCTTGGTCACTGCGTTTATTCTGCCTATGTTTTCCATTCACATTATCTTCATTTGACAAATCCATGTTTTCACAAATGTCAATTACTTTGTCTGATTTCAATTCATTATTTACAAGATGAATTATAATCAATAAAGTATTGTCTGAATTTGTCTTGATTAGACAATATTTTTCAATATTATCAGTCTATTCAAACCAATACAAAACTGAGTCGTAGTTAATAAATTCATTTCAACTACTACAGCTTACATACAGTATTATTTTAGATCCTTTTTTAGTGTAAAACCTGTAAAAAAAACCCAAAGGAAGAATATATTGAAATATAGGAATCTTTTAATCAGTAATTAAGAAAGGTTATACGAGCATTTATTTCTTTTTTCAATTAATTAAAAGATAATATATACAACCTGAATAGTTCTAAGACGTTTACAGATCATTAATACGCCGAATAATCGTCAAAAATAAAAACATGCAAAGTAAAACTCTATTTTAATAATTTGATTCTCATTACGAAATATCATTGTCACAACTACATTAATCTTATTACAATTGAAATATTACTCCTTACTCGAAAGTTATGATTCCATCCACAGTTTTGTTATTCTTTTTGGAATGTTAATTTACGAAGTTTTGACGTTTGTGTCACAGAACAGCCATCATGCATTTAGGCGCGAAGACAGCAACTGGTGGGAATCTTATGAATTTATAAAAAAAAAACACGCAAGTAAAATGAAAAAAGTTTATGCAACGACGTCAATATTTAAATTAATAAAACCTTCTACGTAAAAGAGAACTATTTTCATCTCAAAAAGTTTTTAGAGTATCCTACATAAATTATCCTTGAATTGTTTCTGTCGAATGGTCATTGCCATTATTACCTAAGACAGAGTTAAACAGTTTCTAAGGACACTGCAATATTATTCAGTAATAAATCGCCGCAGCGAATATTACAACACAATTGTTTTTCATTTGCTAGAAATATGTGTAAATCAAAGCCATAACGAAATAATTTCGTAGTCTTCAAAAGAAACACAAATCAAACGTCACTTCACTTATTTCATCTGTGACCAATTGCAAGACTCGATCAAATCGAAGGAATTAATACACAATATAATAAGCTAGCACGTCCTAGTACAAGAGAATAAATATTTAACATACAATACCGATAACTGTAAGCCGAGGACAACCTGATTCATTGAGTTTGTTACAATAGCATCAACAATATTTGCAGCACGTATGCATACGCCGTACATATATGTCTCTGTAAGAACATATTTTTAATGATCCAAAGTCATTAATAGATTCAGTAAGAGCGGCTATTGTCCACACGCCCATCTAATATTAAACATCTATCCCTGCAAGGACATCAGACGAAATAGACTTTCAAAGAAAATATCAGTTCCAGCGATACAGTTATCGGAAAGTTTACCTTGTTTCCAAATACCTGGAGGCTAATTAACGGTAGCAGGGAAGCGAGGGTCACATATATATAAGGGGTTGTAAATCTTAAGACCAGACAGTCTCGCATGAACCGTTGACCCAAGAGGCAAGACTACTGAATTATCTTGATTTATTTTAAATAACGTGACTATAAAGTTCGTCAACGTAATCATTCGCTTGAAGTACTTAAACCAGTAGGGCACAGTTCAATCTGGTGTTTGCCTACGCTCTATCACAATGAGAACTCAACTGTTATTGGTTGCTGTGCTCGTAGGAGTTTTTGCTCTGTGCCAGGCACAGGATATTTCTCTTTTGCTGAACGACAGAAATTATGTCGAGAAACAGATTCATTGTGTGGTCGGTAAAGGATCGTGTGATAGAATAGGACAGCAGATCAAAGGTAATTTATACATTGTCATGTAAATACTTAAAAGTCTGCCGTTTATTCGTAACGGCTGAAGTTTTAATTTGCTCCAGTGTCGTTATTCTGACTAATGGCGGTTTAATGGATATTTTATATTTGCAGTTTTACTACCGGAAGTACTGAATAATCAGTGCTCACGATGCACTCCCCAACAGGCTCAGAATGCTCGCAAACTGGTCGATTTTATGAAACAGCGTTATCCCAACGAATGGCGCATCATTCTTAAACGTTATTCTGGGCGTCAGGGTTGAAAATTGCATTTAGATATAAGTATTAAGGATTGAAAAGTTATATTTATAATAAAAATAAATCGTACTGTTATTCACTTAATTTTCGTGTCTCGTTACATACACTCTACGCGGCGATATAATCGTCAAAGAAATCAATTACAGACTTTCGTTCACACGAATAAAGTGGAATGATGTCGCACAGACGAATCGGTCTGGACCAACATACGCGAAGCCATTAGGATTGAGTAGAATGGGCAAAATAAAAATTTTTTTTAACGTTTCAATCATTTAATACTTCGTCGCACAATTACAATGGTAAATCGAATAACTTGAATTTTGAACTTCCATAACTTTGTCTCTTCGTTCTTCTTCTCTTCACTTTACTTTCTCCTTTCACGCACGTTCGTATTTCGTCACATCCCATTAAGGACGCGTGTTTTTACCAGAATAACGAGAAAGTAAAAACACGAACGCTTACCGGTTTATCGAACCGATTTGTCTATACCTTCATTTTCAAAGATAGAACGCTCGATGATTTCTTGCTGTAAGTCGATTCGTGCTTATCGATTCTATAAAGATTTTCAGCTGTCCATTAACTTTTTCATCCGAAAGAGTCTCGGCAGTATTTCTAGTTCCTTCTGAGTAACATTAAAAAGAGTGCTTCTTAATGCTGCAGATACTTCAGAAGAGTCCCTGTTAGGTGTCTGGCGCCATACTTGAATATGCACTGGTCAATGCACAGCAGTATCAAGAATCACTGAAAACACTAGAGAATGAAATAAGAGTGAATAAATTTTACCACAGTATTTTACAGAATTCCACCGCTAGTTAATATATTTTTCTAATACTTTAGAATGATCGTTCCAATCATAAAATTGAAGATCCAGATATAGCATCAAGTTTCTTCTTATGCAATCACAGAATAAAGTGGGTCAAAGCCTCGATGCGTCCGGCATACGAATAACACTGCCAAACAGTTCTAATGGTACTTCATAAAGGTAATGCACCAAGTAATAAATTACGAATGTTAAAATGCCAATGCATTCTGAACGAAGCTCCATTGATTTTCTGCAAATTAAATTATACCGTAGCCATCTATTGCCGTTGGCAAACTTTATTAGCATTTTTGCCACTTGATATGCACCAAAGGTATACATGCGTTAGAAGAATGGAAAAGGGAACAAGACAAAGAAGGAAAATTCACGAATTCTTTAACAATGATTTGACTACTGCTTTTAAAACTGTCACAGATACACTGAACGCACATATGAAGCTTCAATCTGAATTATACTGGTACATAAGCCAAACCTTGATTGACATAGTACGAATAAAAGGCAGCAATGCGCAAGTAGTATAATATATTAGATGGAAATCTAGGTTGACACTAGTCAAGTCTTCGGTTCAAAGTCACGTTAAATCTTCATAAAATCCAAGCCAAATGAACGTAGGCTCCGGATGAGTATACAAGGCGGGTATTTCTTCGTTTAATCGTGTTTAAGTAACCGCAAGGGAAGGGGGTTCAATGCATTCTTGTAACAGCCTGCTCGTCCATGTGTATTTAGCGTCTGATGTGCGTGAGCCATTATAGAAAGAGACCCCTCCAGTGCATACTCACCTATATAAAAGGTAGCGTTGCACGACGGCCACTTGGTCCCTCAACCTTTGTCGCGAACGCTTGCTTCATAGTCCTTCATGAGTCTTTTCTTTTGAGAAAGCCTTTCCTCTCTGATATCGTGCAGTCATTGATTAAGAAATAAAAAAAATAAAGAAAGTCACTCTACGCTGTGCGGAACTACACAATTATTGCGGTAACCAAACAGGGGAGGATCCCAGGAAGAAATTTCTAAATCGTTGAAACACCGGTGAGCTTCTTCGAAGGCATAAGAAGAGAATATAAAATGAAGGCGTGTCTCGTCCTCTTCGTTTTGGTGGGTGCAGCTTTTGCCGCTGAGAAATATCCAAGCAAATACGACGACATAGACGTCGAGAGGATCTTGTCTAACAGCCGGGTCCTTACTAATTATATTCGTTGTATGCTGGATGAGGGATCTTGCACCGCCGAAGGACGAGAATTAAAAAGTATGTATCTTTCTGTTTTATATGAGTTTTTTCTTCTTTCCGTTTCAATTGGTTGTTTCGTATATTGTATAGTGTTTTATATGTTCATTCATCTTTCGAATGCTGCCTTTCTGTCCTATTACGCCTGTGTGCATCTGCAGTTGCAACAGGGTTCAACATACTCTCACTTATTGCATAAGGCCCACTTTGAACTTTCTCGCTTGAGTCGTACCGGGTTAAGTTGTGCAGTCTCTAGACGGCCACGCAGCATTTCGTACCTTGTTAAATTAAAATAAACGCATACGATTACATGGTCGAATAATTGCTATATTATCAATCTTCGATATCGAAGTTCACGACGACGTATGTTTAGTTAATCAATGATGACTCTCGTGAAGAGGCCAGCACAATGACAATACAAATAAGTCAATGCAGGACCTATAAGGATATCTAATGTAATTGAATTGTGTAAGGCAGACAGGCTATTGTCTATGGATCGTGTTAAAACTCTTAATATGTATTTGTTGTTATTCATTATAATATATCTGGATAATCCATCGTTTTTGCAAGATGAAAAATACTTACTTCGTCAAGGATGTAACTAGATTTGCTTACAATCAGTCGAGATAATGCATTTATTTGGTTTTGACTTTAGAAACTCTACCAGATGCTTTGGCTACTGGATGCACCAAGTGCAATGAAAAACAAAGAGCCACTGCTGAGAAAGTCATAAATCACCTTCGCACAAAAAGACCGAGAGATTGGGATCGTCTCATCGCCAAGTATGATCCTCAAGGAGAATACAAGAAACGCTTTGACGCGATGCAAGCTGCCAAGAATGTCTGAACTAAGGAGTGGGCGCAATTGACCGTAAGATGATGGAAATTAAATGTTTTCTTTTAAACAGATGATACTGTTTTCTAATACTTTGCATTTTGTAAATTATATTCGTAATAAACGTAACTTGTAAAACATGCTTACCTCTTATTTTGGAAAAAAAAAAAAAGATGAAAGAAGATAATTGCGATTAGGATGGGCATGCGAGAAATCACAACTGGCATTGTCGTGTATTATTGAAATGTTCATTTGCTTGAAGGTACCTTTCTTTCTTAATACAAAAACCTTAATTAGTTTACTATAATGCTTTACAGGAAATAAACCTTCGTGTAATCTATGCGATATTCACGTCACACATCTGTAGGTATGAATTAATGAAATTCTCATGAATACTTGATAACGCTTCATGCTAATCAAAGGTAAACACATATAGAAAGCTACCTTAGTAGTTTTGGTATTGCTTCTTAATCCACGCGTCTCTTTTTGACTAATGATCCAAGCTGAAATAATCGATAGAAGATATTGTGTGTAAACTATGTGAGTCGTAGTGATAGCTTGAACAAGGTATATACATACAAGATCAGAAATTGCTGGAAGATTACTCGTTTGATCCGGAACAGCTGTTTCCTGTTCACGAGTTTCTTTTGGTTGACTTGCTTTCTTCATGTTTCTATGTTGGGGGAATGTTGGCATCAGTTTCGGATCGCATGCTACAATGAAAATGTGTTAGTCAATTTTGATGATACATCTCAGGAAAAAAGAAAGAGTGTTTAGATTCTAACGTAGGGGTGCTTCCTTGAAGTAGCTACTTTGAAGGCATTCTTCGGCAGTTGCCCGTTTTTTCGGATCGTACATGAAGAGAAAGTTTAACAATCTTAAACCGGCAGCACTTAGCCATGGAAATCTTTGTTTCAAGTTGTTGTAAGGCTGTTGCTTCAATGTAAAGTTTTGTAGCGCAGGTAACGAATTGAATTCTGGCCAAATAGCTTCGCTAGGGGTTCCCAACAAGTCTACAATTAATTCGAGCTGAGCGATTTCAGATCTTCCTGGTAGAAGTGGTCTGTGTCCTAATAATTCTCCTGAAATTTGAAGTGAAAAGATCTTTTACAGGAAACGTTGAACTAGATTATTTAAATTTATGGGTATCATCTTATTTACTTACCTAAAATACAACCAGCCGCCCACATGTCAACTGATGTCGTTTGCGTTTTAGCTTGTAATAATAATTCAGGAGCTCTGTACCACAGAGTTACAACTCTTGGAGTCATTGGTTTTAATGGCAATCCGAACCATCTTGCCAAACCGAAGTCTGCGATTTTTACGCAACCCTTATCTGTCATTAAGAGATTTGATACTTTCAAATCTCTGTGCACAATGAAGTTATGATGTAAATAATGTAAACCCTTAAGGACTTGTAGAACGATGCATTTCACTTGACTCTCAGAGAACGGTGATTGCATATTATCCAATAAGCTGGCTAAGTCTTGCTCACAGTACTCCATTGCAAGAAATATACTTTCCAAACTTCGTCCTACAACTACTTCTTTCAAGTGTACTATATTTTCATGACGACATGATAGAAGTACGCTAATTTCTCTAAGACCGCTTACTGGCAAACCATCCTTTTCATGCTCCATACGAACTTTTTTTAAAGCCACAACTTTGTCAGTTTTAGTGTCTCTTGCTCGGTACACAATTCCATAGGTGCCTTCTCCGATGCGATTAAGTTTTTCAAATTCCGATACGAATCTGCATTTACCGAGCTGTAGAGAAAATGTCAAAGTTATTACTTTGATAAATACTAGACCTATTTAATAATAGAAAATAAAATGTAGCTTTGGATTACAATATCTTGTTCAGGTATTTCCATAGGTTTGCCGGTTAAGAATGATGTTAAGACTCCTTTTCTTGTAATTGGAGCAGAGGGGTCTGGTCCAGCATCGGATGATGCTTTTTTATCAGTGTCAATATTCTCTCCCGACTTCTTTCCCATATTTTCTTCTGAAATACCATGGGCAATAGCAAAGCCTGTATCACCCACTACTTATTACAGATTAAAATTAAGTAATAAAATAATTCTTTAAATACATGGCATAATTGATAAAATTCAAGACATTAAAGAACAGTATATTCTGCTTTAGTGTTCAAAAACCTAACGATCATAAATTTATATAATTTTATATAAAAACGGTTTAGAGGATAATTTAACCTAACCTAATTTGCCGAAAAACTTCAAATAAATATCTTAGAAATACCTTTCGTCATATTGACTATGAATTTTTAATGTAGAATATTTGCTGAAGGAAAATTAGTGCTCTCTTGCAATTTAGCATTCACTTTTCATACACAATCTATCGATGCATTCAAATACACACGAATAAGTTTGTTTAATAATGGTGGGGAACAAGGAAGATAATGAAAATTACTAGAATTAAAATTCGCTTCAGAATCTATTGGTAGGCCTGACGAATGTGCCTTCAAATAGTAAATAGGCTATTGGCTACAAGATCAGTTGGTAAATTTCATAAACCAATGGCATCTTTACATTTCCCAAAATTTATTATTTTTTCCAATGCTCCACAACATGTGAATTACCCCTTAAATTTACTTCTATAACTTGAATCCCGGAATAATACACGTTTTTGGCGCGGGATCAAGAGTTGTGGCTGTCAAAGAAGTAGGTACTGTGTGTAGTAATGAATTTGGAGCGCAATTGTATTTTGTGTGAATAACAATAATTTTGCGGAAAAAATGACGACTATTGTTGAAGCAGCGATTATTCAAACTAGTGAAATTAATAAAAGTGATACAATAAATGTCACCGAGAGTTATAGCATCATAACAAATCCATTCAATAATGAATCAGACATGCTGTCCGAGGACAACTTAAAGGAGAATCAAATTGATAATTCCAACGATCAGGATAAGAATGAGAGTATACAGGGAATAACAAATGTCTTGGAGAATAATAAGAATGAAACAACATTTGAAATCACAGATAATAAGTTAGAAAATTTAAAGAGATTCAGCGAAGAAACTGTATTAACAGATTCCGTATGTGAAAATAATGATGTTAGTAAAGCTGAGGAAGATATCAGTAAAGTTATATCAATGAACAGCAAGGACGTGATTCCTGATGACGATGATGACATTATACAAAAATCAGTACGAAGAAAAATGTTAAGCATTGTAGACAGCGACTCGGAGGATGAGGACTTCTTATCATTGCTTCAACAGAAGGATAATACTTCAAAAGATGACTCTAATCCTGGTACAACTATTAGTACAAATCCATTGAAATATACAAAAGTTTCCCATAGTAAAAGTCGAAGAATTCTGGACAGTGATTCTGATGCGGACGAACCATCTGCCATTAAAAATAATGGTGATGATGAGAACCACAGCATTACGAGTAATTCCGATTCAGAAAAATCACTACAAAAGTCAAAGGTAACTGGAAATACATTTTCTAATTCTAGCTTTCATAATCTAAGTACAATTACGGTAAAAATTGATATATTTAAAAAATTATTTGTAGCCAAATGGAAATAAGATCAGTGACTTAATTGATTCTGATTCCGATGATGATGACAATCATACTCAAAATGACTTTGCAGAAGATCACAATGACCAAAAATTTGCTGAGCAGAAACTGAAAAAGGCAACTAAAAAGAGAACGGTATTACATGTGTAAATAGTAAATAAAATACACATTTATGTCCGCGTAAAATTTTATATTATTGAAATAATATTTTAATACAGCAAACCGCAAGGTCATCGAAGGAAGAAGCAATGAGACAAATAAGGAGCGAAAGTCAACGGCTTGTACGGGAGTCAAATGTATCTTTGCCTTATCATAGACCTAAGCAAAGAACTTTGCAAGAGTTTCTAAACAGAAGAAAACTTGTTTCTACCCTCCCCAAAGCACCAACTACTGCTGCTAAAGTCCGAATGTCTTCAAATATAGTGAGGTAAACAAACTGTCGTATTCCTTAATTCATCGAAATTCCAAATATTTATTTTAATCTGTCGTTGAGCCTGTTACAGTTGACAATTTGTGTTTTGACATTATATTATGTTAGCGTAATCTTTTATTTTTGTTTCGCACAGCCAAGTTCTGGAAGAGAAGGAAAAAGAGGCAGAACTCTTTTACAAATCTTCTGATTCAGAAGAAGAAACAAACGATAAAGAATTACCAAAAGAAACGCCTGTACATATTAATGTTACAAATGATCTCACAGCAGTTTCGAACAACGCAGATAGTGCGGATATCGAGGAAACGCAGAAAATGATGAATGGCAACGTACATAACGCTCACAATAAGAAAGAAATAATTCGACAAGGGACTCATGAACTTGGAATTCCACGAAAATTGTTTGGCCTAGACTCGGAAGAAATAAATGAGGAGGAGAATTTTCATACAGAGGAGCACGAGGAAAATATTCAAAAGCCTGTTAAGGAACATAAACATGGGTTAAAGGAAGTCAGTGTGCCAAGACAATTATTTGGGAATGGTTATCAGGATGACACTGACTCCAATACAAATAGTAAATACATACAGGAATCAGATACGCCTGATACATTAGAAAATCGAAATAATGACGATGACAGTCAGTCGGATACAATCGATACATTAATAAAATCGCTGGAAGATGAAATCAATAAGAGTAATGTTAAAGAAAACACTGTAAAGGAGACAGATAATCTGGTTGCAGCAGATGACGATATTCTATTAGAAATGGGAAAAGATGATTTTAAAATTGTTGAACCTGACGAGCAACAACATGTCAAAGATAAGGAATCATTACCTGCGAACAATACGATTTCCGAAACACCATTTATAAGTAACAAAGAATTGGCTAAGTTAAATAAAGAAGATAATATAAGCACAAGTTCAGTAATCAATCAAGCTGATAAATCAATATCATCCAAGATGGAGGAAACTGAATTATCAACACCTATTGGTCACGTATATGGATTACCGTTACCTGAATTTGAAGATGACATAACAATAGAGAAACCAAGTGCTATAAAGAAAAAAGTATTACCAAGTGTCCCAAATGTTAGGCCTACATTGAGAGGAATCTCAGGAATGGTCATTGACTTCTCGCAGGATGTCAAGCCAAGTAAAGAAGGTGTAAATAATTTGATGAATAGATTTTTAAAACACACAGCTGTTATCAACAAAGCTGAAACTGTTACAGACGTAACTGTGATACATACGGAGATCACTTCTGAGGGCGTAACCGCAACAAGGCAAGTTATCCCGTACAAAGTAGAGGGTGAAAAGAATGATTCAGAAATTAATAAACCTGGGGCAAAACATGTACGTTTAAGGGAAGAACTGAAACAGAAAATGTTTAATAAACGTACTAAAGAATGGGAACAGAAGGAACAGGAAATGAAGACGATGGAAGACGAACTGTATGGTGATGAGAAAAGTACTTGCGCAATGGACGACGAGGAACTAGAAGAAGAGATGGAAGAACTTAGTGACAGTGGGGAAAGCGAACCGGAAGAAGATGATATGCCTCTTAGGGAAAGCAAACAAAAGAGAAACTGTCCTTTTGTGGATAACGAAGCGGAAGTTAGTGATGAGGAGAACATACAAGGAAGTGGGGATGATGATGATGATGATGATGAAGACGAATACCGTGAGGAGGAAAGAAACGTTAACAACGAAGAGAAAGAAATTGATTATGATGAGGAAGAAGATGAGCATGAGGAGGACCAGGAAGAACGCGAACAAGACGAGGACGAGGAGGATGATGACGATGAAGATGATACAAAGAAAGATGGTTTGCATGAAGCGAGAAAGCGAAAGAGAATTGTAAAAGCGTTTGATGAAGATTCAAATGAATCAAGACAATCTGACGATAAGACCCTTAGAACTGAGAAACCTTCTTTTACTAGAACTAAAACCGACGTAGATATGTTTGACGCAGATGGTAATAATGACTGGATAAGTGACGAAGAGGATGAACTTCCTGCTTTTCAACCACGCAATAGCACAAGTGATATAAGAAGTCAAGCGTGCCAAACACCATTGGTTACAACAAATTGCCTCAGTTTTGTCTCTCCGATAACACAATTGACAGCTTTGAATACTCATATGGAATCTGCCCAGAAACAAACTCCAACGAGTGATGTTTACTCTCTGCCAATTACTGATCTGCCGTCTACAGAGAAAACACCAGTAATTAAGAGTCTAGGCGATCGCTGTTTCGATAAACGTATTGGCCCGCAGAAGAAGTTATTTGAAGAGTATACAGAATTAGTTAAAGATGAAGAACTAATGGAAGTGTGTTCAGGAAGATTCACTGCAACAGAAAACAGTGAAAGAGATCTATCTGGTTTATTAGACTCTTCTACGCAGACAAAATGTTCCGAAGTGCAATTATTGGATATTTGCTCAGGATCTTTTTCTACGCAACAATCACAGGATAACCAGGTGGAGAATTCTCGTATTGACATTGACAAATATCCATCTGAGAGTACAAGACTGACATTGGAAAAGAATTCTCAGTTATCTGCGAAGAGTCCTATTAAGAATAAAAAGTCAGATACTCCTTGGACAGCACTGAGAGTCGTTTCTACCGACGAGGAAGAGGATATTCTTAAGGATACTAATGATGAAATAGTTAAGAAGAAGAAGCTAACGAAGAAGAAGGTGAAGAAATTAGAATTGTCTGACGAGGAAGATAGTGACGCTGAGCGTTTAAACGAAGTGGACGAAGATGAGGAGGAGCAGGAGGAAAATAAGGAGCTCGAAAACGAGGAGGAATATATTGATTACGACTCAGAAGAGAATGAAATCGTGGTGGTACCGAAGAAAGAAATAAAGAAAGTCGCAGCAACCTTTCTGGAGAACGAAGCAGAGTTGAGCGAGAGCGATTGGGATTCCGCGGATGAAGATGAAAAAGATTTGGATAAGCTTGAGTACGAAGAGGGTGACAATGAGGAGATTGACGAAAATCAAATGAAAGATCAATTGGGAAGAATTCACATGAGACAGGTACTAGACGATGATCAGAGAAACGTTAGGATGATCAAAGAATTACTTTTTGAAGATGGTGACTTGTATACTGGTGGCGCTGGTCGCGAAAGAAAATTTAGATGGAAGAATATGGGTAATTTATTGATATTGGAAATTTTTATTATTTTCTATAATCCAACGATTATCGATGACTACGATGATCAATGACATTAAATAATCATTTTGTAATCAGATAACGTTGGAGAGGACGTCAATAATCCATTAGGCGATAACGCTGATGCAACATTAGAAATGACAGAGGAGGAGAACGAGTTACAATGGCGTAAACTACGACTTGAAAGAGAAAAGTTTTTAGAGGAGAAAAAGGTATTTTCATAATATATATTAATACAGTAAATTCATTTCTTATTACGTTAATGATCTAATTAATTATTGAACGAACTATTTATTTCGATAATAGAAATCAGGCGAGATAAAGGATGATATTGAGGACGATATGGAAAGCAGCCAGTTTTTCAAATTAGGTATGAAGGCATTAAAAAAGAGCGAAGGCATTCAAAGCGAGAGTCAAAATAGCTCAAATGGGTTGTCTAAGACAACAGACCCAATAATGCCACGTACTATCTTGGATTTGATAGATAGCCCTACGATTGGGGCAAAGTCTTCGATATTACGAGTAAGCCTAAAGTTTGTCAAGCATTCAAGATCCTTCGATTTTTAATTTTGAACGAGAACTGTATAATTCGTATCTACAGACTGCGGTGAAGCGTGGCTCATTCCTAGCCAGAGGAGAAGAATCGTTAGCGCGTTTGGCTGTAATGGTAAATCAAAATGCACAGACAACAATTTGCGGTGCCAAAAATAGTAGAAATTTTGTATTCGCGCACGTGAGTCCAGCAATCAAAAACGATGAAGAGAGTCAAGGAAGGACCGATGAAAATATCTCAGATAATAACGTACGTCTACAACAACTATATCAAGCACTTCTTATGTTGCATTGTAATATTTTAATAAAATTCATCAGTTACAGACTCGTAAAAGAAAACCCAACGCAGGAGTAACACCCAGAACTGCGAAAAAAAAGAAAATCGAAGCAACGACGTCAAAGGGAAAGAAACTATTTTGATTAATAACGCGCATGTAAGAAAGTCTAATTTTTTTTAAATATAATAAACATGAAAAATATAATTATTATTGTAGATCAATTATTCAAGGATGTAAATAAAAGAGATGTTTTGCAATGATACACGTGCGTTGTAAAATTTTTATTATCCCTCTTCTAAATTCCATTGTAATTCAATCGTTCCATAATTAGGACTTCTATCACTACATTTCACTCCTT
This sequence comes from Trachelus iudaicus, assembly GCA_030142595.1. NCBI lineage: Eukaryota > Metazoa > Arthropoda > Insecta > Hymenoptera > Cephidae > Trachelus > Trachelus iudaicus. The sequence goes on from JARQTH010000063.1 coordinate 1,144,480, forward strand.
CGAAATTTATTTAAACCTGCTAATTACTGCTTACGCTACATCGTCCGGCACACGCATTTCCAGTACTACGACTCTACCGTAAATCGGAAATCATATCTTTTCCAGGGTCGCTAAAGAATCTTAGAAGAACGTACAGACGGGTTCAAATAATAAATTGAACACCCTTAAAAAAATCATACAACCCTAAAGAAAATTGTAGCCAAGGGTCATTCATCTGAAAATGGAAACTAGTTCCTGTTCGACTGTCTAGTACGAATTAGACAATGACAAAACGTTAAGTAACCCACCTGGTGTAAAAGAGAAGATCAGAAGGTACCGCTTTGTAAAGATATCGTATTACTCAGGCCATTTGGAACCAAGTACACAAAGCTCAGTAACATTAATCCAGTCTATCTAAAACAATGAATCCCTGACTGAGAAATTGTTAATAACTAAAACGTAGGATGCCCTTTTAAGATTTCATCTACAAAACGTATATATCCCCGTTGAGCGAAAGCATCCGATTACATTACGGCCCTGCGAATAACATTATATGGAAACACGGTGGGTGATACGACGGCATGAAAAAGAGGAACGATACTACGCTAGCTGTGTATGTTTAATGTAACTCTAGCCAATAATGCACATCCTGGCCTAGGGCAACCTTATGCCCCTCGTGCACTGGGTAAACACAGTAAAGGTGGGGCATAGGTACCAAGCAAGCATCGGGAACAACATAACCCTACTTAAAATGCTCATCGAGGAAGCCGTTATGGTATAAGGTGAAGGACCTCAGTTAGTAAAACGATTTCGATCGAATGAAATAGTCAGGGGATTGATAACCTTTCTAAAATGTCCACAGGAAATGACTTGACCCGTAATAACATATTCACGGTAAATACCCACGTATGTATTTCAGCCCACAATGCGTCGAAGAGTCCATCGTCACACGTGACAGTCTACAAGGTACAAAAGAAGGCAAAGTATTTTCCACCGTGTCTCAGAAAGGTATCCAAGTAAACCACAAAGTAATAGCTGTCGCTTAGACTGCGGAGATGCTGGAAAATGGGTACCAGCCATCGAGGGTAGAGATGTTCGGTAGGATAGACTCAGAGACGAAGGATAAGGGTGGTTTGTTGCGTAAGCCGATTAGGGCATCACAGCTCTCGCTCCTCTGCCACCGAATGGAAGCGAAGGGATGCTGGTGAGCAGGCAGGAGCCTAGCAAGGACACATTAAAATCGCATCAAATATGTAGAACTATCCCGTTCCCGGGGCTTTGCTTACCGTACCGACAGGGCAAAACGCGCTACAGTCTCCCTAGGTAAAAAGCTTATATATATACATACACTCGCTTATAGCTATAGCCAAAGAGTCTTTACCTACCTGCATTTCATTTTTCTTTATCAAGTCATTTACATTGGCCTACTGTCTTATTGTCTAGCGGCTGACTCAAAATAAACTGTACCAACATGTAATTTTGAATTAACGTATTTCCAATCTCTAACGGGTACCGTATCCCGCTCTTAAATGAATTCTACAGTTTCGAGGCCTAAGGTATGATTGGTAGTGTGAGAGTCAGCCTTGTTTTTTACTGTTCGTAAAAATTTCATCCACCATAAACGTAATATTACGTAACGGACAGATGGTACCGACCTGATGTAAGTAATTAACCTAAACCTCTGCAATATTCAAGGAAGAAATAAGCGTAGGCTTATACGATCGACTTACGTGTACGGTGGAACCTTTGCATATGCGATGAGTACCTACAGAAGCGGAGGCTTTAAAGTTATGGTTTCTTTTCATTTGCTTTCTCCTTCACAGCAAAAGACATATTCGCCGTTGACGGTAAACATAGAGATTACGGTTGACAAGCGTAGATGTGTTACGGTCGAAGAATATTTACTCATTTTCAAGAAAGCATGTAATTTCGCCTTGAAAATATGTCCCGAGACGAGGGTGCACGAAGGACATATTATTTAAATTATGATTTCCCGGAGTTCTTTTTTAAGTAATGAAAAAGCAATCGAACTATTTGCATATAGCGTTCAATCTCTATACGATCGTACATCTGGACATATGTGAATTAAACATATGCACTTTCGACATTGAATAATATACTTTTCGCAAAATTTCTTTTATCAAGTAAACACTGTGTATTTTATTATCTGCATCTTTTATGATTAAAATTTTACGTTTTGATGTGATTATTTTCTTTTCTAGCGATAATCCAAAGTATTAAAACAAAATACTTTATCACGGTCTGGTCAATCACGCAGCCATGTATAATACCGTAAGCCAATGAAATAGTCATGGAAAATCTGTATCGATCCATTCCATCTCACGTTAATTTCACCATTTTCTACGCTGCAGTATAAATTCATATGCATTTGGCAAATGATAACACAGGATTGTTCGATTACGAGTCCTTGCCCTGCATGCCGCATTACAAATAGTATCGAGCGTGTGAACGATTGATAGTGTTTAAGGTAAAGCTCGATAAGACGCTAAAAGAATCTAAAATTATTAGAGCAGTGCACGTAATCGTGTCGAACAGATTGACAAATAATAATTGATAATAATTGCGTTGATTGTAGACTTGTCGCCGTTCTTTGATCAACGTCTTGAGAGCATCTCGAGTGCACTCGTCCAATTACAACGTGATTGTCCAGCCTCCGGGAATCCCTCAGGGGGGCAGATTAACCGAGAGAATCGGCTCAGTACATACAGAGAACACATGAGAGAATACAGCAGACGAACCATCCCATACGAAACCATCGCTCGTATCGCGGAATTATTTACAACTAATACTCGAACGTGCCCGACCACTAATTACCTAATCAGCTCAAAAGATTATAATGGTGCATTCAATTCAGGAGCGTTGAAGAAACTTACGGTTAGCATATCACGCGAATAAAAATAATAATAATAATAATCTAATAGCATATGTGCATCTACCAGATATACAAGAATCTTGTTATTTTGCAATTTATTCAGGAGCGAAATTTTTAATCGTTTTTTTTTTTAAATACGAATTTTCTGGAACTCCGAAAGTAACTTCAGAGTTAATTAATTTTATGATGCACAGTTTACTTTCGTGGAACTTATGATACAGTGCACTGAGTACAGTGTAGATATAGGTGAACGTGCGTCGAATACAATTCTGTAATTGTAGTGCTTTCCACGCCACGGAATAGACAAGAGAGTAGTTTAGCTACCTGACTTCGAGAGGATTGATTAATACATGGTAAAGTAGAACACCCCTTGGTGGCAATTGTAGGGTTGAACGTGAAACGGGTATATACATATACATCAGTCGAGACACAGTGGTTGAAGTTAAGAAGGAGAGAGGGAGTAGGATCAAGGGTGTAAATGGTTTTTTCTTTCTTAGTATCTTTTGGCACGATTGTTGGTATTTCGTATACCAAAGGGTGTGAGGTATGATTTAATATATGAGAAATCGAAAATTGAAATCTTATGAAAAATGTGGACCATGAGACTGTGTAGTAATTGATTCTGCTGATAGAAAGAGCATAGTATTGAGGCATTCAGATAATTCGTGTTGACAGTGAATGATAATTCAACTACCCTGAAGTCTTCAGGTATTATGAACACATGTCATATAATGCATTACTATTTCCATATTCCCTTTGAAAATTACTGTTACCATTGCGTCCCTATACAGAGACACTAGATCCTTATCAGACTTGCAAGGTGTGACAGTCTTCCCGGAAGAGAAAAACGTTTCGTATGGACAATAAAGAGTATTTTAAAAGAATGAATTCTTTGAAACAAGTATTTTTGTATGATTGAATTCTAAAATCTAATATCTAAGTATTGTCCACTAGTCTGGCATGTACTATCTTCTGATATAGGAAATGCATTAAAAAAATGAAGAATTCTATGACTGTATAGCTGCAGTGGAAGAACTTCTGAAAGCATAGGTAAAAATAGTACTTGGTCTGATTATCTAAATGTCAAAGATTCGTGTGCCTATCACTTTGATTATTCTTTCCTTCTTTCATGAAAGCTCTGACATATACTCGCTCTCTGGCCTCGGCTCGCGTAGAGGTCTACTCATCCCTGAATTGCGCATAGGGTAAACGGACACGCGGCAGAGGATCAGGAAGGGAGTCAACCAATGAGAACTTCCGAAGGGTAGCCAACGGGCGGAGCCTCGTGGTATACCAGAGTTTGCACGAGCAGCGTCCTGGCAAACGGCGTCTGGCCACCGCCGAGAAAGAAGGTAGGGTTTGTACAGCGAGGCTTGAGTTGAGTTTACATATAAGGTTTGAGAGACGCGACCAATTTATTAGTGAAAGTGTCATCGTAGGACATCACTGGCTGGACAAGATGAGTCTTTGAGATCCTTGGAACTCGATGGAGTTCGGATTCTCCTGGTATGAAGAATTCCATTGAGATCGGAGCTGTCGTCCGATGAAGAGTTCCACAGTATCCTAGAAAGAGTTTGAAACTCTTGTGCGATGTTACACAGCGCCTTGCCAAGGGCGTTCCTCGCCCCAGGACTCAGCTACCTTGGAGGTTACTACAGCGAGGATGTTCATCCTTACACTGCTGCTTCTACGTATATCCCCATTGAAGATCCTTACGCAAGAGCTGCCGAGACTCACGTGTTTCCCTCGTGGCAGCCGCATCGTTCGGCGACACCATGTCCTCTGGACCTGTCACTGAAACCACCGCCTGCATCGAGCACTCCGAAGACCGAAGAGAGTTCGGCCGAGGCCATAGAGGTGGATGACGATGAGGATCGTAGGAGTAGAGACGAAGTGCAGCGACGACTCGAGAATCCGAGATACAATCATGACGACGATGACGTGTCGCCAGGAAACGAGGTTGTCGGCTTACATCACAGATCCGTACATCATATCTATGATCAGCTGCTGCTTCAGAAGGATCAGAGACACACCATCCTCGAGGAACACGAAGAGAAATCTAAAATACATCAGGATAACATTAGATTGGAAGAAAGTCCATTGTCTTACGCGAGTACCGAGATACCCCAGATGAACTCGCTCAAATATAATCTTACCGGACAAAAGATGCCGATGACCAGTCCTACGCGTCTGCAGTCTATGCAGAGTTACCATCAGCAGCTACTTCTGACTCCTCAGCAGCATCTTCAAGGTATTCACGCTCCGATGACACCACCCAGCACTCCCTCGCCACCTCAATGTCCTCGAAGACGTGCACGAGAGGAAGAGGTCATCTCGCCGTCGACCACTCCTAAACAAACAATCACGGCGGAGAAGCCAGCGCAACGTCCAAAGAAGAAACATGCCAGGAGATTGAAGTTCGACGAAGACACCAGCAGTCCCGTTTCCGGAACCGTGATCCTTGGTCCGGACGAGGCTGTGGTAACCGGAGACATCGATCCTGCGTTCAACATCGTTGAGGTCACCGAGGAGGCTCGAGCGGAGCTTGCAAAGATAGAGAATCGTCTAGGTCCGTATCAGTGCAAGCTCTGCAGACAACTTCACGAAGATGCTTTCCAGCTGGCGCAGCATCGTTGCTCCAGGATCGCCCACGTAGAGTACCGCTGTCCCGAGTGCGACAAGAGATTTTCCTGTCCAGCTAATCTAGCGTCCCACAGAAGATGGCACAAGCCCAGACTGCCCAATGGGGAAAATGGCAACGGTAGTCCTGCGACCGAAATCTCCTGCACGAGGTGCGATGCTAAGTTCACTAGGCAAGCCGCACTCAGGAAGCACATGTCCAGCCAGCATCTTGAAAACAATTGCAGCAGCGCTCTCAGCCCTCAGGAACACTCCAGCGCATCGCCCAAATTATCTGGCGCATCGAATGCAGTTCCACTTGCTGCGAGTCCACTGCAAACCGAAGTCCCCTGACACCAATTTCCTGCCAGACCTTTGCCCAGAAGACCAGGCCTCTACTGGAGATTTGGGCTCGACCTTATGTAACCTTTCGACCCCTGGATGGCTTTCAGTAATCGTGAGTGCACAATCAAAATTCTATACTCGAGGAGATGTCTTTGACGGCGTCGGAGTCCTGAAGAAGAGATGGTCGTTTTTTATTAATTAAAAATTAACAATTTTACCATAATCGTGCAACCTCGGCTAATTTTATTCTCAAAAGCTTCACAAATCGCTCTATTCTAGTCCGAAAGCTTTGAGTCATTTATTTGATATCAATGAGATTTTGCCAAAGTAAGATAGAGATATTATAATGTAGCAAACACACGAGGAGGTTACGAATTGTCGTGTAAAATTTTTGTACAATTGTCAATGGAAATCTCTATCGCGTGGACGGTAGATTTTCGTGTAATGTATAGTACTTGTAGATAGGCATTGCGGTAGGTCAGTGTTCCATGTAGATATCGATGTGTAGAGTAAACCACAATGAAACTTCTATCGATAAAAGAGCGAAGAATTATGTGTGTGTGTGTGTGTGTGTGTGTGTGTGTGTGTGTCGTGTGTCGGGAGCTCCTGCGAATAATCTAGTCTGCATAATTAATTAATAAGTTAAAATTAGATTAAGTCATCCCCATCTTTCTTTCATTTTATCTATCCTTTGGGAATTTTAGTCCCACGACCGCAATCGATCTTGTACGATCATTGCCATACAGCTGTAATATCAAAGATAGTTAAGTCAATCCAATTGTCCTCTAGTCATAGAAATTATCACTACTCTAGTCACTGATATCAAGTCAATTGTATGATTACAGTTGTCGCACACAGAGTGGATTTCCGTTTATGAAAATAGTATTAATTAATTGTATGCGAACGGACCATATGAAGTTAAAAGAGAATTTATTATTTTTCGATGATCTCTAGTCAAACGCATTCACGAATCTAGTCAGGATTAAAGATATAGTCCGCAATTAATTATATAGAATTCTGGATAATGAGTCTGTGGAAATTTATCAGTCTAGTCATTATGATATCAAGTCAATGATAATTTAAGTTATTACAGTTTGATAAATGAGTTTTCATGACTTCTAGTCGAAAGAGTATAATTTGCAGTTGCGACTGCCATTGAATCATTTTTTTTTTATCTCGTAGGCAATTTATCTAGTCGAATTATATTTATTTGTACATTTCTTTATACTGGAGTGCAATTTTTCTTTGCGGTTATGTTTTATTTTTTACATTATTCTTCATTCTATTTGCTTAGAATGAAAGAGTATCGTCTAGTCCAAAGAATAGATTATAAGTCATTAAGGTCGGTCAGTCATTACTTAAGATTTAATACAAGAACGCATTGTTATCGTATCAAGATATATCTAGTCAATGGTACATTCTAGTCACTGATTATACAAGTCTTCTGATTATACACGTCATGAGATGAACAAAAATTCGTGTGCTTAAGAAGTTTGGTTCTCTAAGCTTTATCAATAGCAAACGTAGTTTTGTCTATTTTTTGAAAAATCAGAGGACATTAAGTAAGAGTCAAGGGTATCTAGTCAAGAGTATAAGAATATATTGAAAAAAGTCAAAGTGATCTGCTGAAAGGAATGACAGAAAATCTATTATAGAAAGTAAAAATAATTAAGGTATTCAAAAGTATGATTAGAGCAAGGAACAGATTTCTAGTCGAGTAATTATTTTATCAAAGATTTAATCTAGTCAGCAAAAAATTTATCGCGTGGGACTTCGGGAAGAATGCAATTTTAATTTAAGGTTTAGTATTTTCTATTCAAACATTAAACTAACGCGAAGCATTCTCCTGCTACTGACGATGAACCTAACTAAAACAAAGCAATAGTCTCCTTTCTGTATTTTTCTAGAAGTCATTTTTAATTTAGTTCAATTATAATCTACCTATAATAACAATAAGTATCAGTCCAAAATGGCATTAATCTCTATGATAGTTGATAACTATATCATTAAGGTACTATAAAGATCATAATGCGTATATAATATACTGACCTACCGATTACGTAGCCATAATTAACTTTAGTCCGTTCAGTGTGCATGCAATGGTCGAGAAGCTTATCACCTTTCTAAAATCTGAAAATTCTTTTGATGAATTTAAAAAAAATCTTTATCGTCCATGTACGTGATGAGCAATAAAAGGGAAGCTATCGAGCTGCAATCAGTATTAAGCATAATCATTGTACATGTTATTGTGAATAAAGAACAGGCACACTTAGACATTAAATTTGGTTTAATTTCATGCAGACTATAAATTATTATAGAATCGAATTTAGCACAGATCTATGTACATATGCTAGCCGTATATATAATTCTATGTATAAATGTACCATACAGGTAATAATTTTCTATGCACTAAGGCTTTATTTCAAAATTGTAGGTTATCACTGATTGTACGATTGATTAAGAATTAATTGAAAAATTTAGTCCCTTAAGCACTTGCTGTTCATATCTGTACATAAATGTTTGATTACTCAAATACACGTATCTCGACAATGAATCTGTATTATTTGTCTTGAATGATCCTATGCCCTTTGATGGAAAATTAAAAGTACTCGGAAAAGAAAGTGCTTGGGGTTTCTTATGTAACGGTGAAAGGGAATCACGGTGAGCAACCACCTTACATGTAGAACCCAGCAAGTACCTAACTACGTTCAGTTTATTTAAGTATCGTAAAGACTGATTCCACGGTGCATTGTCCAGGGATGATGCGATCCCATATTACTTCTGTGTCACCATAATGCCCCCATGGAACCCATAGACGGGGGATTGCTAGCCCTGTAATCTTGGCGAAACCTTTGTGCCACACGGATAAAGAGATATGTCGCACCCTCCTGGGAAGACTTCTTTAAATCTGAAAAATCAATTTTTTTCTTTGAAAAATTGAAATATCCTCTGTATAATACTTTTTGGAATATTTACAGAAAGCTGGGCGACAGATTTCGTAAGGTTAGCGAATAATAGAAAATATATTTTTAAGTCAACAAGTATCGCGGACTGCGTTAATCTTTTTTTTTTTAATGCTGCCGAGAGAAAGGAATTCGATTGGTAGTAAATTTTTGGTATCCCGAATATAGGTACGTCCGATCAAGGTCTTTTCTTAGCGGCGTCGCGACGCTCGACAAAGGCATCGGGAATCTACTTAGTCCCGGGGGGCTTTACGTTCTGCTCCCGTGGGAAGCTGAACGCCACTATCCTATCCCTGACGCGGCCGCCACTAGAAAAAGCAATTTCTCAATTTTCCCCGACTTTGTCATCTTCGCTTTGCTATTCGCCAACGAAATAGAATTTTCGAGTCAAGTGGCGAAACTTGGAGAGTCTCATATTCTCATCTCGCTCTTATTTTCTATAATCTTCATTCTCACCTTCCTCCTCGCTCGACTTACAAACTAAAAGTGCCTTATCAAAATTTCCTAAAAGAATTTCACGAGCGTTCTATCGTAAATCAAAATACTTAACCAAATTCCAAGATCCTACGGAATCGAATTTATCCCATTGATCGTCCAACAGTATTTCAGCATGGATAAAGGGACCCCATGGTAACAGAGATCAGACACAGCACAAAAGGGTGTCGCTAATAACTCTACAGACGAGCAGACAGGAAATCTGCGTGAATCACATAATTGTTTCGAACGTTATCCAGCCCCAGTTTCACTGACACGTCCTTCCGACCCCTAAAAGCATCCCCTATTTGCCAGGATGGAGAAGATCGTCACAGAACGATCACATAACTATCTGGGGACATAGCGCGACTGGTATACTATACAAACCCAGTAAAACGTCAGGGTGTTTTGAAACATTTCCTGTTCACACAACGTGAACGTATAACAATAGAAAAATGGATGAATCAAATTGATAGAGTTCTTCAAAAAATATTTCTTCAATATTAAATATCACTTGTTGAAAAATTAATATTCAAATGGCTATGCTTATCGTGCTTTGAGATAAATCTGGTATGCAGATAGTTGAACATTTTTAAATTTTCTTACAACAGGTTACACCCGTGTCCCTGGTCAAGAGATAACGAAAAGGATAATGGTTAAGTGTAAAGTAAGGAAGAGCATGTGTGGTATTTGAGAGATGGATAAACAGACTCAGAGCTTTTATCACTCAGCAAACAATGAACGCTTCGGGTACCACGTGCAGACAGAATGGACACGGTTGACCACAATATCACTCTGATCGCAGGAACACGACAAATATCTTGAGGATAATAACTATAAAAGCTTTGGGAAAGCACGTCTTATCGTCTTGTCGCAAAAATTCCCCATAGTGGAATCGCCCGTCTGTTCGCAAGGAAACTTCTTCGCGGTGTGAACTCTTTCATAAAGATGATCCAACCGTACTTCTTTTTTTTACTTACATTTTAGATTTTCAACTGAGGATTTCATCTTGGCAATGTATATCTGTTTGTGAATTTCTTGAATATCTTCTGGTTTGAACCTCGAATACTGTTGCACAATTTTAGGGTACAGTCAGAAAGTCACTTGTGGGCTAACTCCTAAGGAAGACTTCACTTTTCACCAAGCTCTTTTCACAGTTAAGTACTCCCTGAGTCTATGGACCAGAGAATTCCCAGGAATCTTTTCTTTCCGCATGGATTCCTTGTATAGAATATCCATAGTCTCCTGATGACAGATAAATAAAAAGGATCAAAATGAATACAGAAACTATCTTTACATTGTATTAAGGTAAGGAACCATCTTCTTTATTCTATCAGGAATGTAAGTACTTTGGATGAATATCTTGCATACCTTTATACCATAGATAAAACAGTGCCAGGAGGTGTCCTACAGCTTCATCCTGTACCATCGTCCGGAATTCAATCATTTTATCCAGGCAATCAAGATGCCGCACATGTCGCAGGAAGAACGTGTCTCCTGAAGAAGGGCACGAGGATCCTTAAGCTTAATAGAAAAATGCCTTAAGGTCTGCACGGGAAATACCACCCAGCATCATCCAGCCAATCTAATGTCTATACTATGGTACTGTAGTATATTTTGAGCATGGGGAAATCCCATACGGTCTTTCAGACACTGCAACTGTCTGGCTGTTATCACAGGTAGTAATTACTATGACGCTTTCTTCTCGCTGTGCCAAGCATCATTGATTCGCAGTTCCATCCCAAGAGACACGTTCGCTTGAAAAAGAGGGTATAATTATTTTCTTCATGGGGGATGAATTAGAGAAATGTATTTCAATCTGGTAGGATCTTATTCACCGAGGGATTAGCCATGGAAAAGTATCTTATAAGTTGTAAGTCTACCTCAAATGCGTCTCCCGGTATCTAATTCCCTGCGTTCTTTGATATCGCAGTCCTTTATGAGGATCCTGTACAAAGAAAGAAATACATATTACGGTAATCTTCAATACGAATTTGGATGCGTCTCACAGTTAATATTCCTCAGTGCTCTCTATTAATCAATCTATTTGTAGGTATATTGAAAAAAAAAAAAAGTATTATATTTCTTGAGATTTCTATATTCCTTGTAGAGCAGACGACCGAGTAAAAAATTCTATCTGAGAATCATTTTTCAGAATAAATGAAAATTGTCTCAGGTACCTTTTCACTTTGATCATAGAAACTTCGAGTAAAATCACTGATACATTTTTCCATTTTATACGCGAGTGTATCGGATACTTTAATGGCAGACAGGGTGACCCTTATTTCCTCTGCGGATATGGAAACTTGACAAACGGGGAGACTCGTCTTCTCGATTCGTTACTCGTTTTGCGTTTCCGTCCAAGTGGACATCGGACAGACCTGCTGCTGTACTGATTTACCTTCAAAGGAAACCACAGGCGACACGAATGGTCAGTTTGTCTAATGACGTGGTTGAACTTTCGAATGATTTCATGAAGGAAATAGAATTTGTATTATTTTGAAATATTTGTTTCTTGTTTGTCTAGCTCGCCAAGTGCATCGTTTTCAATAATATATCGGATAAATTCAAAATTTTCATGGACAAATATGTGCGTTTACTATAGAGATATCACTCGGGACAAAGTTACAGATATTTCAACAAGATTGATAATTTTTATAAAAATAATATATTGCGTCCCTCTCGCACTTTTTCCTGCGTTATCTTTATCAAATTCTGCGACCGAAGATAATCCTGTTTCTCGGCTGTATGAATTCTGAGCTCTCTATCTCGGAATCCGACAAGGAGAATAACGAAGGAGTTGAGAGGTCTGCAATCTGCTCTTCCTCGCTGGACCATTGTGATGCTTTGGATGGATCCGTGATGCTGTAGGAACTCTTAAAGGTTTTTGTACTGCGCTCAGAGGAGCATTGTACCTATAAAAAGAAATATAATCCATAATTACATCAAAGAGAAGTACCAGTATATATTTTGATATTAAAAATTTATAATGTTACCTCTTTATCTTTTTGAGATTTCTTTTTGGATTTTCTATGCTTGGTATTTTCTCTTAGTAAGATGCAAGCGTTCTTTTGTCTCGCTCGAGCTTTCGCTCTCCTCTCGCACATTATTAATTTTTCTGTAAAAGTTTCCACAGCCTTTTCCAATTTTTTACTCAAAAAAACATCAGAGTCATCGTCCGAGTCAGATACTAAGAAGTCATTACGCATCGCAGAATTCTTTTTCGTTTCCAAATCTGTCTTGTCTTTGTTATCCGACATATAATCGTTTTGCGAATTACGATGGAGATCGTTTTTCGAGAAATCCGTCAAAACACCAGAATCCACCGATTCCACCAAATCCAGTTTGGACGTTTTCCAAGGGAATGTTACCGGTGACTTATCGTAATCCGAATAGTTGGATAAATTGTTTATCGACTTTATCGATATTGAATTCTCAATGTCTATCGGTATTCGGCTAATTTTTTTGGAATTTTCAAAAAGCAACTCTCTTCTATGAAAATAATTTCTACGTAAAATATTACCCTCGTTACTTTCTCCATCGCATAATGAATGCCGTTGCTCCAGATTCGTTGTCCTAGTGATATTATCAAAATTCTTCGACGAGACTAAATCCAAATTTGAGTATGGTCTCGAGCATATTTGCGTGTCATCGGAATAAACCGTGACATAATCATCCATTCTGCTAGCGGATCTTGAATTTTTTAGCTTCTCCCTAGGCAGGTTAAAAATATCATCCGCTTTCGAGGAGTCCTCTGACTTTACGCGCGTATCATGATTCGAAGCTGAGTCTCTTTCGATGCTCGGAGCTTTTTCATTGACAGCCCGAGTGCCAAAATTGTCATCGAATTCGAACGACGAGAGAGACGAACGAGCTCCTACGTAATTGGCTCTGCAATAGAAGCTTTCTTCAAAGTCCTGATCAATTCGTCTTTTAATGTCATCGAGTAATCGCGCTTCCGTGACCTTCGACTCTGAAACCAATTTATAATAATTTTCCTGTCTCATTGACAACACATCTCTTCTCGATCCAGATCTACTAGATCGAATAGTCCATTGATCCTCCAGCAAAACACTTTCGGCAGTCAAATATTGTTTTTCTGCAATTTTTACACTTTTTGGAACATCTTCAATGTTTACGTAAGAGGAATTGTCATCGGTGCAAACGACAGTGTCGTCATCGTGTACATTCAACAGTTCCTTGGACAATAAACTGTCGTTATCCTTAGAAATAAAATTTTTAGATTTGTATCTTCTAGTACTTCTGGATCTGGATCTTCTTTTGTACTTTTCTTGATATTTTTGAATTTTATATTCGTTATAAGCTTTTTTCCTCAGCCGTGACTTCCCATGAGTTTTACTGTTATCTTGGTCCACGTGGTCACTATCATTCGAAGTCTTAGTAAGCTGCCGATAATGATTCATCGACACGTGCAGTGGAATTTTGGACGCGCCCAAAGAGTCTTCCGCTTCCTGTAACTTCGTAACGGATGAACCTAAGACAAATGGATCATTGATTTTCTCGCATACGGTTTTTTCATTCGAGATGAAATCATCGGCCTTTCTACGAAGATCTGCTTCCAGATCTTGAGTTTTTTTCATATTCTCAAGGCACTGCTTCGAAACTCTACGCTTGCGTTTAATCTTTACAGAATCATTCGTGCCTCTGGGATGATTCAGTGGCTTCTCGTTATTTTGACAGCTGCAGGATTGTTTCTTATGACTCTTTTCATTGTTACGAGCCGAACGATTCCCTCGCAACTTCAGATCATCGATTCTGTAATGATTCTTACTACGTTCATGTTTCCGGTGATCGCGTACAGTGCCTTTCAGTCCGAGCGCGACACCCTCGTAGTGATGACCTCTCGTAGCCGAATCCAAAGACTGAATTTTGTATTCGTGGGACAAATCAATCGAATTCTGTAAGAATTGAGCGCCCTCGTTTCTCTTAGATAACTCTTCCTGCTTGCTCGATGATAAGAGGCATTCGTTCACTGATTCATTATTTTCCATCAAAATCTTATTGCACAGTGGATAGGGATATTTAACGTCAGTAATCTCCGAAGAACGATCATCTTGCCGAACACCTTGGTAAACGGTACAATGACGAGTCCTAGAAGAATTTCGTGGTTCTGCTGCGTCCAGCCATGTTTTTATATTTTTAATGGCGCAGTCGACTTGAGAAACAATATTATAACTTTCACGAATTTTATTCGATCTACCATGTAATCCAATGGAGAAAACTTTAGGTCTCTCCGGTACGTATTTTGAAAATGTCTTTCTCGAAGCTGGCACCAGATTTTCCTCCTTTTGAAAATTCCCGCGAAAATATCTTGTTAGAAATTCAGGACACCAATTACGTCTAGCACGTATCTTTGTTACGAATGTGTCAGCCTGTTGGAAATCGCTCTTCAGCCTTTCGATTATAAGGGGCTTTGTTAAAGTAGATCTAGATTTTTTCGTTGGCGATCTACGATGCTTCTCGTGATTAATTCCATCAGAATTTAATATCCTCCCTAAAGAGATTGACGATTTTTCAAATTCTTCCTGAGAAGCTTTAGTGCAAGGTTGAGAAAGGTTATGGGATAATTTTGACTCTTCTTTCTCTTTGCTCTTCGTAACATTGATATCTTTGCCTGGTGACTTTGATCTCACGTATACAAGATCAGCAATATCCAAATTGGTCCAGGCTAACGGAGAATTTTTAGGTAAGCAAGATATGGCTTCCCTTAAGTTAACCTTAATGTTTCCATTCCTAAGAATATTCTTATCCTGAAGACTAAATGACTCATCTTGATTCTGAGTGGCGGCCGAGAAAAATGAATCAGAAGACTTGCCGGTTGGTCCTGCAAAACTGACTCTCCTCGCGGATCGATTCTGATTCGAATTCATAGCGAGATACGATTATTAAATCGTTTGAAACTCAGCGATTTTGTATCGAATTGACATTAACGCGAGTCTCCATTCCGGAGGTTAATTCTCGGGAAGAGACAATCATTTCGGGCTGAAGTAGGCTTATATGAAAGTCGATTATTTTTTGAAACATAATAATACAAACTGCATATTCAGCGTTAAACCCTTCGAAGTTAAATTTACAAGCTTTGCGTTAAAAGTTAAAATACAAGCCATCTTGAATTACTTCTACGGAATGATGTCTCTATTGATCGTCAAAGATCGAAGGACAAGAATGCAAAGTGAACAATGGTCAGATGTATTCTCGGATATTAAGATCACGACAGGTAAGGCAATAGCAAACTAGGAAACTGACGACGAACCATCGTCAATAGGGTAGATAGGTACCAGTAAAGGTTAGTCATGCATAACGGAATGTCTCATAATATCGCAAAGGTAGTTAGTCCAGGCATTTAATATACGTCACCACGTGGCAGCTTTCCGCTCTGTTTGATGCTATTCGACGTGCCGTCATAGCACATAATTATATATGGTGCGCTTCACAAATAACACTACAAATATCTACTGTGAATTTTTACCATGCTTTCTAAAAGCTCGCAGAGTATCGTGGCTGATGTAATAATCCTCACTGCTCTATATCTTCATCCATTCTAACCTCTATATCCATATTCGACAGGTCAATCGACGTACGTGTCACACTATTAAGCCTCGTTAATTCACATAGTAGTGCCGTTTTTCCAGCTAAACTGTCCGAGATTAACTCACAAGATTGGAAGGTGCTTTTGCACGGGTTGTGAACCACGAACCGGCTCGCGAGGCATGATGAACGGTTTCGTGTTCGGTTTGTTGCTTTGCGCCCTCCTGCCTCCTTCAGCCCTCCTCTAGCCGCCCTTCCTCAAGTCAACCCTCAGTTCCCTTTCAACGCTTTTAACGCAGTGCCTCCTCTTTCCAGGCACTTGTTGCATGCCTTCGCCTCGAAATTGGTCACGGTTCAATTTCATGCCTCTGCAAGTAGTGATATACAATGTTAGATACTCATTTGGAATCCGTATATATTTATCCCGTAAATATTTATTGATCGTTACGATCAGTCTGGTGAATGGGGTTACTCGATTAACTGATAAAAAAAAAAGTCATTAGTTTCATAAGAATATTTCTTTTCTTCAGCGACATCTATTGCCTTTTCCGTAGCTGACAGACAGTCGCTTGACTAGCGAAGTGTTTTCGTAACTGATGCCCGGATAGATGGCGACACCGTAGGCCAGTATATTACATGCAGTTTTGGGACATACAAGTAACGTTACGACGTAGATCTGGTGTCGCGCGCGTTATAAAATTATTAAGGTAAATACCGGATTGCATGTAACTCTTGAGATTGAATTCGATTAATGCACAATCTGGGTTGCATTACTAGTACGCGCGACTCGCTATCGTTCGACTGATTTTTAATTGCTTTCGCTAGGCGCCCGTTATCGCGCACCGTCGCGCACGCTTTTCCTCGTACAACAGTGGGAGGACATTTCTTCTTCTTCTTGATCCGCGTCTTCGTGTCCTCGTGGCGGGAAAACGCGCTATGGAAACTCGAGTGAACCGATGTTAGCCGAGTTCCTAACAAGAATTCATTTGCATATGTCCTTTCATTCTGCACGGAATACGGAATTCTTTGGGACTTCTGTACGTGGAATCAGTTTTAACGGAGTGGCTGACAGAGCGACAGAGAGGGAATACTTTTTCCTCGTGTATTAACCGAACGATCTGGTCCTATTATTGTCTTTCTCTTCAAGATTCTTCGTGCTGAACTAGAGGTACCTATGTATATACATATGTTTAGCTAAATCGAACCGACACACCTTATACAAAGTAATTTTTCTCACTCACTTTTTTCCGTCCAGAATTCTCCATACTCACAGGCTATGCTACTTCTCATTCGTGCATTTTTCACAAAAGCAATTTTCACCAACGCGTAACCACAAATTTAGGGAAATTCAAGTAGAGCAATGGTTTCTTTCCAAGCAAATACTCGAGTATTACAAAAAATACGGTGTAGAGTCAATGATTTTGTGTGCTTTCAACTGGATTGTTTTTCAATATTTCCTCGCAGCGCATGTACTGTGATCTCTTATTTCCACGTAGAATAACGAATAGCTTGGTAGAGGACTATGGTAATACGTTTCTCAGTAATCCGTTGCCGTTTTCCCATGAATATTGCATGGGGGAGTGATACCGTGTCTGCAAACACTTATGGCGATTGTGCGACATGTCACCAAGAATCATTTAGGGTTTTGCCATGGTCATAATTCCTTGTGAAAAAAAAAAAATCATAATTTCACGCATGGAGTTTGCTTTGCGATAGACTCAAGAATTTCATGCAAGTTTCTCGTCCGCTTCGAATAAGGGTATTAACAATTGTTTCACTGTGTTTTTGCACGGTCTCTTTCTTCAATGACGTAAAGGCAAAACTTGCTAGAATCAAAAAGGACCTGCATTCCCATAAATCAACCAATCAAAATGCTCCCACGTGCTGGCACTGTGACAAAAATTACTTCAATGAGAGTGCGACCCCAAAATTGCATTGTAATGCTCGGAGTGCGTGGGGAGATGACTGGCATAATGTAACGTTTGAATGAAGTGGACGACGCTCGGGGCGTCGACTATGGGAGCGTCCCGACGCTTCGCGCTCCATGGGGTTACTTTATCCATCAGAGGGAGAATAACTATTTTTATTTTACGCACCAGCTCCATGGTCCATTAGTCACTGTTATTATTCCACATTTATATTATTTTAATGGTCCCCTTAAATCCTTCCCTTTCCGCTCCAGCGTATAAATGCACAATGCGAAGAAAGATCAACCTAACCTAACGAACAAAATTGAAAAAAAAACATTACAAACATACTTCCGTCGAAATAAATATTTACGAAAATATATTGATTCACTCCCAGACATCCGTATATTTTCCAAAGTACAGAAGCTTGGAATAAATTAGCAAAATGTCTAATCGCGTCGAATTAGCTTGAAATAAACACTGAAGTCGGTAAGCTCGTAAAATTGTTCGAGCACCCATTGGCCATTCAGATAAGATATCGAGCAATGCCAATTACAGGAGTACAGAAGGGCAGCCGGATAATCAGTGGCCCACATAACACTTAAAATCCCACTTAAATCACACTTAAGTCATACTCCTCGGTGCCATATACCAGTAGCCTGCGCTAGACGGCAGCGCACCAACCGGTAATTACTAATTATTACGATGTAATTGTTTGACATTATGCCGCGGTTCCCCACGTAATCTGCATGCAAGGGCGGACTACATTATTCGCACTTATATTTCTCACTCGAGTCCTGAGGCCCTTATCTAGGAAGTGGCTCAGAGTCGCTTGACGTAAACTCGCCGCAAAACAAGAGTGACTTTACGTGTGTACACGCGTTAACGAATCGCAAAACGCAATCGGACGATTATACAGCTTTTTTTTTTCCACATCCCATAAAACTTTCTACATTCTCTGTGCGCCTTAATCCTTATTTAGTAAATTGGTGCGTTATAACTAGGCCGAGTAGATTATTTGTGTCTGTAATCAGGCTTTAAAATTTTTAATCAGTGTTATATATATATACATATACACAGCGCGTGCGTATAGAGTAATAATGAAGAGCGAGAAGAAGGAGAAGGACAGAGAATATTTTCAATTACAAGAATCCCTATTATTTTGACGGGGGCCCATCAGCGGCATTCTTCAGTCTTCCTGGTGCTCCATGGGTTCCCATACTCACGACCGCTCCTGTGGGAACGTACCCCATGGATATATCTGCGGCGGTGCGCTTCTAATTCCTATGGGAAATATCTGCGTTCCGTACAACAGATCGTCATCGGGGCTTCATGGCGTGCAAATTGGTTTACATGGCGGACGCATTGCTCCGTGCTGTCTATGGTGCACCGTGCCGTGAAATATGATCGTCGGCAGCTCGCTTTAAAGATAAATGAAACCATTCGTAAACAGTGATACATATACGTATGATATAATTTAATTATTACTTGATGTCGCGGTTGGACATAGATTTATAGTGATAATAATTCTCCCATACGATATACAGATATACCCATGAAAATTAACCTTGTACCATGCACTACTAGCTATATATATATTTTTATAAAAACGAGCGCCGTTACATTACACGTATTTAATTGTTATAATAATCAATTAATATTTTTCACGGCATGTCAATTTTTTATTGACAGTATTTAACTGCTCGCCGAAAATACTGCTACATCCTGAGGCACGTGTCATGTATTCCGGCGATAACTAACGATAACAGAGTACCATTAGAATATTACATTATCATAGGAGAGAGTCCATGGTACAATGTCCATAAGCCATAACCCTTTTCATACAAACGTTACTCTCCCATGGGTCTCCTTTGCTGGTCATGGGACCGTCTCTACGCCAATGGCAAGACTCATTATCTACGAAACTTCCAATCGGTGTGTGACTTTCCCTTGGGACGGACTGGATCGCCGTATTATATTCTATGGTGTTTTGATGTTGAGGGTGTATCATGGGAACGGTACATACTAGACGGATCAGCGTGTACACAATGTGTTTGGGAAGTAGAAAATTCGCGATTGGCCACGTGGCCGAACACGTGTCCGGGCCAGTCTGCAACTGGATTACGAGAAGCTCTCGTGTGCCTTCGGAAGCTCAGCGATTAGAAACTCGTACTCAGCGTGTCAGTCGGGTACTGTAATTTTTATTGTTCTGAATAATAATTTTGTTATTTATAAAAAATAAATCTTTTTTTTTTTCACATACCCTGGAATTTAACGAAAATCCACATTCTTCGGTTCCCTGTCCAACCTCATTTGCCGGAGTGGTGTAATCAAATCCGTGACTCGTCATGGGAGTTTTCAGGCAACGATCCGGAATCGACGGAAAGTATAACAAAAAAAAACTTCAAAGGAAACGTATACTTCTCAGTGGGTTTTAACGCGATGCAAAATGTACATAGCCGCACGCCACGTGCACGCAATACCATAGAAAATGGTGTACCGTGACAAGACACGGCACACAGTGACTGACTGAGTCATACGTCCTGTACGTATATTTTATGGCGCATAGCCACGAGTCTGCAAACGTATATCGTGTATACTCTTATGGCTATCCCCATAAGCAAACAGAACCATGTGAATTTACAACGAAAAGAGACATTGCTGCCTATACTCCTCCCTATTAGGGCTTCGGTGTTTGATCAGATTGACTGCATACCCGACCGACTCGACTGGCTCGACGGTACAAGAGTTAATTAAAAAGGGGGCCAAACTTGATTTAATTACAGTTGGCAACGGTTCTCGGCACTTCTTTAAAAATTTTCCATTTTCACCCTCCGACTCGAGTACGGTTACACGGAGAACGATGGTATACAGGGTTATTCGGTTAGAGGGTACCAGTTACGTGTGATCGTTATGATTAATAAAAAAATGAATCGAGTCATAATTTATTAGCTTGTTGAAATTATTCTAAAAATCCAACACCTATGAACATTATGGCTTTTATTTATACGTATGGATCCCTGAGGATCCCCTTCCCCTTGCTATAGCAGTGGGCGTTGACGGCGTCGAAGAATAAAATTACAGGAAGAAATAAAAAAAGAAACGGAGAATGAAAGGAAAGTGTGGGGTGAGAAAGAGACAGAGAGAGAGAGAGAGAGAGAGAGGGAAGAAGGAGGAGAAGAATAAAAAAAAATACGTAGCATTACGACACGCGACCGCGTTTCGTTTCCCCGCGGGGTATCCGGCAAATGACAATGGTGTGAATCAACGGGTCGCGTGCCCCCGTAATAAAAGCTGTAAATTCGGTCCTGTGCAACCCTCCGAATTCTACGTGTCTCTACCACCCTTCCTGGAAATGTGCAGGACCGACGAGTTAGTTCCCTATTTCTGTCTCTCTCTCTCTCTCTCTCAAGTTCCTACGACGTCAGTCCGATTCCTATGGATAGAAAAATCTAGTTGTCTCGTAGGTAAAAATTTCATTCCGTTTCATCGTACGTCTCGCCGTGTAAATTTGATTTTCACCAAATACTTCGAGGATGAAAATTAATGGCAGAATAGAAGTATACTGCCGAGGTAAAGTTCGGGACTAAGTAATCGCGAAATTACGTAATGCCAATGATACCGCCATCGTTAACGTCATGGGGTAGATAACGACTAAAATAAGTGGTACCTGCCGGTCTCACCGTGAGTCACCATAGATTTTTAAGGGGAAATATTCTGAAACATCGGGTAGTTGGTTTATCGATTAAACAGTCATTCTGTTTGCCGGTAACGACTGGAGTTCGGCAGTGTCAAATTTCAAATGACGAAAAATACGCGTGATCGGTCTACCAATTGGGTGGTTAAAAAAAAGAATTGATTTATCTCTCTTAACCCGGTACAAATTTTATGCGGATACGCCGTTTCTAAGTACTTCTTATACCTTTGATCGTTTCCACGAAGGAAACACCTAGTAACCAATAATCTACAAGCGTTATCAGAGTTACATTGAAAATTTGAGCACTGGGCAATTACGGGAGACACGTGGCCTGATTTACTGTCTAGCCCAGTAGGCGTGTTACGTCCACGGTCTCCGACGGCAAGCATTTTCACTTATATCCGACCCCTGATACACGACAATTCCAAAGCATGTGCGACAAACAAATCCACGTTGCACGCCCACAATTACTCGAGTCGTTCGAGCAGGAAGTTGCCGCACGAAGGGAGAAGACGAAATAGACAGTAGCCAAAAAGGGTCTGGTCAAAGACTAGCGTGTCAACTGCAGAGACCGTATAGAGCAATAACAAGAAAGTCAGCCCCGGCGTTACGGAAGCTTGTGAGAGAGATAAGAAAATTTTGCCCCAGGGTCAAGAAAAAAGAATAAAAAGAAAAGATAAAAAAAAGTACTATACAGAAACTAACAAAATCAAGGCTACTCGAACATGACTGAGTACAGACGCGATACTGCGAATTCTGGATGTATTGCGCGAAATTGCAGGTTACTTCGAAATAACTTCGTTAATACGGAAGAGAATGAGATCGGGATGATGAAGCAGGAGTCGAGGTCTGCTATTAACCCTGTTACGTAGCTGCGCCGCTTATTCGCTGTATTAAATATCGAGCAGCTCTGATAGCTAGACTGAATTCAACGACGGTTGACACTCGTAATTCGGGTTATGTACGTGTTAATTTCTGTATTCACGAGGGGCTGGTAAAGGGGTTAGCTGAAATACCCGCCCGTCGGAAGCGCCGCGTTGTCTCTGAATGGCGAGGCTAATACTGCGACGTAATCCGTTTACGCAAACGCACTGGCAAGTTCAGCCTATATACGGAGGAGGAAGCCGTGTGGCGAAAATGGCGAGTGACGCTAGAGAGTAAGCACAGCCCGAAGCGGAAGTTGTTCCAATGAGTTAGGGTTGGGACGTTCATCCGGTATCATGGAAAAGTCCTAAGAATCATTGAAATATATATATATATATAATATATATATACATGGATTACAATAAGGATAACAATTTAAAATACGAAAATGGTAAACGGACTCGTAAAAATCTTTTTCAGGTTATGTTGCTCAGTGTTATGCTATTCAAAGGTCCCTACGGTCCTTTGAGAATTATATCCAGTCATGGCGAAGACTAATAATCTCTCACTTAAAACGAAAAGAGAGGAACTGAATTTTTAAATCAAGATTGGGCCCGAACCAAGTGTATACGAACGGACACGAGTAGGTACGGAAGGACCCGAAAGGATAATCCGTAGAGTGAAAGCAAACCGCCCACAAGCACATGCCTTTCGAGGGCCCCTTACAGTTCTTGGTCAGCTTGAGCCTGAATTTATAATGAATATATTTATATACGGGGACCCTTATTTCCTGTCCTTCGATAAACACAAAGATTCCTATTGTCCAAGGTGGCACATAGCCACACAGATATATAACTGGATACATACCTAATAAAAGGAACTTCTTAACCTCCAAATAATCTGGATGATCGTGAACGCCAGAGTGAATTCTTTCGTTCTATTCGTATGCCCCGGGAGGAATTATCTGAAAAGGTGAAAATACGTGTCCGATGCTTGATCCTTCGTATAACAAAATGAATCCCAAATAAATCTCTTGCCTCGTACACGTCCTATTAGCCTCGTCGTCTGCTTCCCCGTGGACAGCGTGCAGAAGTCAACCCCCATTAGAAGACATTTCCGAGCAGATTGCAGGTTTGCCATTCATAGCGGCTGGGCTCTTTATTCTTTATTTTCTTTGGATTCCCATTGACACGACGAGTACAATGCCTACAGGCACAAGGAATTGCCCTCTAATGAGCGCGTGCCGCTGACAGAAATATATAATGCTTTTACATAGGCATTATTATTATTGTCATTAATATTATTATTATGCACGGTACTTTACATTAACCATAAATCCCTGTACTCTGGACACGCTAACGTCTCAATTACTCTAAGCAGTCTCACCTGTTACCTGTGAAAAATTTAAGACTTGTTTACCTTCATTGGTCGGTTATCCCTTTCAATTTTTTTCAGGAATTTCTAACGGTCTTTTCTTTTTTTTGAAATGCCATGAGTTAGGTAAACCATTACGAAGCACCTGTAGCCAGTCGTTATTGGTACTGGATAACATAGGGTCGGGTGTACCTAGTCCAGTAGGTACTCGACAAATTGCTAAGCGTTATTATATGTGAATCACCAATCAACCGTCAGTTTTCGAAGGGTAGTTGGACAGCGCGAGCCAATTAAATGGTCGTAATTCTCCCACGTACGCGAGTCCCCGTTATTCACGCACACGCATTAAGTAGATCGCGCCCCTGATAATGAGTGTCGGGGGTGTCGCCCGAGTGGGGACCAAAAGACCCCCAGCAGACCCACTCGTGAATTCATTCAGTAATGTACGTGTGGGAATCTCGCGGTTGCCACTATCGGCATTTCATTCTGATTGGTCGAAAGGAGGACAGGAATAGCGCTGCTATTGGCTGTTTTCGAATTTTGAATTTGATGGTTGGTAACCGCCTAAAAGACTGTTGCAATGGGTTAACGGATATGACGTATAGATTAACTATGTACTCTATATAGCCTCTGACGAAGGGTGGCTGCCAAAGTGGTCGAAGTAAATGAGTGTGTAACGTATCGATATTTCTAATTGATTAGATTAAAATGGAACGACGGTTATTTTTTGGCGGATTAGAATATTTTTTCGGCTAAATCAATTAATAGTTTTATCAGTGTAGATTATACGTGTGTATATATATATATATATATATATATATACACAATAGAGAGAATGTAGATGTCAGGCGTGACGACGGTTTTATTAGAATCATCATATGGATATATATCTATACTGCGTTCATGTAAATAATAATTATTTTAGTATATATATATATATATATATTTATATCAAAATTGGTCTGGTAAAAATGGCGGAAGTCATATCGAGTGATAATAAATGTTTTGATAATTTTTTTTTATTCATACGTATACACGGCATAAGATAGACCACAGCGTGGGTATGTCGTCGCGACGCCGTACGCCGAATTATAATGGTCTCGTAAACGTCATTAGTTAAAACGTGACTAGGGAAAGCCCCGGATGATTCCCAGAGCGAGATTGCGTGGGTCTGGACTGGCGTCGGCGACGACCTGCTGGGGCGCCGGTACTCCGGGAGCGTCGCGACGCTCGCGTGACACACTGCCACTGTCAGAAGGCTCAATGTATCACACGTGATTCTAGTGTTATGACTCAAAAACCATGATCAACGCTATACCGGATGAGCTTGTTTCTGAGTGAGACGAAAAATTTCTCAAAATTCACTTCCGGTTTTTTATTTCGAATTTCAGTGCGTCGTGAGTTCAATCGTAATTTCATAGGAAAAGTAGCGTCGGCAAGTTTGGATGATATTAAAAAAATAAAAAAGTCATTCGGTTTCGTATACCGATTTTCACTTTCCAGTAATAAGAAGAAAAAAAAACAAAAAAAAAAGCGTGAGGGCAATCAATTACAGAAAATGATTTCGCAGTTGACTCGTGAATGACAACGAGAGTCTATTTAAAGCACGTTCACCGCGCAGCGGGACTCCTATGGGAATGTACATTCCTTCGTAGAAGCCGAGAGACCTCGGACTAAAGAATATTTCGTTTTCCTGTCCTAAAGAAAATTGAAAGTTTAAATATAGATTTTCAGGAAAGTAACGTCGCGCCGTTACCGAAAATATCGTTTGCTGCGTTTCATCACGAAAGGTTCAGAAACGTGTCTTCTATGTGTCTCAAGCATCCGTATACTCTTGTTCGTGGTATCTCTGACGTAACCTAAGAATCATACGCGTCGGTAACCAGCGACAATTTACTTGTATAAGCTCAACGCATACCGCGTGATGACTATATCAATACCTCTCGAATCACGAATCTCGCAAGTGGCCGTTCGGTTATTCGTGATTGAATCAACGCGCGAAGAGCAGTGTAACTATTTCAATGCATCGTGTGTCATTGCGTGCACGCAATATTTAGCCGAACCCCCCTGGACGCCGGCTACGAGTGAGTCAGTGCGACGACGTCGGCGTCTAGACGCCACCACCACCCCGTCGTCATCAAGTGATTTGCTCGGTGCCCTTACGAACAGGCGCCGCTTAAGACCGGTTAACCGCTCCCTAAAAAGTTAACGAGGCGCTCGAAAGATCATTTGACTCTTTCGTGACTCTTGTAATGACAAATGTATTATTTAATTAGCATACGAAAAAGAAACCTTTAGCAACAGGAAACAATAAATAACATAACTTTCTTCGAACGATCGAAAAATTCAAACGTATAAATTGTATTTAAAAAATTTTCAATAGAAAACACTTCTTCTCCAGATATCAGTCGTTTTTCGTACCTGCCACCCCCTTTGAAATTCAAATTACAGACTTCTATATATTTATGCAGAAACTTTCTAAAAGCTTTGCTACCAAGGCCGAGTATCGAAGGCGAACGTAAAGGGTGCGTAAGGGTGCGTAGGCCCAGGTGAATCATAGGTAGGTACCTTCGCGTGTAGCAACCCCGATGCGTATACGCGCCCCACAACTATGCGTAAAGACACGCACCCCCCCCGATGGCAATTATTTGCGGCGACGCATGCCTCGTCATCGGGGTATGCGATAAGTTCGTCGATAATGATCGGAATAAAAAAAAAACTTAAGGGATACAACAGAGTTCGAGCGTCGGCACGATCGGGGAAGGGCTCGCAGTAAGCGCGAATGGACACAAGGGTGGAATAAGGAATTATAAGAATCCGCTGGTAGGTCGGATTAGGTGTGAAAAAAATGGCCGCCAAACACATGGACGCGTACACGCACGCGAGGGCGAAGAGGGGGAATTATCGTGTCCTGCGAGTTAAAATCCTTTTTGTACCAATATACAGGGTTGCATTAAAATGCAAATCTTTATCCGTCAAAATTGGCATCATCCTTTCATGATTCACCGGCCTGCCGGCCCTTTCTTCCTCGCGCTTATTGGCCGAGGATGACGTGCGCGTGCGCCTTTACGCCTAACGAGCGAATCAACGAACGGAGTAAGCCGAGCAGGCTGTATTTTAAACGGGCAATTTCACGAGTCCTTGGCCACTGTAGTGATTTCATCCCCTGAATAGCGGAAGGGCGCTAACTACCCTTATATCTACTGGTGACAGGAGGGACGTCGCGACGCCCTAAACGCATCTTCGTCACCTCAACAGGTCCATGAATAAGTTAGGAAACGGTGCCCACTCGACTTGGTAAATCTAATGGATTATACGGGTATCGAATACCCAGTGACGTAATATATATATATATATATACACATATGTATAAATACATATATATTATTTGGAATTTTCGTAAGGGACGAAGGAAGCTTAAATAAAATATTTTTATTAATTTTACTAGCTGGACAACGTTTAACATTTTTTTTCTTTCCCTTCTTCCTTTTCAATATTCCACCCGGTAAGTAGCTTCCCTTCAATTTTCTATCCGTACGTAGGAGTAAATTGGCTAAAGCGTAGAAGGGGGATGGAGGATGCCTCTACCGGTAGGTTAGGGATGAGAACGTTTTCGAGGGCACAATGAATTTGCATCGAAAGTGGCTCTTAAACGTTTTCTTCGGGAAGGTCCCTGCCTCCTGTAAACGAGAGCGCAGATTGTATACGAAATTCTCGACTGATTCGATATTACATAGTGGCAAATGGCAATATTCGTAGAGATGGTTTCGCCCATTTTTTATCACGTCTATATCAACCCCCTGCACACTTGTACGATATAAAATCGTAATAAAAAGTAACTAGGATTAAGTCGAGTTAATTGTAAAAGATAGTAGGCCAATGATTAATTGATATTGAAAAAGTCTGATAAGTCATCGATACGTCATCTCTCATATAGATTATAGACCGAGAAACTCTCGATCTATAAATAGAAGAGTGCGACACACGAAATGTCAACCGGTTACAGTTTTACGTCCTTCGAACAAGAAGAATGAGAAATCCAGACGGATTTCAATTATTCTTCGAAGCTTCGACATTATTAATTAACGTATCACGAGAGGTTACACGTTCTGTTTAATTAATACGTCGTAACCGATGCGTCTCGTACGTAACGAGAATTCAAAATTTCCCGCCCTTCGCAAAGTATAAATATACTCTGCCTGAAAGCTAGTAATTAGGAAACTCAAAATAATAACTAATAAGTATGCAGTAGCTGGATACCAATTAATTCTTAGCTTCTACCATATTCCAATAGTCCCTTCGATATAACAATGGTAATTAATGAAATCTTATGGTTGCGTACGCACGTGGTGGGTGTGTATAAATCATAGTCGTGCCACGGGGTACCATATGGTCAATGCTCAAAGGGCCCGCACACTGGAACGGGTGTCCATGGTGACCACGTGCCTTAAACAGGAGGGCAAGGGGGAGGGCCGGGGGGAGGCTACCCATTGCTACCGCTCAACAGCGAGTGGCGATACTTATGGGGATTGAATATTTTTAGAAGGCTCCTTACGTTGCCAACAATCAAATACCCATAGAATTTATTGCGCCTGACTTTGACACTCCCACGCGAGAAAGACAAATGTTTCAGATTATTTGAATCATTCGATGACGTATGTGTATATAGCTCTACAGTGAATCTCTTTACACGAGAGTAAGAAAGATAGAGTATTATAGTGTATAAGCCTCTCTCTCTGAAGGAGACAGATATACGCAGGGGGTAGTCCGTAAAAGAATTATGAAAAATTCAAATTCGATCGAAATACCCTGGTGGCTCTGGCGAGCAGAACCGATCGATTTAATTGAGTCTCGACGAGACCTAACCTAACCTAGAGACAGACGCTCTGCACCCCCATCAACTTCGCGTACGTCTATAGTCAGAGGAGACACGATATGTATACCCACGTATAGAGTTTAAATACAGAAATAAGTCGTAGCGAAGAAAGTCACAGGGACGAACTGGTGCGCACGCGAGAGTAATGCCGATCAAAATACATGTTATTTCAAATGGAAAATATTCTTTCTAATCCCCCGAGGGTGCTACAGGGTCGGACTGCACTTACGGATAATTTTCATGAAAGACGATACTTTCCGGCGGCACGCATGGAAGTGGGTATCGCACGATCCACGCACCTTGAGCTTCCCCCTTTCCTCTCTCTCTCTCTTACTTCATTATAGGTACGAGGTTTTTGCCTCGTGCCCCTCTTCTTCTTTGCTCATAGCTCGTGCCCTCGTCCTCACCTGCCTCTTGCAGGGACCCCCTTAATGTTCCCCTGAGTCCCCGACGTAGGCCAGGTGATGACTCACCCTACGACTCCGTAAGGGTCCCTTTTCTCTTTTCTCCTTCTATACCGGCACGTTCCTTTTCTTTTTTCTCCCCTTCTCCCGCCGGTACTCCTGCGTTGCGTAATTTCAAGGTGCGTCTGTGTAACCCACCCTACTCGGCAAGGGGCCAGGGACGGGGCAGGGGGGGAGGGAGAGGACCGAGGAAGCCACGGGCCTGCATAGGGACCAGCACGTAGGTGCTTATACGTACGGAGACAGGATGTGGCAGCGCAGCGAGGATGTGATTTATACGATACCGGAACCCCCTTGGCAAATGTAAAAAAGGGGGAGATCGCGATGGTTAATGTCGAGGAACCATGGACAGACAGCTGCCCATCTGGTTGGGTCTTCGTGCCCGGAGGTCAATGATTTTTCCCTATGGATTCTTATGGAAGATAGGTTAGGTTAGGACACCGTTTTATTAATATTTCACGGGGCAAACAATTAATGTCCGGGAGAAACAATTCTCGGCTCGAAGCAATATTTTCGAGAGCGGGAAGACTTGGAAAAAGTGGGTTGAAAAAAAAGGGATTGCCTTCTTTTTGTATCTCGCGTGGGTCTCTTTGGGTCTTTTATGGGGATTCTTGGTATCTTATTCAATGGAAGATTATATCTGTTCGACTGGTGCTACGGTTGGTGATTATTTGTGGATAGCTTAAGAAAAAACTTTGTAATACTCACCGACAAAGTCCTGCATATTTATTATGGGAAATCCTGTTGAAAAAACGTGTATGGGATTCATAAGTTTTTTTTTATTCAAATCATTTGTACGATTCGTATAATCAAAACATAATTTCAATTTCACTTTTTTTCGTGGGTATCAATAAATTGTACAAGCAATCGATACGTAATATTTTGAGGCATATATGCAATTTTAAGGTTTCTTTGAAAAACTTTAACGCTTACGATTATCACGTAAAGACTGTACACCCAGCCTCAGCATTTTGCGAAGTCATTAAAGGCGAATGAAAAAGATACAAAAATTGGCTCAATTTTAAAAATCCAACAATTATTCAACACAGTAACAAAAGTACCAACCAAGACACTGGTACAGGTTTCCAAGGAGTACAGAAAGGGTCCCGGAAGAGTAGGACCTGTCCAAATGGTTTGGTGTAACACCTTGTAAGTATTTACGTAAGGACCCCAACCAAAATTCACCCCCAAGGCTGGAGTAATCTTTCTTTCATTCAAGGGCTGCACGTCCTTCGGGGGTCCTTCGAAACCCACTAGACACACACAACACAGCCAACCGGATGTTGCGCGTGCCAGTGCGCGTTCCGCACCTTGGATGGAGTATAGTAACCCTCAAAGAGTGAATGAAAGAAATAAGGGCGGAAGAAGAAGAAGAAGAAGAAGAAGGTCTTGGGTGGTTGGCTACGTTAACCCACGACACGTATATCTACGCGTATGGACATACGATACACATGGGCGAGCTATATATGTATATACAAGGAAGAAAGAACAAAGTATGAATGAACGTAGGAGTAAAAAGACGTAATACGACCTAGGTTAAGAAACCGTAGACCTGCACCCTCCGCGTGACAGTGAACGAAGGGGTGCTAATCAATCGCTCCAGATATTCCGGACTTTTCTTCGAAATCCACTGTGTGTAATTTCCATAAAAATTAAAAAATCCCTTACCACGAGTACCAATGAGAAGGCAGATCCTATACAAAAAAAAATAGTCATACCGACGATACTCGAATATAAAATATTTTTCATCGTACAAAGGATTCTTTGAAAAATTTTTAAATCTCAACCAGTACTCCTCGTATCCTCACCGAGTAGATCGAACAGCACAATACGACTGTCTCCAAAGAGAAGCTACGTTTCCTCGAAACTTTTCGTAGAATCATAATTCCTGTTTATCGAAAGCGTAACGGTGTCCATGCCAGAGCGGAACAAACATCTAGCCCCAGTGAGACTGCATGCAGTTTTGCATCTGTTCCTCCCGATGCAAAGCCTTTCACGAAAGGATTGGCCAGCTGGCAGTTTGCCTGATATTCAGAATCGCGTGGCAGCCTTGGCAATAGAGGACAGAGAAATGCATGTCGACCACAGTGAGCGTAATTCTCAGTGAATTCGTTGAAAAGACTGTCCCAAGTATACAGAAGATGCTCGGTGCATAGTCATTGCATTAAATTTCAATGCACCAAAGACTTGTTGATAACAGGTATAGTGATGACAGACTAGAAGACTTGAAACTTACTGTGCAGTTTATAGTAGCTAAATCAAATGTATCTTATAGGTTATGTTCGTATAATACCTATGCGCATACATGGATCGCATGTACCGTACGAATATATAGCCAGAGAGTTTGCTATAGTTGGCTCTGGATTCAGTGGCACCCTTACTCGACCTCGTCCTCTTGTTGTCAGGGTGCAAAACAGGGGGGGAGCGGGGAGAGGACTAGAAAGTGCAGCTGCCTGAACTCGATGTCACAGCTTTCGTCTCACAATACCACAATGCCTGATTTCAGGCATTGTTTGCCTGCCTGTGTAGCACGCGCCTGTTCGGCTGCGTGCCTGCATGCAGCCTGCGGCGTGTGCCTTCTATACTAGTATTACTGCTATACTGTCTACTACTCCTCCACAGTCATTCTGGCACCCCTTCGGACTTGCAGCCCTCTGCTGGATTTATTTAGGTGGAAATCTGGCACAGTCCCGGTAGCACCTTTCGATTCGTCCATAACATTGCTATTGGTGCACGTATGGATCGATGCAGCTGGATTGACCTTTCGGTTGACATTAATTGCTTGGATTATACGTACCGATAGTATTTATATATCTGGATGATATACGCGTGCACGGTACTGCGTGGTCTGAGAATTTGATTCGGGGTGGTTCAACTTGAGGAAATGAAGGGTCAGGGGTGAGATTCTTTGGGGCTGGGAAGGATGTTTGGGTAGAATGAATTTTTGAGGAGAGCCAACCGGCTTTAATGGTGGTTGAAGGAATTAGGGATTCTTTGAGTTACGTTGTACCTGCTTCTTCGGGGTTGGGATCGACGAATCGAGCGATTAGCGCTGGAAGTTGTGGATTTTTGAAAATTTTAACAATTTTTATGCGCCGCGTCACGAGGACAGTTATGGAAATTAATCCGTGAATACTAATTCGCCGAATTAGAATAGCCACGGGCATTTCTTATGGCCATTCGTTACAAAAACACGTGGCGCGACAGCAGAGTGATAATCAAGGTTATCAGTATAGAAACTAGTAGCGTGTCCGTATCGCATATGCGTAGAGGACTGTACTAAACGGCGATGAGCAGCAACAGATACATTTATCTGCATAGCAATTGGTCCCCCTTAATTAATTAATAGCCGAGCATCATAGCGCGATGCGCGTGTTGCGTACACACGAGTAAACACGGCCATATGGGATCTCGGAATTAATAGCCGGGAAATGAAGCACGCTCCTGTTACGAATAAATAACTAGATTGCATTTTCTATTTTTTTTTTTTTTTTTTTTTTTTTTTTTTTTTTAATTACCGGTTACGTATAATTGAGATCTTACTTATCTATACCAACAGAAATGCATACAACGCGGTTTATGACCCACTGTGGATGAACAGACTAGAAAAAAAAAAATTGTTGGCATGTTACAATTCCCAATAATAATAATAATCAAGTAAGTTAGCATAATTAGAATATAGCCGCCATACGTACTAATGGGTGATTAGTAAAATTGGTTGAGTTACGAATACAAAATACGTATCAGAAATCGCACACGGTTTACAGATAAGGCGGAATATCGCGACTGGATCAGCTACATATGTACGTACGCCTACGCATATCCCATAAGTAGATCCCATAACGACACATATGTTCTCTGCGGTCGCAGTCATACTTCGGTATTAGAGTCTAATCGTAAATGGCATAAGCCATGGAAGCTATAGGAGCACACGAAACAACATGGAACCAAATGCCGGTCGCGTCACGCGACTGTTTTGGTTTAACTTCGGTTCTGCCTTCCAATACCTTCACGCAATCTCGAACGGCGAATCCTACTAGGAAGGCAGCCATTTGCAAGGCCGATTCACTTTCTCACGAAACGCTTACACGGCAAATATTTTCGCATACCGATGCATCGTTGGCACTGGACTTCTAACCCAGTTTTCGAAATCCACAAATAGAATATGGCGGTACAAGCTAATTTAGATACGTAGTAAATACGTGGATACACGGATACGTGGATACGTAATTGCCAGGTTGTTAGATCAGACATCGATAGTATATACATGTATGAAGTCCAGTAGATAATTCTTTATTCAGTAAATAGCAGACTGTACATGGCAACTTAGTAACCCAAGCAAGGTAAGGGTGCCTGACAGGGCTGAACGTTCTGGCATATATCAAGTAGTTTATTAGAGCTCGTGCGACGGCAAACGTTTTTATGGTTTTCGGGCTGACGCCCTTTTCGGCTCGACATCTGTGCCGAAGGGGCTTATCTTCTTGCAGATTCCGATCGGCCAGTTTATCAGAATGCTTTGTCCTGGGTCCTAGGAAGCCACATGAAAAATCCGTTTTACCTTATGAACCTAACCTACAAAAATATAACAACTGCTTGGAGCGATGCGACTTGGGATTTGTATTGGCGTTTGAGCTTAAGGGCGTACAGTGAATTGGTGGTGATCGTCCCTCATTGGATCCGTACGTTTATACGAGTGTACCACTTTGCGAAAGGGAACTTCTTTTACGGGGCACCGAACAAAACTACACCTTGCGTTTCCTCGTTGGCTGTAAGCAAGGGAGAATCTTGATAGCGAGACGTGTGTGCTTTGAAGGAGGCGCCGCCCCCCCTACCCCCCTCCTTGCAAGGTGTCTCCCCAAGAGAGTCAGGGCTGCCAGGCATGGAACGAACCTGAATGCCTTTACAACTGTTCCCTGACCCTCGACGCAGGAGCTCACACGCACTAAGACGCATGTACACGCGGTACGTGGACAACCTGCAGTTCTTGTGACGTAGCAGTTACGACCCCTCGTGACGTCACGATCCTCAAGATATAAGGGGGGGACGTCTTTGAGTTATCTTACAGTAGACCTGCCGGAAGTGACGTTCCTGGGGACTTCCAAAGGCGTAGAACCTCGAGGATGAAATATTTTTTAAATAAGAAATAGATTGGATAATATTTTTTTTTTGCTAAGACAACATCATACATTTTTCCTCAATTTTTATTATGAAACGAATGTACAATTTTTTTCATTTCACAACAAAAAAAATTGTCAAAAAATTTCGCATCAACGTACGACAACGAAAACGAGTATCCGAGTAACGAGGGTGAAATTCTATCAATCCGGAATCACGAATAAAAATGTGGAACCCCCCCCCTAATAAAATAGACCCTTACGCAAGCGGATGAGTACCTAAGCCTATGGGGTTTCCTAATCATAGTACCGATGCAAACCCATGGAGCCCCCCACTTTTGTTCTTGCATTGTCGGTTCCGCAGCTGCCTGTACGACCCCCATGCATGCCCCCATAGAGCCACGTCACACCACCTGGTCTATCTACATGTGTGTACCTAGCCTAACCCCGGTAAGACCATACACCGGTCTCGACACACGTGCACTTTTCACGCACGTACCAAAACCGTAGCTACCCACCCCATATACCATACTACAGGCTACACGTGAATTCACATAATGCATTCATGCACCAAGAAGATATGTGCCAGACGCGTGCCCTTCTCTTACCAGCGAGGTACCCCATAAGAGATAAGAACCAGCACGTATAACTATTAGACACACCTATAGACACCGGCAAAAGGGGGAACCCCATTGGGATTATACTGCGTTCAGCACGTACGGCAGCATAACTATATATTTCCATAAATTTTCATAGATAAAATCATGGCACGCGTAGCCGAACACTCCTGTGCAAAATCCACGTGGCCAGCTTGGCAGACGTCAAAATTAACGCAACGTCCCGTCGAGCGGCCTTATCAATATTTCATGGGCTATTTTTGACCAATAAATATCCTCACACCGTAACCCCATAGCGATGGCTCGGACTTCATCGACTTTTTCTCTTATCCGGTATACGATCCTACGTACGGATGATATAGCCGCTATGGATATAACAGCGTCACGACGGACGACGCTATCACTTGCCACATAATATGAGACACCGGCTTATCGTATTGTTGTGAAGTCCGATAGCATTGTGCTATATCGTCGGCATTATCACGTCCATGCGTAAACTCCTGCACGCGACTGTGTTTGGCCTACTGATAATTATGTTTGACAGAGGCAAGGGTTAAGACCGGGACCGCCAGGCGTCGCCACGGTATACCTACGTATACTTTGCTGAGAATGAAAAGGCACCCGTAGTATGGTCCACCGGCTGGGTGCGTGACGCAAGGGTTCTAAGGCTTTGCCTCGCTACCGTTTACAGAAGGATACCAACCATCGCGCTTATCAATTATTGTCACTGGTCAAAGGAAGGTAAACGGATGCATCGATAACGTTATGATGGACATTATCAAATCGAACTTTTCATAGGATCCTTGCGAACTCTGTTGGACTATGGGAGGATATATTTAATATATATAGATATATAACCGGTTATTTAGTTTCCGGGCTGTTATCACCTCTTCGTTGGTATTCGCTTGAAAACTAATCGAGCAGATGTTATTGCATATATATATATATATATTCCTATTATATACAGATGGGTTTCATAAGCCTTGATCATATGCCGCAACATACGTGCACTTATGCCAGGAACTTGAGATGAAATAATTTTTTTTCTATGACTATGACTCCTGCGTAGGCAGCTTGCGTACAGTGCGTATACGCACAATAAATAATTTCTAACTTCTTACCAAAGAGATACGCATCTGTGCGTGAAGTCTCGATGATGCGGGCACGAGTTCTATGTTCTCGATGTTCAATGCGTTACGGACAATACCCACTCTTTAGTGATATCCTGAAACGACGTACGAGTGCGTATTACGCAGCGTCAAGTGTTCGACGTATGGCTATCGATGACGTAACCACTGGTACGGTGGTATACAGGTTGATCGGTATCGGTCAAAAATTTCGAATTCTTTTATCTGTTGGAAAACTTTTTTTTAGAGTAAAGCTAAACGAAATTGGGATAAAATTTTGTATTTCGTACCTTAAAAAATTAGTCAATCATTTACGTAGGACCATCGCAAGGTTTTGTTCGTTCCCTGACTCGTTCGCGTTCCATGGGGTTTCCATGGGGGTGTCGCTCTGTGGGGGTTGCCCACTTACGCATCTGTCCACCAGCATCCCTCGGTAAATACGCCGCAGAACACACAGGAACATACTATACGGCAAGAGTGTGCCGGCCGTGTAGGGGTGGTTTTTGGGCCACATGCCGAGCTTACTCTCCGTCACGGCTACTGCTGGTAGAGAGGTTAGGTACTGTCAAATCCTTGCAAAGGGGATGCGAAGATCTTAATCGCGAACCAGTGGCAGGGAATGTTTTTGTCGTATTATGGATTTTGTGTCTTTTTTTTTTTTTTTTTTAATTTTTTAACAGATTTTTAT
Source organism: Trachelus iudaicus (assembly GCA_030142595.1). Taxonomy (NCBI): domain Eukaryota; kingdom Metazoa; phylum Arthropoda; class Insecta; order Hymenoptera; family Cephidae; genus Trachelus; species Trachelus iudaicus. The sequence goes on from JARQTH010000063.1 coordinate 1,181,030, forward strand.
CTCTTCGGTAAGGGAGGAAATAATGCTTGATAAAACCAAGAGGCTGTTCAGCGGTCTGTCGAAGAGGCTGCCCGTAGACGTCTTTGTACCAGAATGGGGTATCGCAGTTATATGATACTTAAATTTTATTTTACCCGCAGAATGTGGGTCGCAGCAGGTATCATGAGAATTAGAAGAATTATCATGGAGGCTGGTTCTATGTTAGCCTTGAGGAGTAGAGCGAGTCCACGTTCAATTGTGTTGGAATTCTACTGGAAGGATGACGTTGATGAGGACTTATAAGGACGCTGTATATATATTCACCATAGGGGTATGTACAGCGACATTCTGATATCTAGCTAGTTTAATCGAGGACGCTATTCAATGCCGTTCTTCATCTTTTCCGGTATTTTCCAAGTGCCCATATATAGGTACACGCAGCATAGGTTCGTTCACGATACGGGCGTAACGATCGTTTGCATTGTATACAATAAGGCGACGGACTTGGGATTTTTATTCTGCAAGATTTCGAGCATCCGAGAGGCTGCGGGTAGATTATTACAAGGTGAGTATTTTAGAGAGAGAGAAAAAAAATAATAAAGAAATCCCACAGTCATCAATGAAAAGGAGATTCCCCGGTAGCGAGTACAAGAGAAATTCCGAGGAAGATTCGTTGACAAGTAACGATTGATATTTTAATGTTATAAAGGTGACTGGCGATTGATAAGAAAGAAAAAAAAACGAAAGTCGACAATTCGTAAAATCTCGAACAAGAATAAGTAATAAAAGTCAATCAAGGTAATGAAGTTTGAAAACAAAATTTCTTTGGTATTCACTGATTAACGTACAAAGAATAAAACGGTGAGCGTACGGTAAAACGAGGACGTTATTAGCATCAACTACGTTCTTGATAAATATTAAAATTTTTCTCACCCCCCTTCCCCCTTGTCTCGGGCTCTTATCCGAGCACTATGTTATTACGGGAGCCCCTTGAAAATATAAAGTTACTCTACCGATTCGCGAGCGTGCAATAAACGACGGCATCGCGAACCCGTCGAGTGCCTTTACGAATGGCTGGTTGGCACTTTTCAAATTTTCACCATTAACTTTCCCGCCTTCCACCGGGTAATCCCGCACGTTTTACGGTCAATGAATGCTGTCGGACTTGATTGCAATTAAAATTCCCTCCTGCGATGAACTTTTAATCGAGGATTATTAATATTACATCGACCCTATTAATTATCCTACACATCATAAAGCGTATCCTCGTGGAAGCCGGTATATGGTGAATACATAAAATTTCTATATTTTCGGTAGATTTTTTTTTTTTCAAAATCCCCTTTCTCCTTAAACCCCATAAAATTGTTTCCAAGAAACTATGTAACGTAATAAGCATATACATACGTTCGGCTGCTAATTATGAAACGTGAAGTATTAAATGAAGCCCTTTGGTGTCCGAAGCGGTAATGGCACTTGTAGGGAGTCCTATAGTGGATTACTTTACCATGGTGCCTATATTTCGATATCCAAAGCAGCTGACCGGAAGAGGGACCGCGACACTTCCTTCCTGTGTTCTGTCTATCCTGCTGTACATTGTCCTGGTATACCTGTATATATATAGGGAGATAAAAAAAATAAAGAACGTGAATCAATACTTGTCATCGATACTGGTGAACAGTGTAAATTTGAAATCCGAGACCCGAATGCAATGGAACGAACGACCGATGCACGTAAGTGCATGGGAGATAGGTAGATGCATTTTTCTCATTATCAACGACGCTCCCTATTGTCATTAGAGGGGTGAAAGTATATGGTCAGTATTTATCGTACCGGTGACTATCGATGATCCAGGTAGGTAAACAAGAGACAAAAGAAAGGTAGGTGAGTCATTCCAAAGCATGGCACTCGTTCCCATAGCTACGGGATAAACACCATAAACGCACTACGCCCACCTGTACACATCGGTGCAAGGGATGCAACCCCAAAGGGAAACGTGCATGCGTCTGCATGGACGAGCATCCCCTTGACAAATGCCGTGGGAAGAATACACATTTGGCCATCGATTATTTCGAGTGAACTAAAAATATGCTGAAACCGTACACATTGGCTGTATCGTTAAGGCTTCGTCTTGGACCTTGTCGCCACGCTGAGCTTTAGAGAGGAGACGCGGCATTGGTGAATAATCATTTTAAAAAATTGTTTAATTACCATACGTATGTGGGATTAAAGGAAATATTTTTTAAGCGGTTTAAAAAAAGGGGTCATGGGGGAAACCTGCAAAGTGGTTCACCTGTACGGTTCAGGATGCATGACTGCCCCGTGTCAGGAACATCGTATGGGACACCATATGTGCGACATGCGGATGAAAAATAAAGTGAGTATCATTAGATCCCATGGATTCTCGCCGAGCCATTAATCCAGGATAGGAGGAAAAAAAGCCATGAAAAATGACTGGGACGGAAAATTAGATGAAATTTCATGAATCTCAGCGTCGTCCGACTGTGACAGCCCAAGTAAACAAGGTCCCGTAAGAACCGGTCGGTAGAAACGCCATAGAGTATCAAGTGACAGAATTCAACCCAGTTCAGAAGCATCCCCAAATAGCCATAACAGTAAAGTTCAACCCTCGACAATACGGAGGGCTACGCGTCCAAATATAATAATCCTCATTTAATGTATCGCGACGTATCTACGTATATCGTCTATGCCAGCCAGCCAGCCATCTCAGCCAGCCACCCAGTCATCCAGACGCAATGTGACAGATGGGACTCAAGTCCGATAGGTTCCACGTATGCTAGGTACTCTTCTCCGTATTCCATGGCATCGACCCCCAGGACGTTCAGGTCCCACCAAGGGGTGAAAAGGCTTTTTCTCTCTTTGTACTCGTCACGCGTCCCGACGCCCTGCGCCGCGTGTCACCGCGACACCATGAGTCCAACAAAGAGAATAGACGATCGCACGGGGCTGCTTTCTTATATCCGTTCAATTTACCGCAACGTCTCATCGTCCTGGACGATAATCGCACCTTAGACATTTCCGTATTCTCTACTTCGTAGTCTGTGCCTGATAGCTACAGGTATATCTTTCCAAAGACCATCGTAATATACCAGGCCAGTCCACACGTACGCTACAGGAGATTGCTATGGCGTGCAGCAGGTGTCCACGGGTCGGGTCTATGGTTACGTGGTCGTCAGGTCAAAATTTGACTGACCCGTGACACTTGGAAGAGATCCTTACTCTGAGAATGATATCGATGGCACGGAATTACATACTCGACGAGATGTCCTCGCATCCTGACACGTGCCACTAGGGATCCCTTACACGGTAGCTTACATATATAGTTTACATATATATATATATATATATAGTATAGAGCATACGGTAAGAGCACATCATTTTACATGGAGTATGTATAATGGATATAATGTTTCTTGAGTATGACAGGTTTCCGATATCCTCCACGTGTCAAAGGAATTACGTTACTATGAATCTAGCTGTACGCGAAGTTATCATGAACAGGCTGTACGTTTGATTTAATGAATAATAAATAAATGTTACTCGCGTGACGTACCGAGTGAAACTTTTATCGTTTAAAGTAGATCAATAGGAGATCCGGTCTTAATGTTTATCTCGTTAGAAAGATTGAGTCCTGGCAATTAACATTTAACAGTGCGTATCACCGATCGATAACAATTTGTCAGGTTAGACTGTATTGTCGAAAATCACGAAGGCTCTCTGAGATAATTGTCTCACGAGAATCAAATCGTTTTCATTATACATTGATATCATTAATACTCCGCGAAGACCCATGCCGTACAATTTAATACGAAGTTCATGCCAAGTCTCGGTTAAGGAATAATTTAATCGATTCAATTCCGAGAATGGTACTTTGGCAGAAAAATCAAAAGAAAAAAAAATCAAAATAAGTAATCAAAGAGAAAAGGAGCAATCGCACCAATTGCCATTTGCAGAGACGACATTAACCCGTCACAGCATCTTCCCCCCAGTGAACTGTCATTCAAGTGTCACACGAGGGTGAGTTACTGACGTGCCCCAAAGAAAGTCCTGACAAAACTGTCTTTTTTTTTTTTTCGACGCCAACCGCGTCATTTCTAGGAGAAATTAAAGCAAAGCCATCGCTGATAACGATGAAGGCATAAAGGAAGCTGCGTGTCTCGCCTGGCACTTTTACGCTTGCGATTTTTCTCGCGACATAGAAACCCGCCCTGTTCACTACCTGGAATTATGTTAATCTGAAATCGTCAGCCCTCTCCCCCCGCCCCTCCTCCTCCTCCTCGTCGCCCCCTCCTTTCATCCCTTAACAGTATTCGTGCTCGCGCTCAAAGTGTTACAGTATGTCGCAGCGGGCCGAGTGCCACGGGATAAATGATTACCAGAAAATTACAGTCCGGTCATAGAATTGCATGCGGCTCTTGCAACTTATTATGCTTTCTGGCGATCGATACTTTCGAAACTTTTGTCGGCCTGTAGATTGCACGCTACTGAGGGAGGAAGGAGAGACCCAACGTGGCTGCCCGTAATTACGAGCATGAAGAAAACTAGGTATACCCACTCGGTTGCCCGATGAAGGCCACTCTCTTTTTATAAAGCCCCCATGTACATCTAACATACGTATGCCTGTGCCTATGGTTGTCATAGAAATTTAATGAAATTCTTCTAATACTATGTGGCTGGTTTATAAAATTTTTTGGAAAATTCTATATTTATAGAATTCTTCGTTACAGATATATATACACACACACACACACACATGCATAGTCGAGTTTCCCACGGTGGCGTTAAAATCCATCGACAGCGTTTATGGGTTCCCATGGAAAATGACAGTGCTTCGAACCCCCTGCGACGAAACGAAGCATCAAACGGCTGAATTAATACCTATATGTGTATATATATATATATATATTTATGGTTAAAGTGTACGTCATATGGTGCGTACTTAATACTATACCTATATGTATACAACCCCATAAGATATAACATACGAGTATCTGTTGCACGTATATCATTGCTACGGAGTGTATTTTAAAAAGCTTGTGAATTCTTTGCAATGTTCTACTGTTGTATGAACGTTGTTTCGGAATTGGCTATTGTTCCTGGAAACAATGCAGGCTGATTCGAACTTGATACACGAAGGTACCCGAACAGTATGGAGATGATTTTTTTTAAAGATAAAAGTTATGGGAACTCGTTCATGGTGTTGTATAGAGAAAATATAGTTGCTAAGGGATTGGCTACTTCTTAAAAGGGTCCACCTGTTGCAACTACTATAGTGGCACCTATACGACCTGGTACTACCCTAACTCTCTGGTTAAACCCATAGGGAATCTGTAACGTTAAATTAGCACCTGCTACCCTTCATTGAAAATCCTACTGACACTTCAATCGCACTACTTATCGCGATTAGCAGGGCGTTGCAATTATCCCAGGACAGATAACAATAACCTTCGACAATCAAGATCTTATCAACGTCCTGGCTCTTATCTTCAAGTACTTTTTTACTCGACGGATACCATAGCGGAATACCCTTGCACGAACAATGGCGCGATTTTGATCACAAAGCAAAGGACTTTTATTCAGGTTTAGTTTTTTGTCTTCGCACCACCTGTTCGTGGGAAATTATCATTGGGGTTGATAAAGGTGAGTTCGCGAATTATTATCACTGTATATATGCGATATAAGCTTAGTCATTAATTACCGTATAGACGTAGTGATTGTTTGAAAAATTTTGAGCACGAAGAATCCAAGCTACAGGAAATATCAATTCGTCTGATCGTGACCCGATATCCTCATGGGGCACGTTCGGTATCTGGCGCGTAATTCAAATTCACTGTAGTTTTATCGCGCCGAACGAGCCATCTGCGACGGGAGAAATCAAACGCGAGATAATTTTACGTAATCGCGTGGGTCTGTAAGCCGGTACCGGAAATTGGAGAAATAACATGGACTAATTCTAACGGGGGAGTAACGTAATAAGGATCTCTGGGGTCTGGTACCAACCTTGTGGTCCGCAGTCAGGTACGGTTATTGACTTCCGTTTCGTGTCATAGGTCAATTCAGATATCCGCTTGGATAATTAATACTGATTCGAGACTTTTCTAGGCTGCCTTTACAGTTCAATTTACCAAAAATCATCCTGAACCATGGGTATCTTATACGGGATGATTATACGGGTAATAAATAGATCACTCCCTGACCTATATATATGGTGACCTAAAAATGAGGGAGAAAAGTACCTTTTTTCTTCCCAACCACATAATAGCTGTCTATACCGATTTTTTGTTTGATGTTCCACCAGAACGCTTTTTCAAATACGAGAAAAACAAACACATGGTCTGCGTCTCTATTGGGAGCGATCGAGAACGATCGGATGACACTGAATTTATAGGGATCGATTAAAGAAGACCGTTCAGCCCCGAGCAGAAGGTCGTTTCGGCTCTATTATTTTTTAGTACGTTGACACGTGGCTGATGAGTCCGAAGATGCGGCAGCTGGGCGAATGACTTGTCATTCAAGTATCTTGAAAATCGAACGTTCGAAATACAGCCTTAAATAAATATCTTCGTAATTCGTTGCACTCGTTAGGTGAGCAGCTGTAAAGAAAATTTTTGAAAAATGTTTTTAATCGAAATCATCAAAATTAATAATCGATATCTCCAATAACCTTTGTTATACTTAAACGTTCGAGGTTCCGAAATGAGCCTCTATCACTTTCGGCAAAGATCATCGAACCTTAAAATGACTTGCATTTGAGGTTAGGAGTAGCCTCACCTGGTGGTCACACTTCAGGGGGTACTCCCAGGGTAAATTTGACGGAAGACACAGGGCGGAAGGAATGTCTTAAGCGCACGCGCTTAACCCCTATGACTCGAGGCTACTCAAATCGGCCATATCGATAACGTTTATTCCATTTTGTAGCGTGACTTGAGATTTTACGAGACACCCTTTCGAGACCAGCTGTTTGTCTTGGTCTTCTGCTAGATTACTAAACTGTTACGTAATGGCGTCCTGCCGCAGGCATACTTACCTAATTAAACCGTAACGAAGATATTCCTCTTTGGGGTTCGGTTACAAATTAGTGTCTAGAGCACGTGGCTATATTCTGCAGCTGCACAATCGGATGAGACACCTATGCATCATTGAACGTACTAAAATTCATTTATACACGCGCAATGGACGCCTACTGTAAAGCGTCGCGACGGTAGAACGAAGCGATATGAAAAATGGTAATTTTTGTGAAAATAAAAATAAAATAAATACAAAATTAAAAGTCATTAGAATTTGTTGCACGATTCCGATTGGGTCGTTGTTATTATTCTACCAAAAAATTATATAATTAACACTATCAGGTGTTTTTGAACGTAATTAAAAATGACGTCAATAGTTACGCTCGAATCCCTGATACGCGACGGATATTACATACAATCAATAGCCAGTGTATAAAACTGTATGGGCACGAAGTATTGACACGTTACGAAAAAGTAGGGAGGATGTTTGATAAGAGATATAGATATTGGTTGAAAGGTAATAGCATTTGCAGGCCACATCTGTCGTATGCAGTGTAGGTACCTACGAGATAAGGTATTAGGATCGCTCTTATCGATTACAGGATTTAATGTTAGGAGACCAAAATTTTCTATTTTATATTAACGCTTAATAGAAATATATATATATATATTTAAAAGAATAAAGCGCGATTGAAAATTTTATATATTTTTTTTACTTCCATTAAAATTTCTTCAAAGGTCCAGCTCGAGAATGTAACGAGATAACTGACCCATCCATATGGTACTTCTTAAAAGGTATCTACGTATACCTATATATATATATATATATATATCGATATAGAGAAACTGTCCGAGACAGGACATCTGCCCGAGGCATTACAAAGATCCATTTATTCTAAGCAAAGGATAATTATAGGTTCGTTCGGCTAATGGGCCCATTTATCAAAACCACACTAACCCATATCAATTGAAGTCTGGGCCTTATACCTAAAAGTATTCCCTTCCTTTTCTATTGCGTACCCAGTACACGTATGGCATGAGATGATAATATATACAAAGTTTACTCGCCACGAATTATATTTACCTAGATATCGTACCTAGAGAAATTATCGAGCGTATCCAGGTCGTCGGGAACGACGCCTCGGGTAGTCATGTGCGACCTCGAGAAGAAGCCTCGTTCAGTTAAAAAGTTAAAACTTACCGTCAGGGATCGTATAATTATTGCAAGTGGCCCTGGTGAACGATAGGGGCTCGACATTGCACCTGAACCTTAAAGCGTCGCGTTGCCCGTGAATTCCATTGTTAAGACCCGCATTATTCGCTGGCACAACTCGCGCTGATACGATTATGCTTAATGGATGCTAAAGAATTACGAACCAGATATATATATATATATATATATATATCATGCACGATCAAGTAGCGACTGCGACGCCTGGCGACTCTTTTTTCTTTTTTAAGACGTATCTTCATGGACGCGTCGAAAATCTGAGTAATTGTCAGGCTTGTGTCGCTAAATGGGGTTGGGGTTACGAGTAAGGAGTGAAATGAGATTTTAGATAAATACGTATATGGCTGATCGAATTGACCTTGAAACTCAGTTGGAATTCTACTATGCAGGCGTCTGCACGGGTCATGAATTTTATTGGCCATCGAATAGCGTCGCTCCATTTACTCTTGGGACTTGGGGATGCCACCCCGAAATGCAGTTTGATGTAGACTTTGACGCGTGTCAGGAGCCATTTTGGATTCCCTTGGTGACGTAGTAAATGCCATGCTGATTTTTATGGGCTTACAATGATCCTAACCTACGAGGGTGTTTTTGTATTTTTGATTTAAGAACATCTGAATTTTCAGGGGATTATAAGTGTCTGGTATCGATGATTTTGAAATATATATTTTTTCTTAATAATTGGTTAGAGAATTATTATTATTCTGAGAAATCCATTCTATCCCATGGCGACGAATGCCATGGCCTTAAGTCGCGTGCCTTTGTACAGTATAGATATATATACCTATGTATTCTATATACGTGCAGGAGCGTACAGATCGTAGAACGGAGACTTCACGGGGCGATGTGCCCCTCGGCTGGTTGCACCCTTTGCTACAAAATCGTGACGCGTGCCTGCATATTTTTTCTCCTGCCGTGAAATGTATTCACCCGCCCCCCTCCCGTTTTGAAAATCTGTCGGCGTCCCTTCCCCCCCATTGAGGGTAGAAGGGGACAATTACAAGAGCCACTATGCGCTCGCGGGCCCATATCAACCACCGTCACTTGGGAGTCACTCAACCCCATAGAAAATAGCGACAGCTGGCCCAACCCAGCACCCACAGGCTGAAGTCCTTAAGTAGGTGCATACGCATTTTTTTAAAATTATACAAGTACAGTGACACGCAAGACTCGCAGGATTCGGCAGGAAGTAACGTGGAAAGGGAAAAATATATGTTTATCGGGAACCTATGCAATTTTCTTCGGCAATCATTACTATAATATTGAGGCAACTGCGTTATTTCAAAATTGCTAAATACAGTGTTCAACGCGATTCGTTACCTGTTGCAGTTGACACTGCAGAACTGTTTCGTACGAGGATTAGCGTGGGAACGATATTCACGTTAAATAAAAGACCTAACATTGGCTGTATACCTGTGTGATTGTAAAGGGTAAAATTTAAGAATATAGATTCAAAGTAAAAATAATTTAACAAAAATACCATAAGGTAGAGTAATGGAAAATAAAAGCAAAGCTTTTTCGTTTCAACGAGTACCGGCACCTTGGACTCTCTTACCATAGGGATTATTAGGTTTATGATTAGATTAGAAATTTTGGAAAATTTCATAATATTCTTTGCCGAGGATAAATCTGGGATTTATTGCCTCGAACAGTGTGAAGTTATTTACAATTTTTTCATAGATTTTCCAAAAAAATTAAATATTATTGAAAAGCGTTTCCAGAAGTTTAAAAATTGAGGGTCTCTCGTCGGGACGGGATCGCTCCTACCGTAGAGACTACGTAAAGCCAGTCAAAGGTGCAACGTTAATTAATCAACCGTCAAACTAACGTATGGTATCTATAGTTACAGTGAGGGCGAAGGGAGGGGGGTGGGGGGTGGCGCGTAACGCTTCGTGGAAACCGTTTAAATTTGAATCTGCGCTTTTTGACTATCCGGTGAGAGGCGCATCACGCCGCGTGGATATTTAATTTATGATTTTCCTTGAAAATCAAGTGGGGGCTGAGAAAAGCTCACCGGCAGCCAATAGGAGACGTCCTACGAAAAGCTCGATGCGCGCTCAGCATTATGGGCGGTACTTTCTGAGAATCATTGGGGTGAAGGGAAGAAGTGGGGGAAGCGAGGTATGCTAGGTCGGGGAAACTCGAGTTAGGGTTAGTCTGCGAGCAGGCGAGCCAGTGTGCGCTTGCGTGGCCTCCTTGGGCTGTAAGGGTCCTCTTATAAGTCTCAACCATCCCTTGGGGGCCACGCGAATTTCCATCGCTTTACCAAAGCCCAACTTTTTGACAACCGGATTGAACTCACCCATCGACATGGGACACAAACGTCATCTACACGGAGGCAGCATAAAAAGGAGAAACCGCAAAAGGCTGACAAATCATCAAAAAATTTTGAGGTACCCTGATCATTGCTATCAGCTTGATTAATTAAAACCGATCGATGAGACTCGAAGACTGATAAATGCCTGTCTCGATAGACATCTTGTAAATATATGGCACAGACCTACGGTACAATTGACATCATTGACATCGCTTGATGACTGCCGAAAGGATGGAGAGAAAATTATAATTTTTTTTTTTCAAACCAAACTTTGAAAAAAATTTTACATTGCCATCTGGATTTACCTGATGATCCATTGTCTTTGAAGTTTGACACCCGGTATACTGGATCGTCTGTCAATCTGCTGCATATCGATCTGGAAATCGAAGCATCCACCACGTGACGCATTTCCTGCAACACACGTAAAATTCAAATGACTTTGTCTTGGTTGAATCGAAACAATGGAATCACCAAAGATACGTTCGATCGGCAACCTTAACACCGTTTCGAAATCGCTGAGCTGCCCTTCTAAGATGCACCGGAATTCACTGACTCGTATCGTCATGCACGCCCAGCCGATCGATGCTGGAATCTGAATGACGTATACCTGTGCACATGGAAAATGACCGCTTGAAGAAGAAATCTGACAAGATCATCGCTACTTCCGGAAGTCACGCTGCCCTCGTCCTGTTCTCGCTACTCAGGCAAATATCTCAGACCGACAAATCATTAGGTACGATTATCATTCACTACGATCATTAATTTCAAAATAAAATTATCATTTGATTATCAATCGAAATGCAAAATCTTACAAATTTTTTGTTCTTTTTTCAAATATCATCGATTTCCTCGTACTTCAATTTTATGTATTACGATTTTATTGAACATTCTTTGCTTAAGCAATCGATTCAGTCAATGGAACCGTATTAGATGTTAAGGAATTTCAAGTGAGATTAAATTTAAGTTTCGGAGTGAGTGTCATTTTGATTTTTACTCGAACATTCAAAATTATCTTTACTCCTTTCTCTTCATCGCTTTTACTTTGCTCTCTTCGTTTTTCGTACAAACAATTGATAGTTTTTGATTTTGATTTTCTTTCTTATCAATTACTTGTATCAGTCACGTCCTTACCGTAACGATTTCTAGTCAACGCATCGAAGTCAAAATAATGTCTAGTCACGAATAAATATTCTAGTCAAAATCTAAGTCAAGCATCTTCAAATTATGACTTTCGAATGGTGCCATATATTATTTGATGTCCTTTGGTTCAATGAAACTATGAAAGATTTTCATTATTCACAAGGACGAGCCATCTAGTCCATAAATCCTAGCATAGTCTTGATTAATCGGTTAGTGATAATAATGATAAGAAATTCATACTCCTACATTCCGATCGCACGCGAGTAGATTAATCTAAAGTATACAGAGATTTATAATAATAATAATAAGTATAAATTATATATATAACAGAATCTAGTCACTGTCCCTTAATTTTATAATGATTTGAGGTATCACGGGAAATTTCGTCTAATCATTTTTCTGGTCAGAAAATAAACATTAAAAAATTTCTAGTCATTATATTTAGTCTTATTTCGATCGATAAATTTATCTAATTAAATTTAATTTGATATTCGAGATTGAATATGCAGGCCCTTAAAAATGCAATTTATTTTCGGGTATACCCTAAGTTCCCGCAGAAAAAATTAAATTCTTAGTATCACATATGCTTATGCAATCTTATTTAAGTGTCTTGTAATACGTATTCGAATCTGTGTATTACCGTGTCACAACGCCCAACACTGCCCGTGAATGCGATGCCATGCGAACTTACGTCGAACGAGTTTGGCAGTCACGATCTTTCGAAAATCCTTGAAAGTTCATTTCCAAGTATTTTTGAAAGTACGAAACATTTTCGCAAATTATAAATAAGTTTTCACTGTTAAGAACTTAATTATAGCTCGTAAGAAAAAAATTTAGTCGGCCACAAAGAAACAATTTAGCAGATACGTATAGGATAGATTCGTGTCCGATTAGAGCGATCGTAATTTTTTATTGAATTTTGGGAAACGTGCCAGTATTAATTTTGAGTATTCCGTTAAAAAAGAAAAAAAAAAGAAGATTTCCCCGGAACGATCAATACCACCTCGAAAAAAATTTAACGCGATACACCGAAAAAAGATTGAACAAAATAAAGAAAAAAATAGATCGTTTTTCGAAAAAAAAAAAAAAAAAAAAAAAAATTCAGACTAGTCAAAGTTCCGGTGAATCTTTTCGTTTGTCAAATACGCACCAAGTGCCTGTGTATGACGTAATATTTAGTTTAGCTTAGGATCGTCTCAAAAGTTAGTTGAAAAATTTTAATTTTAAGTCACAACCTTAATAATTTTGAGTTCTGGCAAGGGCTTTTCTTTCAAAGTACAAATTGTCCGTAATGGCAGCTACTAATTGTAGAGCGGTTATAGTACAGTAAAGTGTTAGGGTTAGGATAGGTTATGGTTCCGAGGAACGAAATACGTATTCAGGTCGAAAGCACTTCGCAAGCTTCCGTACTGCGCAGGCGAAAGCTCTGTGCTTAACTTTCTACCTGAAACGAATTCTGAAAATCGGAAGCGCGTCGGTCACTGGCATAAAGGTTAAAATTTAATTAAATAATATACGAAACATAATTTATTTTTTTTTTTTTATGAATCAGACAAATCGTCTTTCGCTTATAATTTCATTGCTTTGATTAGATTATAATTAAACGAGTATTACGGGGCTGTGTTTACTTTAATATATTTATTATTCACGTTTAATGGAATGAATTATCCTCGCAGTTGCCATGAACAAAGAAAGCGCGACTACTGGCTACAAAAAATTTGATAATTTTTATTGACACTCTTATTCGGTCCTTTTTTCAAAATAATAATCCTATTAATGATACCTTTCCACCGACTTCTATCTTGCTACCTGTATTCGATTAATTTCGTTACGTCGGCGAACAAAGCTTGAATGGCAAAAATTTTTCAGTTAATAGAGACACAATCAAATTTAACTTAAGACCTAGTCATCTCTCTAGTTTAATTTTGTACGATGAGCTTTATAGTCGGTATAAAAGATAGGATAGATAATATATGAATAAAGTAATATATGAAAATATATTAAGAGTGGACTCTAGTCACGGCACCCATGGACAAGAATCCGAAAAGTTCAATCGAAGTGAATGATTTGAAAAATTTTTCTTTCGTCGTGCAAAGACAATTTTAACAATGGCATCGATATGCAGCTAATATTACAATTTTAATTAAAAAATTTGATTTTGTAATAACTATATGAAAAAAAAAAAGATTCAAAATCATAAAACTTTGATGAACGCAGTAAGGTATTTGATCTCAGTCCTCGGGGTAATTAATTTAGTTTTTGAGATAAAGATACGTTATAGCACGTAAGAATAGAAAGCGATAGATCTGTACGTAAGAGACATACCTGTAGAATAATTTCAAAAACTCGAGTTTGTGTTCCCAATGAATGCTAAAAGTCAATGCCTACGTCGCGCACACAATCTCTGGAAATATAATGATATTTTGATGATAAGACGAAGGATCGACAATACCAATTTCACAACTTTTCGTAATACCCAAATTGTATAATTACAAAAAAAAAAAAAAAGAAAAAAAAAGATTTAAGGTATCCCACGTACTTTTAAGTCTTAAATTTAATTTTTGTACCGTGTGAATATATCTGTGTATTTATTTTAACGTATAATCAGTGCGAGACGAAGTAACGAGACTCTGGCGATAATAAATTACAGCCTCGATACTTTGTCTTTGATAAGCTTGGTTTAACGAATAATCGGTACCGTGTGTAGCGTGTGTGTGTGTGTGTGTGTGTGTTTTTTTTTATCGATTTTTGTACGTGTGTTTTTTTCGAGCTTGCATTTAACCACGCGATCATATATATTTTTGCTATACCTAATTATACTTTGAAAAAGAAAAAAAAAAAATACCAAAAAAAACCAATACCGAAAACTTTGAATGCAGAGTGAAACTTTTTTGTTCACAACCAATAAGACAAATATAAGCGATACGAGCAAAGCACAAAGACACGCAATTTATAAACACAATTTTGACAACGAAATAAAATATTTGACGAAAAATCTGTAATGAATTATTTAAGGATGACAGATATGCCCACGCATTCCTAACCTTTTTAAAAGATCCCACTAATGGTTATCTGCCTGTTGAATAATAATGAAAGAAGCGCAGCTATTACGCATTTGAAATACGAAGCATTTTAGCTCTGAATATTTTATTAGTCCTGTGCGATTGAGGCGCAACCCTCCATTACGTACGAAGACGAAGGAGCGATGAATTCCAGGCTAATGCACTGCATTGGTAACAGCGTAAATCGTGATACTATGTGTTAAATGATAATAAATAAAATAAAAGATATATACGATTAGAATTTTATTCGATTATCGTAAATATCAGTACGTGCAGAATTTGCAATGAGAAATGAAATTTTGTTTAAACATTAGTCACCACGGACTACCGACTCGTCTTCGTTGAAACCTCAAGAGATACCAATAAATTGTCTATGATGTGGGATGTGCTGCAGAGTCTTCAAAATTGATGCAATTAATTCGGTAATTATACGGTAGCTATATTAATTCTATGGATACAGGGCGAACTACCTGACGTCCACGTAGCAGGATATATCGCTGTAGTGTTACAGGTGGTATTACTAGTTTACAGCTTCGTAAAGTCTAGACGTATAGGAGGCTTCTATAGCGCCAAGTATACGAAGACACATTGGAAAGGTATGGACTGTGTCTGTCTCTTTTGGCTGTGATATAAGAAGAAAGTTGATAGTTTCTGGAGTCGAGGAAACAACAATATTTATTGAAAAAAGTCTTTCTTTACCGTACTGTGTACAGTCGGGAAGACGAAACGTGAAATCTTATCGATCTTCTTGAGCGATGTTCGGAATGGCAATTGCAGTGTATGGTTTCAGTGAATAAAACTTGGAGTTGCGGTTCGATCGGAACTCGTTTTGACGATAGGATCTTCCACTTAGAAACTCGAACAGACGCGGCACCATGCAAAAATGATTGCGGCTTTCGATTCAATGCAAGGGGAACGACGTGAAACTTTTTCGAAAATTATTGTGTTGGTGGTATTAACATTTTATGGGTATGGTGACGGTTCGAAGTTTCGTAGTGATATTCTTTTTTTAAAAGTGAATAGTGAAAGAGAGAGATTACTAAATAAATATCTTGTATAGTATATTCATCGGATCGTGGATTTGGTAACGCTTGGACGATCGTGTTATCTATTATCACTTTGAAATGACTTCAGATTGCTGTGATTATTGCTCGTATTTCACAAGTTCAATATTATGAGTTTGATGTCGCTATGATCCAGGAATTGTACTGGCACTGTCGTAGAGACAGTGTTGAAATTAGTTACTCCATAAAGAAGATCTACAATCAGTAATGCAGTAAAGATTATGGCCATCGACTGAAGATAAATGGACCAGGTCGTTAGCATTTCAGTCGGTAACTTGGTCTAGGTATGATCAAGCGTGGTCGTGTGATGCGATGTACTAAAGTTCCCATTTTATCTTCTGATAATGTTAAAGTCCTCAGCAAGGAAAGGTTGAAATACGTTGCAAAATAGTTTTTGACGTTTCTTTCTGTATAACCTTAAGTTTCATTTAATGTTTACGCGATGATCGAAATCGCTGCAAAGTTAGTTAGAGGGCCTGTCTATTTTTCGGGAGAAGTAGTAGAATGCCTGGTTACTTTTACGAATCCTCCAAATCCGAGTCATCAAATATCGCAAAGTCACAGGTAATATATTTTACTGTATTCACCGTTCGTTTCATGAATTGTCAATCCAATTTGAACGTAACTAATTTTTAATTATATTTTAATATTACTCGCAGTGATGTTTTCGAGAGTCTGGCATGGGGAAGTGCACAGATGCATTGCCAATGTTCTACAAATGCAAAAATGGTCCTTACGGATAAATTAATCTCTCTCGCAAGACCAGCTGCTATAAATGCAAGTAAGGCGATCTTGATATAAAGATTTAAAGTCATCGAAGACAATGTTTTAGAGACTGTCTTAGCTTTTTCACAGATACGACATTTATTCCATGGGAACTGGATAATGGATATGCTGTAATGAACACCAAACCTAAGATCTTGTTCTGTGACCTTAGGTTATCACCTGGCGAGAGTAAAACTTGTAAGTCTTGTATCATTTGTAGTTTTATCACGCTTGTAAACTTCAGAATCCTTTCTAGACATTTATCGAGAGACCATTCCAAGTGATGCTCCACCATCGTACAGAGGACAGGCTGTTAAATATTCTTACAAAATATCATTTGGTACACAGCGGATAAACGATTCCATTAAACTCCTGCATGTACCTTTCCGAGTTCTCTCACTAAGTGGTAGTATCTCATTAATCCACGACTGATTATGATATATGAATTTATGTCTGATTAACTGTTATACATATTTCCAGAGGTGCCTGAAATAACACCATGCAACGACAGCGTTGATCTGAGTCCCAACAATCCTTTCACAGAAACTCAAAACAAAGAAACCCCACTCGACATAGCCTTGCAAACACTTCAGGTATAAACATGGTCATTCATTTTTAGTTCGTTTGTTAAATTGTATCATATATACTTTCAGAACTTGACAGCGAGACGTAGTCCTAATTTCTACAATGTGACAAACGTTCGAGGTCGAGTCGTTCGGTTTTGTTTGTTCAAGAGTTCATACAAGCTGGGAGAAGATATCGTTGGGACATTTGATTTTTCAAATGCAACTGTTTCCTGTGCTCAAGTTTCTGTTGCTTTGCAGTCTGAGGAGTATGTATCTGATGAGTATAAACGAGGCAAATCTTCTGCGCCAAAATTGGTCAGCTATAACAAGCACCATGAAGTCTGTTTGGGTCTGCGCTATTCTCAATTGGTGTTACCGATACCCCTGCACGTCACACCAGACTTTACCACGGATCTGGTTACTCTAAAATGGCGATTGCACTTTGAATTTGTGACAACCGTTAAATTAATGGAACTGCCCAACGAGCGTACAATTGATTGGCAAGGACCTTCTTCAATAGACGTGGAAACAATGGTTTGGGATCTACCTCTTCACATTCATCCCACAACAACACCTCCAAACACTGCCCCACATACGACGTGTACGTTATCGGTATAGATCTAGCATATATTCCAAAATAAAACATATTTATATTAAACATCTTTACAGTCGCTAAACATAAAAATATATTTCTTCATTACAAACTTCACAATTCGATTAAAACGAAGGTTAACGATAAAAAGTGTGTGTTGCGAGCCTCCTTATGTTCCTGAGATATCCATTTAACATTATCATTGCTCAATGCATTGACAGTAATCCAGTAGGTTAATAATGTCTGATAATCAGTTCAGTAAGACGAAGCTGCTGGAGAATTTGGTGTCGAAGAAGAAGTTGACATTGACGATGGGGTAGTTCCAGGAGGTAATGGAATTATAGGTGGTAGTGGTGGAAGTGGTGGAGGTGGTAAAGGTGGTGGCTGTGGTATTATTTGAGCTTGGGTGTGCTGTAACGAGAGGGGTGGAGCCAGTTGCGCATGATAATCGTACCGATAGTATTCAAAAGGTTCCCATTGAGGTTCATGAGGTATACCGAGACCGGTCAGCGAGCTTGTACCAGAAGGAGGTCCATAGTAGCTCGCTCTGTCGGCCATCCCAGGAACATAATTGTACTGTGGTTCCAGCAAACTCTGTAGATGTCTTATATACGTAATGGCGTGCCTGAGCGATTCGATTTTCGAGAGTTTCTTGCCGGGCGGTTTGCAGATTGGAAGCTTCGAGCGTAAAAGTTCGAACGCGCGATTCATGTCGCGCATGCGCGTTCGTTCGCGATCGCACGCAGACTTCTTGTAATCTGAAAAGTGACAGAGCATTATAACGCGTCTAATCGTTAAAAGAAAATTGTTCGACGACCGACCAGCAAAACGATATGCCAGACACTAGTAACAATCACCAGTTTCATAAAACAAGCATTTCTCCATCCGATGATTTTGGCCATTGCATCCCACGAGGTTGCAAGTTCTTGCAAAAACGTAAGAGTCCACGTTGGCCATATTGGTTGTACCGGTGGTCGTCGTACTTCCGGATTCTCGCAGCTCACCTTTCTCAGTCTGTGAAGGTTCTCTTTGGACAGGCTTTATATTAGTCTCATGAAGCATTTCCAGATGTGGATGTGGTCCAACTACTTCAGGTTCCGGTACCCTTATTACCAGAACTCCATCGTGAGTCTGAGATTGTTGTTCGAGTGCTGCATCCTGCCATCTTTTTCTTAAAGACTGTCGACGACCTGAGCCTACCGACTCATCTGCACGCGTAAATTGTCTTTTATCATTATCTTTATTCTATTAGAAATTATCAAAAGACCGATATGGCATTTTTCGCGAGCGAATATCTAAACTCAGATGCTGACCTAGAGCAGGCATGGTAGCGGACGCACCAGATGTCTGATCACGTTCCGTTGTCGATACACGACGATGGTGTCTCTCATGCTGAAGATGAGCTTGATGAGGCTGCTCCTGTTGATGTCGATCATGATGCTGATTCTGTCGATGTCGATGTTGCTGCTTCGTATTCTCGTCTAGATCCAGCAAGACGGGCGACTGTGCGTAATCCTCTTCGTTGCTCTCATTGTCTGACTGAA
This sequence comes from Trachelus iudaicus, assembly GCA_030142595.1. Lineage (NCBI taxonomy): Eukaryota > Metazoa > Arthropoda > Insecta > Hymenoptera > Cephidae > Trachelus > Trachelus iudaicus. The sequence goes on from JARQTH010000063.1 coordinate 1,200,315, forward strand.
ACAACCCAGACAAAAGACACACAGACGCGCACACACTCCTCAGGTTGTCCAAAAATTATGAATTCACGGGCTGAGTAAAAGATTCACGAAGAGCTACCTCGTTCCTTGAGAATTCAGCGCGGTACTCGTCGCTCGGCTCCATCGATCAGGAATCAGTTCACTTTTTAACTTTGACCCAGGCAAACACTTCCACCTTGAAGTTCACATAAATATCGAAGTAGACGTCTTCGCGAGTTCCAGGTACTTTCCAATAAATTTATAAAAAATTATTAACCTATGGCCTGTGCACCTCTTGGAAGGTGTCACGTGCGACTAGAGGAGGCGTTTGTCCTGAATGTAGAGGAAAAGATGTAGATCGGACACAGACAGTCGTTATTAATGTTAATTTTATCCGTTTATTAAGTATTCAGGTGTTCGGGCAGAGGTTCTCATCTGCGTTCTCCAATTGGATCATCCGCGGGGATCCCTCCGACACGCAACTACGACATCGTAATTTCTCGCTCGCAGGGTCGGCGGATTAGGATTACGTGGAGCCTCTTACCGCGGAGGATTCCGGTAATCGCATAGAACTCATTCACGGGATGTTTCTCTTGGTTCCCAGGTTTCATCAGGTACGTTTCGTAGAGTTTATATTGAGTAGATTGCGGCGTGTCCGTCGAGTGGATGAACAGTTTCTCTTGCGTCTTGTAAATGGCGTCTGGTCTTGGCTCCGGCTATAGTCCGATTAACATGAGAGGCGCTGAGGGATCGGGATAAAAATGGGAATACAAACGTTGGAGCATAATAGGCATTCGTTTGATGCTAATACTAATGAGGTGGAACCATATCTATGTATGTATAAGGGACAATGGAGAATAGTCCTCGTTGTGCAAGTCCCACGAGATGGGACATACGGAACTAGAGATCGGAATTCAAAACGAGGAAAATTCTCCATTACTTTATCTCATATTTTATCTCCGGATATGATTCAAATTAATTCGTGTTTTTTTTTTTTTTTATCATTTGCGTTAAGTTCTCACGACAGTGATGCTTATATCAGAATTACTTATTTTCACTTAATTTTAAACTACTTTTTTTTTATACGATTAATTATTTCCCTTTCGTTTTACTTCAACTATTATTAAATAGCTCGTTTAAGATCAATCGAGCATTGATTAACGTTTTTTTATCGATTTCGATATGACGTTGATTATTGCACTTGATCGAAAAAACATGCATTCTCTTGTTTACGAGAAGTATGACGTAAATTGCCAAGACACTTGTATTTTTGTGTAAATTGCTAATGCTTGACTTTCGATAAGACGGCAGCGCCTTATCCGATGATTTTAAGATTTCCATTGATGTTATGGATCTGTTAATTTCTACTGTGCTCTGACGAGTTTCCCTTCTTCTTATTCTTCTTCTCGTTAATTCTCATCTCTTTTTCAGGCCGTCTTCAATTTTTCTCATCGACCACTCACTGGCTCATCTTAATAGAGAATTTGCAACTGGCAGCAGTGGATAAATCTGAATGGACCATAATGATGCTGATCAACTTGTCAATGTCTCACTAGTCCTGCTAACCTTATTTTCTCTGACAGATGAGCTACGTAACATCATACTACCGTCGTAACGGCTAACACGGGTTGTCAAAGTTGGTCTGTTCGAGCCGCTAGAACTGCTGCTGTTGCGTCCATAGCGATCTAAATGGAATTTAATTCAACATATATATCGTGTATATATACGAGAGTATCAGCAAACTTCAAAAGAGATTAGTGTATACACGAAGATAAATGGTAATGTTAAGAATTACTTTTACAGGAAGTAACGGAATTATCCATTCAATTTTCTACGACTTCGTGCTACAGAGATAACCAAAAGAAATATTTTTCCATGAAGATATCACTCGTTACAACTACAAGAGATTATTGTGTCCAGTGAATATTATTCCCACGCGATTACCGGTTAAATACCACTAGTATTGCTGTAACGTTTACAGTGAATTTTCTTTCCTGTGCATTCGTTTGCCATGACTCGTATATTTTTAGAAAACAAGGGCGAGCAAAAAAGCGTCTACTTACTAAAGCTTGGCGAATAACTATGGCCCATTAAAGGAAGTCGGAGTCTGATAAGCTGGCGGAGGCGACTGATCAATGTTCGCCGTAACTCGTTATTAAAAGCCAAGTAAATCCATGGGTTAACGCAACTATTCAAGCTGCTAAGAAGTGCGAGGATAGTGAAGGTTGTTCCTAAAATTTGTACGTCATTATTATTTACGTTTATCTCCCTCCACTTATTTTCTTTTATCTTTTTCTTTGTTCATAATTCTTCCTTCCCTCCAACTCGTTTGGATGACCAAGTACAAATGTTTTTTTAACCACTTTCCTCTTTTCATTAACTCACCACTGTAGAATGGCGATGACGATGCCTCTGGGTCCCAACTGGCCCAAAGTTGACAACTGATGAACGGACTGCTGCATATTATGTAAAGACTTATGACAGCTATAGTCTGCTTCAGGGTATTGATTCTTGCCCTTGATATCAAAAGTGTTCGATTTCGAAAATGATTTTGATTTTTTTCAAGGAGACTCCCGTTGGCACCGATTTCTGTTAATCCGTCGACGTTGCTGTTTCTCCAGATTCCCATGCATATACCAGTGTAGGTATACAAAAGAACGCAAAGAGGCAACAGGAACACAGAAAAGCTGTACCTGCAGGCAATTAAAATATAAGTATACCAAAGTCCAATCATATTGAATCACTCATACTGCTCCTTCTTACCAGGTGACATAAGCTTGTTCTCCGTACGAAATTTCAAACGTGGCCCAGCAATCAAAAACGCCTGGCGTCACTTCCTGATACGAGAAGACAAAGAGCTGACCATACAAAGGACAAAGTTCTAATGAAATATCAATGCTGTATTAGAGAGCCACTCAAAAAGATTGACATACCTGTGGCGTGCAGAATGTAAGTGCGATGACCCATGCGCAATAGACCATCACTCGTGATTGCCTAGAGGTCGTTCCACAATAACTAAGTGGGTAGCAGATCGCGTGATATCTGTCCAGGGCAGTCACGGTTAAGACGTAGGAGCTCAGATAAGGACCCAGTGGTTGGCCATATTTCACCAGCTTGCATAGCAAAGCTCCTCCTTGAAATCTTATGGAAGCAACTTCGTTAGGTCGGTGCTAACAATTGTCGCACCCAGTGAATATTCACTGTGTCAGGATAACGTGGAGCAGACCAACCTGAAGGTGATGTCCCAAGCTAACTGGGGCAAAACGCTGAACAATCCAGTGAGAAGATCAGCTATGCTTAAATGTATTATGAAGAAATACATTCGGGTGAGCTTTTTCTTACTGATTGAGTATCTTCGAAGGTAAAGAGCAAAGAGAACAAAAATATTGCCAATGAGGGTGAGCGCCAGAATGCTTGCCAGTGTTGTGATTTCCCACTGTGCCAGATACTCATCCCTGGTGTCTTCGATCGCTTCTTCAAACGTTTTGTTCGCGAGAGCCATAGCGCTTGCGAAATTTCTTCGACTGTGCGTTCTCTTTGTGATTTCAAGCTTTGCGATAGTTTATATTAAATTATAAGCACTCTTAAGTATTGCTTTCACTTTAAGGATACTCCAAGGCACTCGAGGAGGCACTTCACTATGTGTCGTCGATTTTACGCGCTTCGCAATGCACACCCAGCGTCGTCAACCTCTTCATGCTTCCGTTGAAGAATCGAATATTCATGGCTGCTTTCTATGAATAACAACCAGCGGTGACATCGGATTCACGACGATATTACGTAATTTCAACCGAACAGTGATTTTGGATTTTTTTTAAATTTAAAACAAAAATTCACTTACTCTTCAATACCCAACACCACTTGGTACTGGTTTAAATGTCACTGTTTAACGTCACAAGGAACGATAATTACTATAGAACCATACTTAAGGTTCTTCCAATTGAAGCTTTTGGCTGATCAAAAGATAGTAACGCGGAGCGTCGCGTTAAAAAGACTCCTCGGTTGATGAGTACAAGAACAAGGAAGATGTGTAGCAGGAAGATGTTGAAAGAGTGAAAGAAAATAAGAAAGAGAAGCTGTTATAAGAATAACTAAGAATTAAGTTAGGTAGGAGGCTCGAATCTCTGTTGACGTTTCAAGGATTAATGGGTACGCGAGATCGGTTCACGGTGTTTGCGTCGCGACGTCGCGTCCTGTTCTGCGATAAAGAAGAAACTTTGAGCTCAGCCTCGGAATCTCATAAATAATTATTTTCGAAATATCAATTGCCGACGGAATAAAAGCCTAGAACACGGACGCACTGCCTACTGGCAAATATATGCTGATGTAAGATTCGCATGGGCATCTCAACTTTGAACGTAATTAATCCATGTCCGGCAGCATTTGGCAAATAATCTTAATAATGCCAGAAAAACAACAGCATTCATAAGCACGAGAGGGCCGCGTGAACGTCTACTGGCTCAGTATGTAACCGATGACCCAAGTCGTCATCGGCTACCTGGATACGCACACATAAGCTCAAGTGGACAAACGCGTGTCGCACGTGTCGTCCTGGGTAGAAATAACTCCTGTATTATTTATTGACTTATTATACGTATAATTGATTAATGATTTTACCAAGATTTATTATTGAAACGACCTGAGCACGCCTCTAATTAACGACCCACGAGTATGCGTGATACGTCTATGTAATAATATGTATACTTTAAATTGTCTTACTGTGTAATATTGTCTTACGCTTTGCTTTATGCAACTTCGCTTGCAATACATTCTGCCGGTTGGATTCGAATTTTTTGAATTGCAAATCAGTCCAATCAAATGGGCGGTACGACCCAGGTGGGTCAAGAAAATGTCTGCGCTCTCATTACATCAACTCATTGCCAACTTTTTACAATACACAGTACAGCTGTATATTGTTGTACTCGTATCTCCTCCGCTCTCTTATTTTCTTTTGATCTCCTGCGAAGCGGTCCCTCTTGCTTCCTCTTCAGTACTCTCCGTGCCTGCTGTTAAGCTGTCTCTCCCTCTTCTGTATCCCGGTACTGATATTTCTAAAGAAATCTCGTACTGACAAAAAGGAAAACAAAACACTATGGAAGTTTACCTTGTCGATGGTCAGGAGAGGGGACAATAAATCACACGACAACCAAAGCAAATGCGATTCCATTTATTCTTTCGTTATCCAGTCATTGCTATTGATTATTTGAAAGCGCGGGTCTTGATCCTAAGAATAACGTTATAAAGAACATTCGTATAATTGAATTACGAAAAAAAACGTGGGTGTCCGTTGATAGATTATACGTCAGCATCCACGTTTATGTAATTGTTATCAATAATAAAAAAGAGCAGTAAATAGAAAATGATACTGACTGATTGTCAGCTACAGATAATGATAAAGCTTACCGTTCGCCGTTACTCCAAACTATCTAGGGAGGAAACATAGTCGCGTATGGTAGACACTAACAGGTCGGTAACATCAGAGCAGGTTACAGATTCTAAAGTATTGTTAACCTCAATTCCACAAATGGTTCACTAGGACTCTCCTATGACCCTGTGGTGTCCAGGGCAGTCCTTTTCTGCAAGTAAATAATAACAGGACAGAAAGGGACTCGAGCGAAGAATCGTTTGACATAGTCTTCCTTATCGACGGAAGAAAGAACTGTCGAACTATGGCAAAGAATTTGTCTTGCAACAGCAAAGGACAAAATCCGATTATACTTACATGTATCCGCATACAATATGTACGTACATTTACCAGAATTCTTAAAGTTTCGTGATTCGAACGTCGTGTCATTTGAAACTCTTGGGCGATCCACGGTGAAAGATACTCACGAAGAAAAGGCCTATGGCAGCCATACTGTGTTACAGGAAAGAACTGAAGTAACCTTTTGCGTGCTTATACAATTTAAATACATAAAATAATGCATGAAACGGTTGCTTCTTTGAAACAGTTCGCGTCGAGGAATCTGTCGCCCGTTGTGTACTGTCAACACTGCCCGATTGCGTGTAATGCCCATTAGGAATTCCATAGTGCAGCAGTAATACAACAACGCAGGACTAGCAACCGTCACAATACCGCAGCAGCCATGGCTCGACTGTTTTAGGTTATTTAAAGGGGGACCGGGGGACGGGGGAGAGCCATGAGATACGCCGGTGGAAGGGATAATCCGAACTATGTAGCTACCCCGCTACAGTAGAAAGTTCGTAGACGTTATTCATAAAACTGTCGGGCAGAATACGAAATTTGATAATACGAGCTGCGCGTCGGCACGATTTATTCCGTATAAATCGAAAAGTTTGAAGGATCGGTAGGGGAGTATCCTGACGATAGAGTAGATACCTGTTTCTCCTCTGGTTCTTTTTTTTACGAAACCCACACTCAGCCGTCTTTTTTTGTTATATACCCATAGTCAGAGAATATTCGGACTTTCGCTCGGTGAGGCAAAGCCCCAATAAATATTAAATAGGTTATACTTCAAATTGGTTTTAAGCCAACGTGTTGCCGACGAACTGACGCTTTGATATTGATCTCTTTTTTTTTTATCACTATTTTTTATCCTTTTACTTTCTTTTCTCGAACTCCTGTCTCATTTCATTTTTCCTTCCCTCTTCATTTGTTCATCGAATCACACGATATCTGGACATTCATCCCGAGAGGAGCATCCGATTGCGATAAATATTTTCATTGAAGTGTCCGGAGTGTCGGGAGTTGACAGGGATAATAAAGGAGGCGATGGCCACAGTAGCAATGATGGTGGTGGTGGTGGTGGTGGTGGTGGTGGTGGTGGTGGTGGGTATAGTAATACCGAAGGGAATCCGATAACGAAGAGTCACTAGCCGTCAAGCGAGCGAAGTAAATCTGTCGCGTTCGCCTCGATCGGGTTTCCTCCGATAGCAAGACAAATGGCGGATTTGTCGTCTTTAGCGTAAGAGACGTTATAGAGGTTAAGATATAGATGAAGGGATCCGTCTTATATATACATTTTTTTTTCTCATTCAAACGCAATAAAGCCCTTTATCATTGTCCTTGTTCTCCTTACCGCCATTACCGGCCATTAGTGAAGTACGGTTTGGCATCGTTGGTATAGTGAAAGGAAAGAGAAAGAAAATAATAAAAAAAAAAAAAAAAAGGAAAAAGTGGAGGAAGTGATGACCCTGCAAAGAAGCTTCATAAAATAAATTACTATGTGGCTCACGTATATCTTATAAGGATTAAGTTAGAGGAACGCAGGGGCTCGGCGGCGTCGACAACGACGACGGAACTGTTACCGCCAGCGGCTTCTATCTTTATGACGAGCCTGATGAGGCGACAAAAATCACGCCTTCCCTCTTTTCTTTGGCTTCTTTCCTCCCGCTAATAAAGTAATAAAGCTATCTTTGAGGGGGGAAGCATACGCGCGCTTCGTAAAAATTGCACGACCGTTCCGTACTCGTGGCGATTTAATCTGCTCCTTCATTTTCTTCTGCTACGGTTGACTACCCCGGGTAGAGAGGGGCCGGTGGAGGGGCGGAGGGGGGGGGGGAGGACGAACAACATTTTTTATTCTCCTAGGTTATTTTAGCGTCGCGCGAATTCATGTGTCTGACGAACGTCTGCCTTCCCCGCTGACTCCTCTTTCTCTTTTTTTTGGAACAAATATATAATTAATTTTACAAAATTCTTCAATGTTCGAAGCCTTTATGTTACATATAACGTAAAGCACGGTTGATATTAAGTGAAATGAATTTTCGAAAACAAGATTTAGAATACGGAAATTAATTATAGAATAAAAAAAGTAAAACAGTTTTGTATTCTGGTCTTTCGTTAGATAACGAGGTTCGTTATTTTCTGTTGAAATTAATTGTTAAGAGAGAGATGTGTCATTCTTCAGACTGTGGAAATCGGATAAGGTGAGATGAGATGAAATGGAAATGAGATGAAGACTGTGGAGCGAAGTCGAAGTTACGTTGGCAACGAAGCCTCCACCTTGCTCGCTCTCCGTTTTCCACCCTCGTCAAACACAAAATTCTAATGAATATTTTTATGTTTAATGAGATATTTCAAACGGCCCTAAGCACGCGGGATAAGTATTTAATAAGATATAATTAACGGCAAACAGCGAGCGTCGGCGTACAGTGGCGAAGAACGCGGGCGACGACGAAGAACGATGGCGAAGAAAAGAAGAAAATAAATGAGAAAGACAAACGTTGACGGCTAAAAAAACAAATCGGCTGAGCCCTCTTTCCCTCGTCGACTCATCGCTACACCTATTCAGCAGCATCCACCGGATGAGATCAACATTGATTTCCGACGCTCGAGATTTTTTGAGTCAGGAACTCAATTGCGTCTGACCGAGGATTAAATTCAAAGTTTGAATATATTTTGAAGAATTTCAAAGATCCTCGACCCTAACTATAAAATGGACCAGTAAGATTGACGACCTTGGTCATAACTCTGAACGAGGTTAAATTACGTCTCTGAAAAAAAAAAAAAAAAAAAAATTAGTTCCCACAGGGATACCAAAATTTGCTTCAATCTCGCGTCAGCCAAAAATGATCTTCACTGCCGAAACAATAAATCCGCCTGATATCTTCGCGTTTACGAGAACGAGGATAGGGAGTACTGTACAGGAGGATACGAGAATGGAGATGATGGCGAATGGGGTTAGGGTTAGGGTTGAGCGAGCCGGGTGAAAGTACAAGGACTAGCCCAGAGACACGCGAGCCAACGAGAGAATAGATAAAGACGAGAAAGTGGCGCTGTAATTTCGCGCTTGGCAGGACAGCAAGACAAGATCTAGGAGGCAGAGGAACCAGCCCCAAAGCCCACGCTCCCTCCTGGTCCAGCAAAAAATAACCTGGAATCTCCGAATCGTTTAATTCGTACCTTATACCCAGGAGCCTGGAATCCTTCCACTTTCCACTCTGGGATTCCAGCGTTTTCCCGCATTCGCGAAGGGTCCTCGAGTACAAGTCCTTTCTTAATTCTTACCATCCCCAACCTTTTTTCTTACCATCCGTTTCCTTCGTCTCCCTTTAACGAGGATCTCGCTAAGAAATTTTATATCTTCCTTACTTCGTCCTTCTCGAATTTCATGAATTTATTACAGTCCGGCAAACTTACGTATAACGATATTAGATACTTTTTATACGGCAGACACACGATACGTTCACTCGGCTAATTCATCGTTAAATTGATCCTGTTATTAGTTTCGCGACAGCCTCTCGCTCCGTAGCCAGGAAGAACCGTGTGACTTCGTCTCTCTCGCCTCTTCGGTCCGATACATTCTCCAACGGTGAATAGCCCTCGGTACCAGAGGATAATATCAGGATACTTCATCCTCTGCTCCGTGCATCTCTGTCTGTATGGAGATCAGTGCCACGCTGATACACACTCCCCGCGCGCCCCACCTACCAGCATCCAATCAATTCCATCGAATGGGATCGGACGAACGGATGAAAAACCTTACTAATAATACAAGCCAAACTGGGAAACAATACGCGTATGAAATTCTCCGCTTGTATCCACTGTCAAATTTGTTCAGATTCGACTGATTGTTATGTGAAAATAGTGAAAATTAGTAGCGAGTGCCGTTGGCTGTGCTATTACGTCAAATTGAAATTGAAAATTGTCAATTGGGGATCGACCGACCGGGAGGCCATTGGCCATTCCCAGTTACGGGATTGTATGAATTTAAGTATGGCGTTTCCAGCGGTAACGAGAGTGCAGAGAGAAACTGTCTTAGAATCGGAGAAGATTGTAAGGGGAGAAGACGGATCAAAGAAAGTTTGAGAATTTGAACCTTGAATGGTACTTAGTCTAAGAGCGTTGGTAAGGATAATTCTTTTGTAAAAAATCTATACGAAAATAAAACTTTATCCTGTGATGTCCCTTGTAGCTTGATCCGGGCAGCATCCCGTCCCGAGCTCTCGACGTCTTCGGAACCCGGGATGGAATCCTTGAAGGAACTCCCAGGGCACCGAGTCCTCTTACGAGTTACGGCATACTTGGAAATTCATGGCCGGCAACTCGGACGGAAGAATGGAGCAATTAATGGGCGTCATGAGTCTTCCTCGAAACGTGTCGGACCCCGAAGCACTTTCAATAGAAATCCCGTTTTCGAGAAACGTGCTTTGACTGGCCGATCTCTATTTTTATCTAATCTCGAAACTATGACCCCTCTCGATGATTTACAATTTTTTGGAAAATTTTATCCAGGTTACGTATATTAACCAGGGTTCATTTTAATTATCAGCTTAAAATTTAGTATCGAGTTACTCGGACTATACGAGTATTCGAAAGCGAGCTCTGGAAGCCACATTGAATATTTAAAAGACAAAAGATGAATTTAAAAATCAGACGTCATGAGAAACTACGGTGTAGGAGTATCGTGACGGAAATTTAAGAGGGAGTCTGTAACGAATCAGGAGACACAGGAAACCCCGGGCCCGATTTCGAGGCACGCTCCTGTCCTGTGACTTCCCAAAGGAGAGCTAACGCGTTAAAGAAAACGTTTGTGGTTGTCGAAAAGGCGACGAGGGATTCGGTTTGTAGTTGAGGGATGCGCGGTGTAGTCGGTTACCAGGGGATGTAAATCGCGTTAGGGGAAAAGGGGAGTCGTTTCCGTTTCCCTTCGTTAGTCAGCTTACGTTCGGCCTCGCCGACTCGGCTGATTCACTTGCAAATAAGATCGATTATATCGGACGCGAGGTGACTCCCAATTGTAGGAATTAAAATGTTCCCTCGTTCCCTCGTTCAGCCCCCGCAGCCCTTATCCATTCCCACCCACTCGCCATTCCTTGCACACGAAAGAAGAAGAGAAAAAAAATCCTCGCGACGCTCGATTAAACGCGATTACATTTCCGACCTGACGTCCCTCTCGACCCTCCTGGAAACCCTCTAAAACGTCACGCAGTTTATTCTCGCGACTCTCGCTGCCTATTCGTCCCCTGGACTATCTCAATTGGGATTAACGCCTCTTTGTCTCTCCTATTCCTTTCTCAAAGTGAAACGAAAGCCCGCCATAGGAGCTTAGGCATTCGGTTTGGCCGCAGCCCACAATCACAGAGTCAAACGGAGTCAAAGGGATGGGTGAAGAGACGGCAAAGGGATGCCAAGAGGCGAAGCGACTGGAAACAAGGAATGCGAGAGTTTGCCCGTAAGTATGGTGTGGTAATAGTGGTGGGGATGCTGATGGTAGTACCAGTAGCCGCGGGCAGTGTTCGCCTGCCGTGATTAATCTACTCATTTGTCAGCCGCGCTTATCCTATCCAATCCTCTGCTGGCCTGGTGCTCTTCTCTTTGGTTCTACCGTGCTTCGCCGCATTGCTGACTAACCATGGATGACTGTGAATCAAGGAAGAGACCGGATAGAATTTTGTATCTGTTGAAGTAACTTTATTTTCTTTTTCTCTTTGTGTCCTTGATCTTTTTTTTTCGCTGAACAGCACTGACTCGTCACGATGACTTTGGTAGAAGAAGAAAACGATAGCTCGGTAGTCATTGGCCCAAGTATTAGTGTCAAGGAAATCAGTAGAGTCGATGGTGGCGCCAGCGTCGATGCTGTTGCTTCGATGCATAGTACGCGGCAAGGCTCACCGGTAAGCGTTGACTAGCTATGGGCTACACGGACATCGTCGCGCTAATGGTAATCGATCTGCGCGAACCAGTGATTAGTGTGTAATCGAATAAGGTCGACCGATAACCGATTAGCGATTACCGATAGCCATTCTGCTCCAGGATAAATTGGTAGGCCGCTCCAAGGTTCCAGCCTCTCACGAGCTCGTTACGTACAGACCTGCTGAACGAGGATAACATGCATCTTTACTTGACAGGTTAGGTAGGTGCATGTGCTCTTTGTTTTTTATTTCATCCTGTTGCCAACCTTCCTATACTTCATTGCCAGATTCTAAATCTATAAAAAATTAGTATTACGTCACAGTAAATTTTGTATATTTTTTATGTCTAAAGCCACTTATCATTTCACGTAATCTTAGACCTTTCCATGCACGTCAACGCGATAGGCGTTAAGCCAAAGAGAATAAGGCAAATGGCAATAAAGGGGATGAAACGAGATTGAAGGGTTGTAATTTCAGTCCATTATTTCTCCGTGCTTCGAAATTCGTGAAGAGTCGTAGCGTACGGGTGTAGACGCCTCGTTGAGGTAACGTAGATGGAAATGCCATTTCTCTCTTCCGGCTGGCTCACCCACCACTACAGTTTCTCTTCTCCTTCCTTACCGCTGGAGCGCGAGAGCACGCGATTTGAAATTCAACGATGCCGGACAGTAATTGGCTGCCCTGTCTTTCAGATAGTCGAAAGCCCTGGAAGTTAAAAAGTCAGAGACGGTAGCTTACGCAGAGAATTGAGATGGGTGTCATGGGGCACAGAGGTAGTCCCCGTGCCAAGGAGATGCCAGGGGTTCAGGGTGTGCCACGAGTCGATCCAGACTTGCGTAATTCGTTGGGGGGGAAAATACGTGCTTTTTCATACGACACGAAGGAAGAGGATCGATTCGTCCGACGTGAGGAAACGGAGGTTAGGAACGCTCAGAAGGAACTAGCAGCCGTGACGGATGAGGTAATGGCCGAACTATGTAGTGTCTCGCAAAGGTAGTCACCTGGTGCTTGCGTACACGTTGCCTTCATTTTTCTACTCTCTCTCTCGTCTGTCCTTCTCTTTGCACTTTTATCCATAGCGGATATGAGTTGAGTGAGTTCCATCTCACTCACTCCGGAGTCACCCTGCTCCCAGCTCGACCCGTAGCACTCAGCAAACGTTCCTGTAAATAACTTAATGGAAAGATCAAATATCGACGTTACGTCAGCGCAGCCACCTTCCCGGTATCCTGTAGCCTCCCCTTCTATCAACCCTCTTAACCCCTTCCGTGCCTCATCCTAAGACGTGATACCCGGTACGATACTAACCTGGTCTCAGTCCCGTCCTTTCTCATCGTCGGCCCAAGTTCTCTTCTTCATCCTTTTGGTCTGATTACCTTTAATCATCTCGTGTAACATCGTGTTATAAATATTCAAAAGTTTGAATTAAATGCTTTATTACCCTTGATGCTCGTACTGACCCTTCAAGCTCTACTCAGGAATCTGATACAAGAGTAGACATTATTTCTGAAGCGAGTAGTCCGAAGGGGAAGGATCTTCCAGGAAGTATTTTTTTTCCATCAGGTTGGCAGCGACACGTTTCCTCGCCAGTTCAGTTCGGGTGGTGCTCGAATGTGGTCCAGGGTGATTCAGTGGAAGCTATACAAGGCCGCGTAAAGTCAGCCAGAGTCACGATACTCCTCGTCCTCGAGGTAGCAGCTGTCGTTTATCGGCTTGGCACCCTCGCCACCCTCTTTCAAAGGACTTTCTTTCTTGTTTTCATAGAATTGCTCCTTTTCTTACTCCAGTTCTTCCCCGTATACCTCTTTCCCATTTCTTTTCTTCATTTTACTTACCCTCTAATCTTTCTACCTTTCTTTCCTCGTGACTTCTGCTTGGTCCAGGGTGCAGCTGTTGTACAACGGGAAGTCAAGTAATACTTTTATTGTTGGTTGCGGTTCTTGTTCCGGGTGTTCGGTTTCTCTGCGAACGAAAACCTAGACCCGTCACTGTCCGCTTCCTCATCCTCGTAACGTTATCGTTATTACACTTTGATAACGAGTCAATATCTACGTATACCTACTCAACTGTGAATCCCGTCGGATTCATTTTATTTCCACCTTCAGCAAGGGATGTTACTGTCTTTACCTTCTGTAACCTCTTTTTCTTGAGCTTCTTTACCATCGGATCACTTTACTCTCTCGGACCATCGCCCATTCGATTATTCTTCCAGAAGGAAATATCTACAGAATCTTCTTTCAGGATGAAAACGAAATAACGAAAGAAAATGGACGGGTGAATGGGATGAGGATGAAACGGCGGGGAAGGAGCGGGGGGAGGACAAGGATGGAAATATGTCGATAAACGGAGAAAGTTTTCTCATCGAGGAGAGAGAGAGAGAGAGAGAGAGAGACAGAAAGAGAAAAAAAGAAAGAGAGCGAGAGAAAATCGACGGGCAGTGAATAGTAGTAGATGCCCAGCATCCCAACATCCCTGTATCTCGCTATCCCAGCATCCCGACCGCTCAGGACCACCGTGTCGATACACAACCACCCCGTTCTACCACCCCTGCTGTGTTAGCAGCGCGAAGCGTCGCGACGCTCCTCCGGCTCTACGCTAAAGCTGAAATCCTCACGGGTTCCAGGGGCCGTCGTGATGCGGACGTAGAACGTGGACGTCGACACGGACGTACACGGATTCGATGGTGTGGGTATAGGCATCACACGAGATGGGTTGGGATGGAATAGGATGGGATGAAATGGAATGGACCAAGGCTTGGGGCAACAGATAGAAAGATAGGTAACGTGAACGAGCGCTGGGAAGGATGTTTGAAAGTTGGCCAATAATGGCAGAGTCAGTTCCATGCGGAGGACGCTTCTAGTTCGCCAACTTGTATCCTGGCCTCGTCTATTTCTCTCGACGTAATCTTTCGATTTATTTAGTTATTTTCCTGCGGTATCGAGTGCGATACTAGACAGCATCCCTGCTTCCAGAAAGTTCATCGTGTCGATCTCGGCCTGTTTCGTCATTTGATTGGGGCTACGTCGCAAATATACGAAGGGTAACAAAAGATCAGACTGCTGCGAGCATACATCCCTGTACCATATATGTGTATTCTCCGTTGCTACGGTACAGGCAGAAGTATCACCTTGCCAGCGTACAGCATCCGGTGTCGTCTCTGGTCTGACAGTATTTTCATCCAGTGAGTCAATTGCGCCCACTTCAATATTATCAGTTGTTAATTCTTTACTTACCTTGCCTATATTTGGTATTCTAGTAGAGAGATCACAGTGACGTAGCAACGAATCAGAGTACCCGTAGCTCTCGCGAACCTCCCTCCCCGCCCCATTTTTTCACTCTAAGGGTGCATTTAGCATTTACGAGAAACGCCACGGAGGCTTCGGTCATTGGCGATTAAGGCATATCTTTCACCTGGATCATGAAAATTGAGGGAGGAGGTGAAATAAGGGCGTTAGCCGTGGCCTGAGGGTTGAAATAAAGCGTCGTCATTTTGCACAATTATATCTTACCGTTGCCGCGTGGCCGCTAAGGGTGTCTGTTCCGTTCCCTCCAACACCCTCTTATACCACCACTACCACTTTCTCTCCATTATTCCTTTTTTTTTCTTTTCCTTTCTGTACCAGGTCTCACGTCTCCTCTTATTCCAAATGGCGCCTTATACACCAACTTCGCTCTCTGTACAGGGTGACCCTGGATAACGCGTCTCCTTACCTTTGACCTTTACCTCCACATTTTTTTTCCTACATTTTTTTTAAATTTCATTTCTTTATTTCTACACGTCTACCTACTCTTCCTCCGATAGATATTTCAATGTTGGGTATTTTCTGTTGTTTCTTGGTCGATCGATCACGCTCTGTGATTTAACACCTGGGCCCCGTTAAATTTGGAGGTTCAAGTGGCTAAACTTTTTTTACGTTTCATTCAGACGTACTCGAATCACCCTGTACATGCAGGGCTGAGAGGCTGTCATTACTTTTCGCGCTGATTCCAAGGATAAAACACGACGACGCGTCGACGCGGCGGTACTGAGGGGAGAATAAGACGTATTTCAGGCCAGACGGACGATCCATAATTATCATAATGACTGGTACCAACCCTTAGCTTCTTCTCAACCCTCTAGTCTCTACTTACTGCTACCTCCCTTGACGTTCATAACGATTTCGTTTAATTACGGGTAGGTACGAGAGGGGGTCCCTGTAAGAGCTCTTTTACCATTCCCTCTGGTATATCCAGTCGTGCGATACTCACTGATACTCTCTCGCTTCCTGTTCTGGTCTTTCCGTCTCTCTCTCTCTGTCTCTCTCTCTCTCTCTCGCTCGCACGCGCACGCACGCACTCGCTCTTCCTCAAAAGAGGTATTCGCTCTCGTTTATTTTTGTTTCGTCGACGGTACGCAGTGTCTCGATTCGTCGCGATTACGTGCTCGGTGAAAAATGAGAACTGTAATTGAAAGAAATGCTAGGCGGTATTAGAGCTGGGGCTGATAACTGGATGCTGGAGAATTGCTGGTACAGTCCGGTAAGAAGGAATCTTATAAGTCGGAAAGGAACACGATTACTGGTTGGCTAAGGGTGGTAAGGGTGGTGTCTCTCGAAGGAACTGTTTCGCGGTAATAGCGCGTTCAAAGTCCGCTCGATAATTTCGTTCGACCGACTAGGACCGAGCATCGAGGAAGTGGGGTTGAAGAGGAGGGTCCGTCAAGAAGAGGCGGGTAAGTACGATCGGATGACAGAGAGAAGAGTCGAAGGACGGGGATGCTGAAGAACGGAATCTTGAAATCCTGGGGTCGGGTGAGGAACGCGAAGAGGAGGAGATACGAGAAGATTCAAAGAGATCGGGATGAGGATGGGGTCAGGGAAGAGCGAGGCTGAAAACTGAGCGAAGCGGACACCCTACGATATACCAGGACCGAATATGTCGCTCCAGGGAAATAAGGGAGGAGGAAGAGAGCGCTGAGGTGGGTTTCATTTTCGTACTCTCACTCTTCTTCTCTATACATTTTTTTTTTCACTCTCTTTCTCATTCTAGCTCTCTCCTTCTCACGGAACCTGGCCCTTGTAACCATCGAGCGGAACCCTTCGCCCCGGTGTGTTTCCACTGCGGCGTTCCCAGCGTCGTCGACATCGCCAGCGTCATCAAGGACAACAACGCGTGTCTGGCGTTGGCTGGGAAGTTTGAAATTTCAAATTCATTTCTCGCCTGCGCTACCGAGTTTTAATCCGCTTTAATTATAAAAAATTGCCGAGGCTCGCTCCTTCGTTCTCAACAGCACGTTTCGCTGTTGTTCGACCAGTTTTCCCATCCGTCATCGAGACCGTGTACCTCGAGCTACGCGTACAAAGCTACGACGCAAAGAGCCCCTCGAGCTATCCTTTCATCCGATCGAGGGTGCAATTCTCACTCACAATAATTTTATCAATTTATCCTAAAGTTCCTCCCTTAAAGCCTTTTCTCTTACGTCCTCGTCTTCGTGATCCTCGTCGAATTTCCCGATCTTATCGCAATCGGACTCTCTCCGAGGTCTCCTCAGGGCACGACGTTCCTGTTCTCATTCATCTGCTCTTCTTCCTTCTCTACAGGAATGTTCCCCACGAGGACATTTTCTTCGTTGGTCCGCCGTCTATGATCATCCGCGTACTCCTCGGAACGGTCTCGACCGAAAGAGAGTTCATCGGCCAAAGCGATATTGACCTTTCTCTCTTTTTCTCGGTAGTAGCCAAGTCTGTGACCGTCGCGGCGTCTCAGTGCGACGTCCATTTCCAAACGACGTTCTTCACCCTCGTGAAGAATCTTACGCCAGTCAAAGGAATGCTTATAAGGATGGTTTCGAATCTCAGCCAATCCCTTAGCTTGACACTCGAGAAATTCATAAATGTACTCCTCCTCGATGCTACTGAACTGCTTATTCTGTTAGATCAATAATTATCATTCATCGAGTCTGGACCAATTTGCTATCCGAGAGACTTTACCTCCTGGTCAATTAGCTCTTTCAGAACATGTTGAACCTTTGGCTCTTCTTGGATATCCGGGCTTGGGAGGTTGGGCAACACCACGGACTTGCGCTCTTGGTACCGCTCCGGGAAGAGGAAAGTGACTGTGTCCTCGAAGATTTTATCTTGATGCTGTACGGTCTGTCGAATCTTCTTCTTCTTCAGACGCGCATCCTGACGCATCTTCATCACCGGTGCGCGTCTTCTCTCTAATTCGTCTTCCTTCAGTCCCTTCTTCTCCAGGATGACCCTCTGCATGCGTCTCAACTCCATCGACTTCCAACGTTCTTTGGCTTCTTCCAAGAACTGTCCTGACCTCGGACCCTATCGAGATTATCATCTCATCTTTTCATCTCGCTCCAATTACGCTTTTACCCTTTTCTTTTTATTTTCTTTACTTAAATTTCTCAAACGCAGTTTAGTACGTACTCTACTGGCTGAGGATCTCGCCGCCGCCCGAGCTGCCGTCTCCATCATTTCCGCCCTCAATTTCTCTTGCGCCTCAATCCGCTTCCTCTCATCTTCCTCTTCCGCCAGTTTTTTCTTCTTTTCAATGTTCTCGATATTCGTCTCGTTCCACTGACTCTGCCACTCTTTGAATTCGCGCATCTGAGAACAAAGTATTGTCAGCCAATATCGCCGGGAAGTCCAAGAGACAACTGTTACATTCAGGCTCTCACCCTCTCGACCTCTTTATCAACGAAACAGCGCATCCATTGGACATCAGCTTCAGCGAAGATAAGCATAAGTCGTGGAGCATAAAAGACTCTCAGAGTGCCATTATAATCGCAAAACGCAACGCACTGCGGGCTCAGGTAAAGCTCGTGCGTGTAGATGCCAGTTATTATGCTCCCAGAAACACTCTGAGTAAAGCCAGGTTCCTGACTCGTCACTATGAGGTCCCAAATCTCTATGGTACCATCAGTACGTGCCAAAATTACAACGGTTGGCCGGAATGTCCCCCAAGAGCATGCCGTGTACCTTCCGGTATAAAAAGCAAAGTTTAGATTTAATCAAACAAACTCAGATCCTCTACGATAAATAATTACCTCAAGTTGGACTTCCTCCAGAGGACGGGGTCGTCAGCGTCTTCGCGCCAAAGTGCAAACACCCTACCGCCAACTGTAAGGATGACGTCCGCAAGATACTTTGACTTGATTGAATGCGTAACAGGACCATCATGGATCTTGCACCAATTCTTCCAGCTGCATTGTTCACGATTGATAGCTACTCCGGTAGTGAAATCGAAGCCTTCCCAAGTGACCCGGGCGCAGTCACCCTCGACAGTCCCCACAAAGATCTCCGGAATCATCTCATGATCTGGTTTCTCGATTATGGGTTTGTAGTACTTGCGCACCGTGATGTCATTCCGGGCAACGGACATGGGACCCACCGAAACCTTACGCATCGGTGGATTATGCAAATCCATCGTCGTCACGACGGCGCGATGCAACTCATCCGGATACTGAATCACCAGGAGATAGTCTGGCTTGAAGATTCTGTCCAGGACCTTGTACGCCGAAATCGTCTGTGTCAGCCCCGAAGGTCTTCGTACACTCTTCTTCTTCGTCATACCCTTCTTCCCTCTAGGTCTATCCTGCTTCGCTCCAGGCTCATGCTCCTCTCCGTCAGCTGGTTGCCATCTACATCAAGGGTTTATAATTCTTTCCATTATCAATTCCTGTTTAGGTTCACGTGAAACTAACTTCAGGTCCCAGAAGGCTATTGTCCCATCCTCACTGGAGGTGATGAACTGCCAGGTCAGTGCGTGATCTGGCGTGTCCTCTGGCAAACTTTGTATCCGGCCATTCTTATCGACCTTGTTGTAGAATGGTAGCCAGACGATCTCGGTGATGGCAGCCTTTTGACTGTATCTCAGAGAGGACATTGCTGCTGGACGAATTACCGAGGAACCTGTAGATTCCTTCATCCAATTCATCAAACTTCTCATCGCTATTCTATACTTCACCTGGGCTGTAGTGTGCACTACCACAGCTTCAACGTGTTCGATCTTACCCGGAATGTTCCAGATTCCTATCTGCATTAAAAGTTTGTACATTTTCTTTTTTACTGATAAACTTAATTTGCTCCACGAGGTACCTGACCGTTCGCACAGCCTCCGATGATGACGTTCCCGTCTAGCGGACAAATGCTCACGGCAGTAACTTCTCTAGGTGACTCGAGCACAAGCTTTGGCGACAAACAGTCGCTGAATGACCAGATCAGTACCAGGTTACTCCCATGACAAGCTCGTAGCACTTGATCATCGGTAACCTGACCGACAATGTGCTCACTCTTTGCGTGATCAGTGTAGGTAGCTGCTGCGATTCCAGTCCAGAGCGGATGCCAGCACAGATCATTGATCACTTTATCAGTACTGTATCTCCCATCCGAGTAGCTTTGATGCTCTGTATATTTTATAGCTACAGGTGGCAAAGTGTCTCTCTCAGATCGAGCCAGTTCTGCAAAGTCATTTGTGTAGATGTCCCATGTGGCGTTAAGCAGCACCTACAATAACAGCACTAGAGATTCTTCAAAGATCAGGTCGCAGGTTTCCGGAACTAGATGACCCGAAGGAACATACCTGTTCGCAAACCTTCTCAACGTTACTTTCAAGGAACTTGTTCATACTATCTAACTGAGCATCGTCGTGACCTTCCCAAACAGAATCATATTGGTACTGGCACCAGGAGGTCGAAGGCATCGAAGGCTCCGTCTGAGTACCGCCGTCCGTCGTCGGCGCCCTGGTCTGTTCTCCCCGTGACACCAGACTGCGTACGACGTTGTCAAAGGTCTGCCTGTAGGGTAAAAGCGCCAGGTAACCATCCCTCTGCTCCGCAGCATCCCTATTCTTCAAGTTCATAGGTGCGTTCAGGAGATTCGCCGTCGACTCGACCTGGACCAGGTGACACGATCATCGTCCGCAGACATTGAATGCGATATCAGTGCTATGAAGAGCAAAAAGACCTCTATCTCGAAGAGGGGTCGGCATTTCTTGACGATGCTGTCATCGACCTCGGTACCGCTACCCAGGTCCACCCATGTCCTCATGCTCGTTTTATAGATAGCATTGCGCACCCGGTTCTCCTGCTCGTCACGAAGATGCTCAATGTATCTGACAACAGCATCCCGACCTGCCTCCGTGATGCAGACGTAGAATTGTCCGTCCTCCCCAGAGGTTGGGGAATAGCCGATAAGGATCTTGGCATCCGGAAAGAGATGAATTTCCTCCTTGATCGGAAGGAAGTCGCTGCTCTCTTCGTGGAGGTCAATGTTGTCCTCGATGATCTCCTTCTTCACGTAGATCCAGGGATACTCGGTCGTCACGTTCTCCCCGATTACGCATCCCATGATCTTCTGGGTGAGCAGCGACAGATCGATTCGCACTAATCCCGGCAATCCCTTTGGAAGATCCTCGGATCAGTTTCAGCAACCGTAACCATGTGCTAACGTATTACGTATCGGACAACTTTAACAGGACTGACCAGCGACTCAGACATTCGAATCTTTTTCGGCTCCGCAAGCTCCCTCCCAGCATCTTCCGCAGCAGAAGCTCTAGACGAAGAGGCGTACGAATCCAATTCGTAAATCGACTTTCTTATATTGTCCTTGCTCGTGCCCGGCCCACTCTTCCCCTCTTCGCCTTCCCATCCAACGTCGGCCTCCGCCACTTCCGCGTACTCCACTTCAGTCAACCCTTCTTCATCTTTGTTCTCTCCCTCCGCTTCCTCACCTTCATCCACCTCCTCTTCAGCCACCGAGCTTTCCTCGCGACTCGTCCGATCAACGATCCGCCTCTCTGTAGTAAAGGAGAATTGCTGAATATATGCAGTGTCTAAGCGTATCAACTGATCGGAACAGTCAGGATCCAGAATCCGAGAATCACGAGAGAAATCAGAAGGTCTGGATGAAGAAATTTACTATCTTACGTTGTCCCACCATCTCCCTTCTCGTGTAATGTTCCTCGTCCTCAGCGAAATCACTTTTGTCCTCACCCTCGTACTCGTCCTCGCCTTCAGGCTCCCTAAGGATTTCTTCTTGATTGTCCATGTCGACGGTGTACACATCTGAAGGAAAAGATACCGAGTAGAAAAGACCTGGAGGGCAAAGGTCTTATTTTTTGTCCTCTCGCAAAATCCTCAAACAAATATATATATATATATATATATATCCCCAATAAACGATACGTCGAAGGTTAGAACTTCCTGATTGTCATTTAAAATTATTAAGATAATAATACATTTTAAAATCCTCCAACCACCACCTTCAGCTCATTAAAATTTTGGCGCCACATTCAAACCTGAAAATAAAATTCCTCCGGATCGAGTAGTCCTCGTGATACGCGGAAGCTTATAGGTTTACGAGGAGGAAGCCATCTTTTTTTTTCATCTTGGACCAGCCAATAGGCGAGGGCTCGGTTCTCGTAATAATCCAGAAAACTAATTTCGCAAGAACTGTGAGGCAGAGCAATGATAACAGACTGGGGATTACTGAGAGTGTACCAAGGTGTTAACATAGCAGGTAATTCCAGGCTCTCACCTGCCACGGATGAAATCACGCAACCTCTAATTATCTAATACCTCCTACAGGCTCTCCTAATCTTACTTTGCCTCTCTCTTTTACTTACGTGCACCCTATCCTCCTATCCTCCCCTACTGGCTCCCCCGTCCCTACGTTCATTCTTCCCTCTACGTACTTACAGTCTTTATAGTCTACAGCGTAAAAGCTGGAACCTACAATCCGCCATTTACAAGCTTCTCCTCGCAGCGCCGCGCTCGGCCATAAAACCCTGTCAAACTTTGCAGCTTTTCCACGAGGACAAGCCTTGGATTAAATCGCTGTGGCTTCTGCTGTTTTGCTAGAAATGAAACTGACTACTTTCCTGAATACAAGACGTCTCGAGTCTGAGGCGTCGCGACGCCACGTAGCGAAATGCTTCCTTCCTTCCTGGTCTCCTTTTATTTTTATTTTTTCTTCTTTTTCTTCGTCTCCCTCGCTTCCTGCTGTGCTGACATACTCTCTGAGCTTTACTCTCGCACAAATGGTCCAGCTGCACTCCCGCTGTAAAAGTTACATTGGATTAGATTAGGTGGATGGATATATTTTTTTTTAATACATAAAATCCATGTAACAATCACATTTTTTTTCCCACACATCCCTCTCGCCAAGTTCTTTTACTGCAGGCATTCAGCTAGCTGCTCGTTCGGTCATTTCCTTTTTTCGTCTCTCTCCTTCTCTCGAAACACTCCGCGCGCTGGATGAGAGAGCAGAGGGTTGGTCGACCGCGCCAGTTCCGCCGCACAATGCCAGGGAAAAGTAGCAGCGATAGCTCGCTTCCGTCATGGGGATAATTTCTCTATTTGTCTCTCGCTTTCATGAAAACAAAAGCAGCCAGCCTGACAGATGCCCGCGGGAGAGAGAGAAAACGTAACGTACGTTAAAAAGTATTGTGCTAGGATACTAAAAGTGCTCGTTACGATATTAAACGAGATTCTCGTACGTTCGACATTCTCAATAGGTAACTGAGCTCTTTTAAAAGTTTTACAAAAACAAAAATCAGCCACTCCTTCGATACCGTATAATTTTTGTACAGTCCATACAACTAACGTGTACTTCATGGGCTAAGTACAAGAGAAATCAGATACGGGTATCAAGTGGACAGGGTCTACCGGTAGGCAGCGTCCCGGCACCCGCTGCTTCCGGAGTGCAAATTAAACCGACGTCGTACCGGAAACATCGGAGACTCAATAACAGCTCTGATATTTTACATACGGCGAGAGCTTTTCCCGAGGAAGACGAAGCGTCTTCGCGGCACGTTATGTTTTTATTCGGGACGTGAGAAACTTCGAGTAAAATATCTTAATTTACCGGAAGTCTCATTTATTGCCGGTGGATTTCCCGGCTGCGAATGACTCACCGCTACGGAAACCGGAAGAGACCAAACGGAAGAGCTCCGGCGAGTTCGTCAGACTTCGCTATACCGGGGATACTTGCATATCCTAGGAAGCGCCACTTCGGTACTTTGCCACTTCGCCACCTCGATCATCCGCCGGATCGTAAAATCTTATGAGATTGCGAGGTGCCTAGCTCATTCCCACTGAGGATCCCCCTGAATTCTCCTCGGTCCAACGTCCGACGGAGATCAGCAGAGGAGGGTCTTGGCTCCTTTCCTCTACGTACACAGAACCTTCTGTACATCGGTGTGTATCCTTTTGGAATGATGAGTGCGACGAGCAACACGAAGCAACGGGGCAACGTCGGAAGGGAGGAAGCTAGAGATTTTATGTGAAAAGGTAAGAGAGGGAGCTCGGCAAAGATCCTATGGTTATGGGAATCCGTTATTCCGTTCTGTTACATTCGTTCCTACTTTTACGTCAGACCGTTTCCTTAGGAGGGAACCAGAGAAACGTGCCTTTTCTTATTTTATAGAAATTTAAAAATAATTTTTTCCTCCTTACCTCAAACAGGCTATAAATAATCTCAATAAAAATGCAAATTTCTATATATACACGTATATATTGCTTTTTTTAAATGAACTCTTCGATAATCTCAAGATGTCAAGCTTCCATCACTTATTGGCATCTGCCGCAAGCTTGCTCGACGGGGTTAACGAGAATCAAGGGTGGACGTCCCTGTGATTAGAGGGACGCGTCCAGATGGATAGACGGATAGATGAATGGATGCTTGGTTAATTTTCAATTAACCGTACCTACCCGAGCCAGATGAGAACATAGGTTATAGCTGGTTGGATTATCAGAAGCACGATCGGTGGGATCGGGGAGTAGCTGGCTGACTACCAATCCAGCATCGCTATTCCTGTCCTCGACACTGGCTGACTGGGCTGGTTTAGCTTTCCCTGCTTGCTGATCGAATTTCTGATTATGATCGGACATAACTTCACGCGTGCTGCACCCAATTAACCGAGTAGCCACTTCTGTCGCAATTTCCTATCCTTATCCACTTTTCAACCCTCACTTTCATTCTTCCTCGTAAGTTACCCGCCTTCTTTGTTATTCTCGTTCTCTTACCCCGGGTCATTGACTCCCTCGTCGGCTGGATGAATTCCGCGATTCCTTCTGTCCCGAACCCCTTCGCTCAATTTCCTCTTGTTTAGTGAACTCGAGCGCCTTCCTATCTCGTTAGTAACGGGATCTTTTCTCGGACAACCTAAGTTATTTCCTTCATTTTTTTTAACTAGAAATTGCGAGGGTCCCCCTCGTTAGCACAATTAATACCCTCCGCAGACCGGATCGCGATCTCCTCGATCGATCCTCAGCAGCTACGACAAGTCTGGATCCCCGTCCGCCTACGCGTCCTCTTTACTGGCTCGCTCATTCCTTTATTATTCATCGTCCTGTTCTTTGGCGTCGATGTGTTCCTCAACGCTGACACGTACCGTAGGCATTTACGAGAAGAATGGAATTCGTAATATGTCGACCAATTAAAAGTTTTAGCATTGACGAAGGTGGCCGGAAGTTCACGTAATTGGCTATCTGGCTAATATCTGTACTAGATAGGAAAACTGTGCCATTGTATAGAAATTTAGGAATTTATGCGAGCATATAGGTTAGCTATGTAACTGGGACTACGTACGTCACGCGTCTGAACGGTTTGATCCAATGAATTAAATAGATTATTACGTATATTAATCCGAGTGGTAGCTTGATATCGTGTTAGCATGGAATTCATTGATATTTATAAATTTTATTAATAAATATTATACTCTCTTTTTAATTTTTCACTATCCACTATTTCACGTATTCTTCGACTCGACAGAGACTCTCGTAGCCATACCTGGGATGCTGGTATTGAGGAAAATTTAATTATCGATGTCTCTTGGGATTACGTAATAGCGTGATAACCTTTTACTTCGACAGTCTTGTGAAATCTGTTCAAATTAGTTTCTTTGTTCAAAGGGAAATTCTGTCCGAGAATTAAATGCCAATCGGGCGTAGCGACGGCTGAAACTAAATACCTTGGTTCTTCTTCGGGTCTGATTCGAATATTTCTCTAGCGACGGGGTCAATGGAGGTCGCAACGAGATCGATATGAGGTATCGAAGAGAAGCTGCAATCTTCTTCTTAATTACTGTAACCGGGAATTACGTCTCACAATTGTTTTCCACGTTTAGCCAAGATGCGTGCGGCCCGCTGAATTTTCATTTAAAAATTGTTTTTCGCTAAAAAAAAGGTTTGCTATTAATTGACACCTCCTAATTGCTCGAGTCGCGAGACAGTAGCACGTAGCTTAATTGGCAGCTCTTAATTGCTGGAGTTTCAAGCTTAGAGAAATATTTTACAGTTTCAAGAGATATTCGCGACCACGCTCGTGACGTCATTGTCGTTGAATAATCAAGTGACGAAAAAAGAAAAAAGTATCGAAAACATCTCGCAATCAGGTTCGTATCTCGGGTGATTCGTCTTCCATGTAAAAAAAAAAGTTTCACTTAAATATGCTACGCTTGTAAGTGTCCGTCCGCAATTCGTATTCACGCTTCCATGGCGGCGCTATTTTTCATAAGTTTTTCGCAACTTCTCTGTATTCAATTTGCGTTGGCTCGCTTGGCTCCTTTGCCTGGGATGAGTTCAACTGCTGGTTGGCGTCTTGGCTCGCCATCCCGGGTCGTCTTCCTTCAGCTGCTCACGACCTCTCGACCTCCCGACTCCCTAATAGATGTAAAACGTATGCGGCGGCAGTTTTCCTTGGCGCTAACCTGAAGAAGAGAGGAACATGAGAGTGCCAGCGGAGGAGCACGTGTAGGAGGGTCGCCTGAGTCCCGTATGATCGGCTTCGAAAGGAGGAGCACGTGGAAGAAAGATGAGGAGGATCAGGATGAGAAGATTTCAAAGTAGAGGAGGGAATCCGCGCGGCTTCATTCATGGCAGTAGGCCAAGAGATACTGATATCACGTGGGTAGCATGCAATATTCTTTCACAAATTTTCTTTCCGTTTTGAGGCATTTTTCTTTGTACCAATTAATAATCGCGTTGTCTGATTTGATTATTTGTACCGGTAGAAAAGTTTGTCGTTGCCAATGATTTTTTTTCCAAGTAGGTGCGATAAATCAATGGGATCGATACAAAAATTATTTATTGCATTCGGCATAATACTATTGGCAATACGAGATTTTCTTGGTTTAAAATTTTTCATTTCCTGTTTCGTAAGATGTATTTGTATGGCGTTCGTATGTATCTTTTACTGCTGTTACTGATAATAATCTTTAATATCTTTCTTGCCTTGTATTATGTGCTTATAGATAAGTTCGGTAAATAGTACGTTAGAGTGTACACCGAAGAAAAGATTTAGCTGCTCTCTTTCTCTCTTCTACTTCTCTTAGTTCTTTCGCCTTCTTTATTTCTACTTGTATTCGCCTCGGTAAAACTTATCTTATTCGAAAGTTTCCATTACATCACATCGCATTGGTCCGCGCAGCTATAACCTCCCAAACTTTTTCCCAGCGATCCGCCTCAGTAATTGAACTTTAAAGCAACGAGTCCAGCGTAACGAGCCAAGTAACGAAGATTGTTATAGGGTTTAGGGAAGTCCCGAGGAGCAATCCGTTTCCCTCTTACCGACTTCCTTTTCTCGCCTATCCTTTTCCCTTTTTTTTTTAGTACTTTTTAATTTCTGCAAAACTATCCATTCTCTTCATTTATTTCGCATTCGCGTACCAAAGCCTTGGCCATTTTTCACTGCATCCACATCCAGCAAAGGTAACGGAGCTGGATTTAAAATTTAAAAAATTTTATTATAATTAAACCTGAATTTTTAGGGTTTTTTTTCCTAGCAAGTAAGAGGAATATTTACAAAGAAGAGAAATTACCAACTTGGACCTTTTTTTTTGATATTTCACGTTTCCTTAATTAAGCCGTTTTAACTTCGCCTTCTACTATCCTTTTCCCTTCAATTTGCTGGTACACACTAATTTTGATTGAAAAATGACGAGCATCGAGAACCCTATTGAACAGGTTCACGTAAGGCTTATAAAGACTCGGCTGGATTTTATTTGTAGAGTTGCTAGAACACGCTGAAATAATATTTAGGATTAGTTAGAAGTGGAACAATCGCGAATCCTCCATCTGAATTTTCTTGCGGATTATGAGCTACGAATCGCTTCTCTGAAACTGAGTGATCAGCGATAAAGTAAGCAAAGTCGAAAATAAACCGAATGGTGTTTACATGTATATACGATTTACTCACAGAAAGCTAGATCGCTATCCTCACCATTGTGGTTTCCTACGAGGCGTCCATGTCGCCACGAAATTAATGGGCACAGAAACTCCAATGAGTTTCCGTTTCCGGCGTGGAAAATGCTTTGGCCAGACTATGGAATTACGCTTCTGGTTCCCCTTGCTTTAGGATTTCGCAGTTCGTTTCTCAGTTCCCAACACGTAGTTCACGGTTTCTCCGCCAGTCGAACGATCAGCTAGTGATTTTCAATGAAGAAATCTTCACGAAGCGACAGCGATATACCTATGTATACCCAGAGGTATTTCAGATCGTGAGCTTGTCAGTGTATCTTGACTAGAGGGAACATTTAAAATTGAGTGTCAAAGAGAGAGAGAGAGAAAGAGGTAGTAAGCAAGTGAGTATCATTCTGTTAAAGCGAGGGAGAAACTTGGGAAGGAATCCTTCTTTCTAGTTCTAACCTCTGCGCCATGACGTGTCGTCGTTGGTGATGCGTGAAACGCGCCGTGGCTTTCAAAGGGAATAGAAACAGTCCTCGAGGAGTTGGTGGCGTCAGTGATCTCTCAGTGTTCATTGTGTTCGTGTGTTCTCAGGGGGCGACTGAGAATACGGAAGAGTCCTACCGTGAAAGCGAACAGACCGAGATATCCAAGTTCGCGTAAAAGCAGCTTCAGACAAAGTTTACCCTAAAAGTAGATCCGTTCTTGCGGCCAACAGAACTGAAAACGTGTGTCGGTTCTCTTGAAATATCGTTAAAATCTCAGTCACTCCCTGTAGCGAGCACTTCCTTCTTCTCATACTTCAACCTATGAAAACTTAACTTTAAAGAACTTCAACTTCGACAAAACTGAATTTCATATACAAACGATTCGACTCCGTCGTCTGCTTGAATAATTTCTAGCAACTTTATTTTCTCGTGTCGATTCAGTGCCAATATCCCTATTTACTTTTACCAGGTTTCATGCGTAGTCGCTGTTAGTGTCCAATATCAAAGCGCGAGCAGAAATAATAATATTGCTTTTGGTGCGCCTAGTAAATTCACTTTCCGAAGGAAGACGTCGGATTATCGTGAGAAAAGCATTCTATCGAGAGGACGACAGTATGTTTTAGCGGTCCAGGAGGATTTTGCAGAAAACACTACTCCTTGGCTCCTGTCAGGTACTTTCGTATATATAACTAATAAAATTAAACTATAAAATTAACAAGCATCTCGTATTTATAAACCATCATATATCCTTCTTTAATTCGTTTCATACATTTATAATGAATTCGACATTTCATTAATAAAGAGCTTCGATATTAACATTTGAACAAGAGAATCTGTAAAAGCAATATCCATTATGTATGTACAGTGACTGATTTTTCGGATATATTTGGAAAATATATGCATCCATGTCGCGCAAAAATGCATACGTCAGACGCAGTCTACGACGCAAATAATTTAGAACCTAATGTACCATCCATTTACAATGAGCTTCGCTAAATTCGTTTGCTTCGATCTCATTCCCTACTGATATAACTTTATAGAAATATAAAAAGTATCTTCGAAATATGGGATATCGATATTTTTATTAAACACAGTTTTACCTGCCTGTATTTCACCACGGATTAATACGTTTTTGTTAACGTGAAAAAGCTTGATGCCCTTTCAATGAAAAAATGGTTATTCAAAAGTATTATTTTTATAATATATACGTATATACACGAATGATAAATCCTTTAGGGGTCCCTCTATTTCTGTGGTACACATAAATTCTCTCTCTCTCTCTCTCTCTCTCTCCATCTAAATCTGTCTTTCCCAGTTCCACTCTTCCTGATCATCCTGCTCAACAGCCGAGGTGGGATTACGATTCAATCCGCGAAACGACAAAAATATCTAGCTCCTGTTGAGCGAGTGGCAATTGATCGTTCAAGCTTCAAGAAAGGGATGATGGGATGAAGAAACGTCGTGCCAGAGGCACTGGCATTTTCGGCGGTGACAGTGACGCCGATACTGATGTAGAAAGCTGTACCGATGCCGTTCACCACTCACCCCACCTTAGTCTTAATCTTACTTTTATCCATAGCACAGGGCGCACTCTTAACCTCACTAGTATTTTCATTCTTGCCTTTCTTCATCGGCTTCACCCAAGAAAGCTTCACGGATCTAACCCCAAAGTGTGTAAGAGATCTTTTATTCTCGAAGCTTCAGCAGTGCGTGGGATGATAGATGCTTGTAGTACCTGGTAAAAAGAAAATGAGTGCTAGTAAATATCAATGAAGGTACTGCGGTTTCATCTTGAATAGATAGTGATTTATTATTATTACTCTTTAATCACTAGATAGGTAATAAAATATCCCTAGGACTTGAACGACTCTCGTTATCACTGGATGGCAGTCAATACCACAGTTATGGAAGTGATAATGGATACGAAAGAGGTATTCGTAAAACGGAATATGAGAATCAAGAATCGAGGGGTCGGCGCTGAATTTCCGGTTAGGATCGATCGATCGCAGTAAGAGGAGACCGTTGTAGGAGGTTAGGGTGGCGTCGAGACGATTATGGGCGAGAAAATAAGAGCCGGGGGCGATGGTGACGCCAACGGGGAATACGAGGACCAACAGAGGATTCGAAGGAAGAGATGGCTTATCGGAGTCCAATTTTGCAAAAAGCATTTCTTTATCTGGACTAATGTTTCGGGACGGGAGTCTGGTTCGCCGGGCGTCGCGACGTCACTCGAAAATTCTCAAGCCGCGCGATACACGTGTCAAAATCACTCAAGAAGTTTAACCACGAAAGAGGCAAAATAGATCGCGATGTCTTGTTGCCTGTTCGGTATACGAATATATTTATTTACTTACTTCCTGTTCTCCTTCCTTACGTTCTTTCCTTCTTAATTTTTTTCCGTGACGAAGCCCCCTTGTTTTTTTTTTAGTTCTCCCAACACCGAAGTACCAAAATATACCAGATCTCACGTACTTCACCTATCCTTGTCCGGTCCGTTCATAATACACGCCACTGTGTGTACCTTCCATATTTTTGTGCTTCTCTCTCTTTTACTTCCTCACGTTCGCTCCTCTCACTCTCTATATCGTCCCACTATTTCATCTCGTTTCGTTTGGTTCGACTCGGTCGAATACACTACGGTACAGAGAGGATGGAGTGCTGCGCAAATTTCGAAGCAACGTTCGCACGAGGCAAGTGCCGTGTAGAAGAGCGAGATAAAAAATATAGAGAAGGAAAAGGGAAAAAGAAGCCGTGGTACAAAAGACACGGGACACCGAATACGGGGCAGCAGTTTATTTTCCTCAGAGGGAGCATTTCAATGGGATGATGCGAAAGGGACGGATATGAGGGTATCGGTCAATTGTTACCGAGACGATGTTCATGCGTATTTATATTTGCTGTAGCTTTCTTACATAATTCCTTTACGATGACAGAAGAACCAAAAAGACGCGTTAACCTCTGACTTCTTTAGACGCATTCGGCAGATTTTAATTTCTTACCTCTTTAACCTCATCGAGACAGCACTCGGTACTGCTTGATTGCCGCAATCATAGAAATAAGCATTCGACATCCCTTTCACGTTTTCTCGTTGCTTCTTTTTCTCTAGATTTCTCAGAAGCAACTTACCACATCGCTGATCCAGAACACCTGGTACCTTTCCAGCGGTCTTAAATCACCTTTGCACGATTCTTTTCTTTCGAGGTTACGTCCATTTTGTACGATCGTACTGCGTGAGGTTGTAAGAGTCATCGATTCGAGCAATTAATTTATCAGTATTACTTCTAGCACATCGACGAAAATAATTTATCTGAAAGTTCGAAAGGCAACGCTTAGAACATTATAGAAATGCAACTGTGTGTGCGGGGAATATCGAGAAAGTACCAAGCAGTGGAAACTAACGTGAAAGCGAAGTTCGTTCTTGTGCCGGTAGATGGCGAACGTTGGAACTCGCAGGACTTTGTGCGTCAGCCCGATTGCCGTGGCAAAGTGGAAGGAGGCTGAAATTTCTATCCTTCATCAATTCGCAAGAAAGTTGCGAATAGTCTGTTGAGTAGTCTCGATGCGCTGCGTTACCTTGTGCGCCAATTTCATTTGGTGTAACGTCGCGTGGCGCTGGCGAAGTAGAAATCAGATTTAACGGGAAATTGAAGAACGTATTTGGATCCTCGCCAAGAAGTTGAGAAAGAGAGAGACAGAAAGTGGGATAAAAGGAAAAAGGCAAAGGGTAACCCGAAAGCGAAGCAGAGACTGAGCGAGAGAGAGAGAGAGAGAGAGACCCATTGGAATGGCGGTACAATCTCCAGAATATTTGACATGAAACGTAGTGGCTGCTCTCCGTACAATTAACCCCGACCCTCTGAATATCTACAACCCGCCGCCATTTCCATTTTGCAAATAGCACTTCCTGTTATCTTTTTATTTATTATTTGAACATTATTTATTATTTATCTTTCTCAGGGTCCAAGCGGCTGCAGCAACTGGGACAGCAGTACCGTGCTGGAAAGATATAGAGTGGAATGGTACGTGCTGGGATGCTGCACGTTTTGTCGAACCACATTACGAACACTGGATACAGGGAATCAGTGAAGAGACTGAATGGCGGAAGAAGAGAACAGGAAGAGAGAGAGAGAGAGAGAGAGAGAGAAGGAGAAGAGGGCTAATACCGTGCCATCTATGTAGGAAAAGGAATTGAGAATATATATATATATACCCTCAGAATTGGTTAACGATTGCGGAGAATCCTCCGAGTGCAAGAATGGCGTTATTTACGAGGAATCTCCTGGGACACCTTCGATTGCAACACGTCACGGATTAACTGCTCTCGAATCTTTCGGGCCCTTTGCTCCCTGGCCACACGGTTCTCGTTATCAGCCGAATATTCCTGATCTTCCCTCAGGTCTTTGGATACGCGTGCTTCATGTTTCGATGGCGGATATCATTGGGCCTAAGCAAGATTAATCGAGGAAATTGATCAGGTCAATAAATTACGAGAATGCAATTTCATATCAACACGTTTATTTGGGTTATGCAATAGGCGTATATCCATAATTATTGTAAATACACGTATATGGTCGTCTTGAGTAAATCGTACAGGCGATCATCTCTAAAGATCGTACATTCGAAAGTTCAAATCGATGCATCCTGACCAGGATGGGAGCTGAAAGTTCGGCTCTTATTCGGTCGAATTACCGAAGATACCCGATCGTAAGCGTCGCGAGGACGAATACGCGGTTGCCGCACAAAAAGGAAAAATTGAAAAACTCGAGAACATTCAAAGACTGAGGGAGAAACAATTGATCGGCAAGAAGGATCGAGCCGTGATGGGGAGGCGTCGCGACGCCTCGCGCCGTTACCGCATTATGCAAGTGCCCCCGCTGGTTCGCAAGGCGTTCCTTTTTATTTTTTAAATATATCATATGAAAATGGAAAGACTGCCGACGCCTTCTTTTAAATGCGTCGCGACGCTACCCCCACTCATTCATTCTCATAATCCATCCAATTTCTCATTTGGCAGGGGCGCCATTATCTTTTACACACGCAGACACACATTAACGTACTCCCGCTTACATTCGATGCAGATGCATTCGCAAGCACACACGACTGATATATATGTATATATATATCTCTTTTCTATATGTATATACATATAGATATATATATATCTTCTTGTATATTTATATATTAATTTTTCTTTATCTAATCACGAGAGTTCAATTCACCTTATGCAAGAGTGTACTTTGAAAAAATATCGCAGCTGTACATCGGTATATGTTACATGGATGAGTATTTTTTTTTGTTCGGGGGAGGGACTGGGGAGGAAGGGTGGATAAATCACGTTTCCTTTCGGGCCACGCTTGAGAAAGCCTGGGTATATCCAGCTTTGAATTAATTGGAACTTCTGAACGTATATCAGACAGAGAGTAGATATTCCTGAAAGCAGCGTAGAGTTGCTAAAAGCATCCGTACGATGATTATCGGGACGTTCTTCGCAAATGGTGGAAAAGTCCATTGACCGTTCAGTATAATAGAATTTCTCGAGGTATTTACAAAATTTACAAGTTCGATGACTGATCGGATCCCCTTTGCGTCTCTAACTCTTATTCACAATGAATTATCTATGTATATATATATATATTTTTTGGCTTACCGCCTGGGACCGAAAATTTCAGTCACAATTCTAATATCATTTATCTCCAGCCGTGGCACAATTTATCATTTTAATTCATCCACGTACAGAGATTTCGCGTATATTCATATTTGACTCCATTCGAATAAATCATTTATCAATCATTATATACAATATTTCGTTAAAGTAGTAACGAGATCGAAGGAAGGAGTCTTTATGGAAGGATACAAAAATCAGTGATTTATTCATCCCCTCGTTGTATTTACTTGAAATTGTTCCTTCAATCGTCCCTTCGATCGCGTCCCCTAATCAATCTAAAATTATTGATATTAGGAGACCACGGCACCGGCGCAAAACATGCTGAGGTTGAACGGGTGGAAGCAAGTATACGGTGAGGAAGCGATAAGGGAGAGAAGGGTAGAGGAGGAAAGTGGATAAGGGACGAAGGTAGGGAAGAAAGTAGAGACGAATGGGAGTCAAATGGAAAGGAAGTTTTCAAGAAAGCCCTAGGGCGAGAGGTCCCGTGTATATGTATATATATATATATATATATCTGTAACTTAATGAGCGAGAACTAAGGAAGGGTTGATAGGGATTATGAGGTGTAAATAAGGCGCAGGGTACAGAGAAGGGTGTGCAGAGCATAGAGGGGTTAAAAACGGAGCGAAGAGGTCTGTTCGACGCGACAATCAGACGTAGTACTCGTTGACTTTGAGCGCGTCGGATTCCCTCCCCTATACGCAGCTCTCTTGCGTTGAGATTAGGGGTGTGCGAACAGTGACGACTTCCCGTGGATGGTGAAGCTGTTGCTTGCCGAGGGAGCCTCCGGATATATTTGAGTCCTGGGAGTACGCCTCTGAGAGGATGGATCCGCTCGTTAAGGTCGTTGCAGTGGTGGGCGACGGCACGACGCCGGCGTCGTTCAAAGCTGGTTTCGCGTTGTGGTCTATGCACGCGTAGACAGTCGCTTCCTTCGGGAAGAGTCTTCCGCTGGATATGCTTCCGCAATTTCCGGTACCGCTGATGCTCCCTCCGCCTATTATCACACCCAGACCGCCACCGTGTCCCGAGAGCGGGGCTAGGCCACCCACCTTCGAATCCGCTCCCGCAGAAAGGGTTGTCGGCCGGGCCAGACACAGTTCAGCGTAGGTCACTTCACCACTTGACAGCTGAAACGAGGAAATTGGGATGGTCCCGAGAATCTTGGAACGCAGCTAGATTGTCTTTTCGAGGAGGAGGACTCTTTGGTGGCGTCGGGAATCTAGGAGCATGGGATCTAAATTGAACAGTAAGAGAATCATCGGATCGGAAAGGATGCTGAACTCACCGGCAAGGTAGGATAGTTGGTATAGTCGGCATGTGGATAGGCCGGTAGTCCTTGATGAAGATGTTGATGATGACGATGATGATGATTGGGTTGATGAAGTGATAGGGATGTTCCGAGAGCCGTTGAAAGGGCGTCAGGAGTGCTCTGTCCAGCGAGCGGCGTCCCCGCTGTCGACCCCGTCAGCTGGTAATCTGAATCTTTTGATGAAACAATCGGATCGCTCGATACCCTGAACTTTCTCTCTCTTCTCCGTAAACGCTAAATCCTGGACGTACCTTTGTTAGTGGGAACGACGTCGGGGTTCCTATCGTCGGCATCGTACAGATCCTCGGCGGTAGGTGCACTGACCTTCTTCAGAGGTAGATCATCGGGTCTACCCGCCTTACGATTACTCCTCATCTTAAGGGCTCCCAGGATGGTTGTCGTCACGAGCAAGAGCGCCGTCACGACGCCTATCAGCACCCCCAGCAATGGAGTTATCTCAAAGGGCACAGGACTCCCTGTAGACAGAATCCTTGCTGCCTTTTTCCCAAACTTCATCCCCCGTCATTAACCCACACCCCTCCCCTCTGTCCTATCAGATTCTAAATCTCATTCGGTTCGCGAATTTAGTAATCTATCCAAAGTCATGTTTACACGTCAAAACACAGACTTCAAGTTGAACCGAATGAACTTACCCGTCTGCTTCTCAGCAATCTTCAGAGTGAACCCTTCCAGAAGCGTAGGATCGCTCCTACCCTTGGCATTCACCGCATATAGCACCATGTTAAGAACCTTGCCAGGTTCAAGACCTCGAACAGTGAAGGAAGCAGCAGCATTTTCCCGCGAGGTGACATTAGCCTGAAGCAGAGCAGTGTGCTGATCGAAGACCTCAAGAAGGAAGTGCTGAGGTTGACCTCCATCGAATCCAGCCGTACATGCGACCGACAGGGAGTCGGTCGTCTGATTGGTCAGAGTGCAATTGTACGGAGATTCAGGTTTTCCTACAAACATAGGCGAGCAAAGTCTGAGTCTTCCTTCTCCGATCTCCACGTAGATTGCCGCCCGGTTCCTCACGGTATCGTTATATCTTTCAGATCCATCTATATCGCGCGATACGACAGAAGAAACTGTTTACCGGCTGGTATGATGTGAAATACGCAAGCATTCTTCTGCTGTCCAGCCGTATTGCTGGCCCAGCAGAGTACGGTGCCGTAGTCCATTTCCGTGACGGGTCTATAGGTAAGGACGCTCTGGGTGTGACGGGTCGAACTCTTGTATCGCGCCTGCGGTACATCGAC
Source organism: Trachelus iudaicus (assembly GCA_030142595.1). Lineage (NCBI taxonomy): Eukaryota > Metazoa > Arthropoda > Insecta > Hymenoptera > Cephidae > Trachelus > Trachelus iudaicus. Next base: position 1,236,808 of record JARQTH010000063.1, read on the forward strand.
CATTTCCTCGGTGTTGTTAAACGCCCAGCGGAAGCTGTCCGGCGGTGGATACGCTTCGACCTGGCAAATGATCCTGGCATCTTCGTGTCTAGCTACACCGTAGATCCTCTTCTGATCGGACACGCAGATCGGTTTGTCTGCAATAACGATCCACTTTACATCCGGTGCTTCGCCAGTTTGATGCTATACACCAGTTTCTAATATCCCACCCATAAAGCGTTAGCGACGTCGTTCGCGCTAATGGTACTCACACATGATCTTGAGCTCAACGCTATTGCTGTAGCCATCCCCTTCTGTGTTACTGGCGATGCAGGTGTAATTTCCAGCCTGGGATCTGCTCACGTTCCTTAAGGCTAGGTCGTACTGTTGCACTATGACCCCGTCCTTCGCTTTGTTCTGTATCACATTACCCTACCACGGAACCACAATGATCAGTCTCCTAGGAACTGTTTAGAGGATGTAATAGGTATCAGGACTATCCTGAACTCACATTGTGTCTCCAGACGACTTTATACGGCCACGGGTTCGCAAGAACTTTGCACTCGAAGTAAACGTCATCGCCTTCTTCTATGTCGTCAGGATTCATATTAGAGCCCAGTTCGAGATGCAGTATAGGAACGACTGTAATGCAAACGTGTCAGAGGTCAGTATCAATTATAAAAGAAAGAAAGAAAAACAGATAATTTCAATATTCAACAATCCTATCACTTATAGTTATCATTAATATTCATATAATTCATACGTTGCAAGGTACAAAGCTTCGTTCAAAAGACAGCCTGACTACCTACACCAGACGTTAAGCTTCCAAGTGTCTTCCTCGACGCCGTCGCGCACGCGGCTGTTCTCAGCCCGACACGTCAGCACCTTATCGTGATCCAGCAGCGTCGGCTTAAGCGTCAAGGTGGACGTCGTCATGTTGCCATCTTGCGATACCTGAAATCATCCTCGTAGTGAAAAAGAAGGAAGACCGGTTCCGCCTCTCCCACGGCCTTATGCCGCGTGCACAATGGCGTCTGCGACGACGGAATTTCGGATCGCAAGGATTTTGAGGAACCGTACCGAGACTGGTCCCAATTCCTGGCAATAAATAAACCGCGCTAGGACGGGGGAAGAAGTGGGCCGAATTCGTAGGTGGGGGCGGGGGGATCGATGAAGCCGCGTGTCTCGACTTCATTCCCCGCCGATATCATGACGTACTGCCAGTTATCGCTCGACTCAATATCGGCTTTCGCTCGCGACGATCTCTCTTGAGCACGCCACAAGATTATTATTTGTGGCTCCTACCCTTTTTCCTTCTTCCTTCGCTCCTCTCTTACCTTCCTCTTTCATCCTCCCGATCGATCTCCACCGTCCTTGCTCCTACCGGCGTTTCTCATTGTCAGACTGACCGAGCGACGCTGGCTCCAAGCGAGAAACGGAGGAAGGAGAAATGGAAGAGAATCGAAGAAGGTCACGTGAGAGACGATAAGGGGTCAGGATGGGGCCGAGGGTTCTGGCACAAAGGGATTCCTTGGTGAGCTTGAGGGCTCGTGCGGGGCTGTCCTGTAATTACGTCTTGGCGTGTCAGGATGCTAATGTGTACGATGTAAATACCCGATAGGTACGTTAATTTCTGCGACTTCAGCGAACCGAATGTCCCTTCGAACATTGAATGGTCAGATCGAAAGGGAGTGCACGGGGGGTAACCTTATATTTTCTCTGATTGTGGATACCGCTCTCTTTTCATTCTGATACGCGCCACTGTATTAGGCGAATTGTACCTGTAGTTGGCAAAGACTCTCAAGCCCAATTTCATACATACAAACTGTTTTGACATACGCGCATATGGTTTCGAGTCGGTCCCAGTGATAATCATAAAATTAGAGAAATTAGCTTTACCTCCACAGTAAAGTTGTCCAGCCTCTTCCCGTCCAAGTACCAAAAGAGTTTGGCTGGGGGTCTCGAGCCCGCTGTCATGCAGGCAATCTCGTACTTCCGGTCTGCACTCAGAGGCGCGTGCTCGCTGCTCAGTATGGAGACAGTCAGCGGTCGCACTGAAATTTATAAATTTAATTAAACAAAGGTTCGTTCCGTGCCTCGTAAATTATATACATGTCTTTCATCTTTTTCTCAATAACCGCGTCGACTCGTATACCCAACTAATTATCATCGGTCACATTCGTTCGTCCGCGTCGCGGTTTATCACTTGGCTAATCATTGGACCTGAATATCCACTGGATGCTACTTCATTACCGGCCTACCACCGAGACCCAACTAATCCGACAAAATAGCCGTCAATGTGACGAGTGTTCAAGGTTCACCAACAGACTCATTCGTGGCTTCTGTGGGTCGACAGTCGGACAGTGACAATTCCGACCGTTGGGATGCTGATAATTAATTATAAGCTCGTCACTTTTCATAATTGAAAGTACACCGATCATCGAGCATGATGCTCAAGTAGGTAGCATAAGCATTTCAATTCAGCATTTATTTTTTTATTTTTTATCACCTCTTCGTCTTCTTTTCTCACTCTCCCTCTCTCTCTCTCTCTCTCTCTCTCTCAGTTTGAAGTTCAACTCTTCTCCGTCTCTCTCGCTTAAACGGTCAAATATACATTTGGCTAACCTGATTTTCCCGACATTCCTAGGTCGCTGAGATTCGCGAGTTTTGCCCGGCTCGCAAGTAGCCGTCCCAAACACACCATCCGAGTCCTTATAACTGTTTCTACGGCCATTGTTGCATTCAGCATATATACATACATATACATATATATATATATATATAGGGCTTGCTGTACTGGCAGTGCTCTCACACAAGACTCACTCGACTCCGAGAGAGAGAGTCTGAGAGGGCTCTCTTAGCAGCTTCAAAAACACTGTCTCCCCGTATACAATCAACTTCCACCCTTGAGAAGTTCAAGTGGTACATTCTCTTTCTCTTTCTCTCTCTCTCTCTCTCTCTCCCCTTTCACCTTCTATACGTAATTTCTCCTCCTTTCTCTTCCATTCCCGTTGTCCCCTTTTCTTTTAGTCCCTTCGGGATATCAACCGGTTATTCAGCTCTCTCGCCAGTGTCCACTGCCTTACGGACTTAAAGCATCTCCGCAGCTTTATTCTGGTTTCAAATTTTTTTTCCCCCCCCCCTCGACGCTATTATCTTTTATCTGCGAACTTCCGAGTATTTGCAAAGTATTTGCACTTCCGAGTATATCCACATTTAAGTGTTCGCGAAATTGTCGGTGGATCGTGAAGGAGGGAAAGATTTTGCATTGAAGAAAAAAGAGAATGATGCAGGAGTACGAGGATATAGAAATAGTGAAGGTTGCTAAAACAAAGGAGAGAGAGAGAGAGAGAGAGAGAAAAAGTTTTGAGAAATGAGAAATGAAAGGTAAATTAGTAGGTAGTAAGGTTGGGATTGCTGGGTCGCTCTCTAAATCAGCCCGAACGTTACCCAATTTTCCTCGCCGATTCCATTAACAGCCAACTGCCCTCTAATTAGTCAGGCTCGATTAGTTTGTTGGGTGGGTGGGTAGTTAAGTGGGCCCTCTGCACTTTCCTTCCTTGGTACACTAATTCTCAAATTCCATTTCATTTTGGCGATAATTCGTACGGATTTCTCATCTTCCCCCCCCCCTCCCTTCCCCCTTTCGCTATTCCTTCTTTCTCCTGGTGACAATCGCAACAGTCCCTCAAGTAAAAGGCGCGTCCGACCCATTGCAATGGCAAAAGAATAAATTAATAGAGGCATCGGAGGCGCCTGGTGCTTTACCGGCTAAGAGCTGTCTGCCGGCATTGTTTCTCTCTGAGCAAATAGCAGAGGGGACGTACCAAAGATATAAAGATAAGAAAGAGAAATAGCAACCGGGAACAAGAGAGTATAATGGAAGCGAACGGTACAAGACCGATAAGCGATAGAAAGTCCAAAGAAGAGGAGGAAAGGGGTGCAGGTTAGCCAAGGAGGAGGAATGGCGCGCGTTCACCGACTTCCTCAACTCGCTGCCGGAGTTCCTCGAGCTGGTCGAGGAGCTGTTCCGTGGTAGCAGACACATAAGACAGCATTCCGATAATTCCGCGGACTGCACCCTCGAATTTATGAGGTTTAATCCTTTGCGGAATCCGGGCAGCCCAGAGCCGTAGCGAAGCTCGAGGGTCGGTTGATGGTGCACGGTTGGATGACGTGGAGGAAGGGGAGGGTGTTACCGGAGGGCTTTTATGACCGAGCAAGTAGGAGTCGGTGATAGTCGGATAGGACTTCCGGTTCCACAATACCCAGAGGAAACTAGAGACAAGGATGCATATACATATATGTATATGAACATAATGCATGAAGGTAAGACACCGGTAGAACGTCACCTGAGAGTCTCTCGAATATCTTCTCTCTCGGGTCTAGATTACCACTAGCCACACTGGATTGCAACCCTTTCCTAAGACTCAAGTATCATCCCCCTTCGTTCGCACCCGTCCGACAGTCGGCTTATCCGTTGCAACTTTGCGTGGAATTTAATAAAAATCCAAAAGCTTTTCCTTGTGCTTCGGAGAAGGGGTAAGAGGGGGATCCTCCCTAGCGTTGCTCACCATTACCAGGAAAATTATGCATCGACCTTCCCTTGCCCCCTTGCGTCTCTGCACTACTTTTATTCTCTCCCCTCTCTCTCTCTCTCTCTCTCTCTCTCTCTCTCTCTCTCTCTCTCTCTCTCTCTCTCTCTCTCTCTCTCTCTCTCCCACCCGCAAGCACTCGTCCTCTCGTTCTCGTTCTCATTCTCTCGGCCCTCGACCAACCAGCACGACTGACGAAGGTAGCTGGTAGCGGCACGCCAGCCGCCTTTCCACTCCGCTCTCCGGTTTTCCAGTTTCCCGAGGCCGGTTGGCAGGTAGAGTGTGCGGGAGGGAGGGGCAGGAGTGCCGAGTATAAATACTTCCCTTGCCTCGGTATCCGGGGTTCGTTTGTTCTCGACAACGGAGATTTTCGCTTTGCTGCCAGTTATAACCGCATTCCGTTGCGTTTTAAGGGGGGTTAGGGCTCCTCAGAGGGATGATATACAGCTTCCAGTAGCGGCTCAGAGTGATTGCGCGACGCTTACGATAATCATTAGTAATTTAATCGCTGAAAATTTTCATCTTATTTCGATTCGCATTGTCCCCGCATTCTCTATTGCTACTCCTTGCCACGCACAACCCTTTCCCGACTTTCAGTTTGCATACCATCGGGCTTCCTTGTCTGTGGTCTTCTTTACCGAGTAAACATACGCCGGGTCAGAGGCCACGGGTTCGAGGAACTGACGACGTCACAGACCGGAGAACGCGGCGATAGGCTTAAATAATTCAAGAACTCGAAATTAAATCTCATCAAGTACTAACGATGCATCTCGATGGCAACGGAAGCGGAGAGTGGCTGACTGATGTTGTTGTTGGAAGCCTGACAAGTGAAGACTGCGTGGAGATCGGACCTCGACAATTTCGAGACTACCAATATGTTCCTTCGTAACGCTGGAAATTCACCAGGACCGTCCTTGGACTCCAGCAGAGTCTCCCCTCGCCACCACAGGACCGTAGGTTCGGGCCGTCCTAAAAGAAAAATGTACAAACACTTTTTCATGCCACTTCAAACCTGTCGATACACCCTAATTTCCGTTTCCCATCAATTTTCCCTTCAACCGTATCTACATGTACCTGAAAACCCAGTCAAAAAAAACGATTATATTCAATTGTATAAAATTATATCGTTACGTCTGATCGGATAGAGACGAATTTGGAATTTGATTATACGTATGATCTTTTTCCCCTGGACACTGTGCATAAACACTGCTGTTATTTTACATACGTCAAATAAATATACGATGTTCGTACGTATTAGCATATATATATATACACACACAGACACAGGACGCTTGCCCAGATGCCCTTCAGTCCTTCAGAACCGTGGGTATAATCGATTCGTCATATCGACAGTACACACGGTCGCAATTTATAGCTTCGAGCTACGAGCAAGCATACCAGAGCCGTTTCAACAGAATGGCTAACTGACAAGGAATCTATCATTCACAACGTGCATAGCGTGTGCTACTAATTTTTCTACGTATCCAGCAAAAAGCCTTCGCTTCGTCGTTGAACAAGAGTTCCTTTACAAAGAGAATTTTTTATGTAGCATAAAAATAATCCGTGCGACGATCAAAACTCCACAGAGACGCACACAAAAGCATGGGTTACGCATAGCGAAAAAAAAAAAAAAATGTATTCAAAGAAAAAGTGTGAATGGGTATCAATCGTAAAAGATAATGATAATATTACCTCCGGATACGAGACACGTGAGTCGCATGTCGCCATCCTCCTCGTAAGGTCCGGCGACTGTCGGCACGGTTTTACCCCGCTCGTCGATGATGTTGGGTTTGTGCGGAGGAACTGCAATCAGACGTGAACTATTCCCTAGAGTCTGTACACGGTGCCTGCCGTCCTATTTGGTTTACCCAATTCCTGGTACTGCGCGTCCAACGCGCCACAGTCACTACCGTGTAACGAAGCGATAATCGAACGATCGCGATTGATTTGAAACAGTAACAAGTGTCCGTGACGATGATTGCGCGTGCAGCGCTTTGAGACGGGGCTAATGACTAATGACCCTCGTAGCAGGTGGGCGGAGGTACTGGTTCAAGATAGTCCGAGTGCGCCTTCAAGTGGACGGGGATGGAGAAGCGGAACGCTACAGGATGCTGCAATTGGCATATATGTGTGTACATATATATATATATATATATTTATATACATACACGGAAGGTCTCTGAAGTAAAAGTGGATGCAGAGGTCGCGTCATAGACTAAAGTAGAACCGAGTGGCGAAGCGAGGAAAAGCAATTGGACAGAGCGAAGGAGGTCGAGAGGGAGCGAGGTTGGTTAGCGAGGCCGAGGATCGTGCGGTATGCAGAATCCTTTTTGAGGTTAGAATTTCTTTGAATCGGTCCAAGTCGTTGCTGGCTAGAGAAGCGATCGATGGGTTCGATCGTAGCAGTGATTGTGTTAATGTCTGTAATTTGAGGAGAGAGGAGGGCGGGGGGGGGGCCGCGAATGGTAAATCCAGCACGTAGCACGTATTACGGTCGCGTGAGGACGGGAAATTATGGAAAACAAAGGCGAGTGAAGTACGCGAGAAAATTGTACAAGTTGGAAAGCACGAAGGATGCTGAAACACAATTGACATCGCGGAGTGACTGCTGTCGCGGTGACCTATAGCTAGTGGATTCTGGATTGTATCGGTCGGAGAACTTCCGGTTCTGTCAGTGTGCCAATGTGAATCGTTGAACACGTGACTGTAAAACGTATCGATATTCGTGTGTGTGTGTGTGTGTGTACATTGACGAGTCACGTGTATGAGTGATGGGCAACGGAGGGGGAGAGGGGAAAGCATGGCCAGTGGCGCAATGCCGAGAAAAAGCTTGAACGCCGTCGGGTTCACCCTCGTGTCCTGGCATTCACCCTTGGCTCTCTCTTTCTCTTCCCCTCGTTCCCTGATCATCCACCCCCCCCCCCCACCCCCAACTCAAAGCGCTCATTTGAACGTTCGAGAACTCGCGATGGGAAAATAAGTTGTGCTTTCTATCGGATGAATGGTGAAGGTAGGGACTCTTCGGCAATCTTTTAAGTGCGTTTACGCTCGACGGTTTGATTGATCCGAGGTGAGACGGTTGGGTGAGATCATTTCTTCAGCCATTGGTATGGCCAATAAAATAAAAATAAAAGGGAACCAGTATCGATCCTCCCCCTCTTTCGAGATTACAGTACGCCGAGGCAAGCACGATTCAAGAATCGAATATCGAAAATCCACGATAAGAAAATCGAGGCGAAAGGCTCGCACGAGGTGGAGGGCCGTCCTCGTCCGTTCTAAGGCCACGAGGTAGAGCGCGAAGTAGGAGCCGTTCAAGGATGACGAACCAGCGTGGGATTCGGCGAGGCCAGCCGGGGCGAAGAAAGGCGCGCCTACCTCAACGAGCAACGAAGGGTAACTGTCGTCCGTCGCGGGACTCAATGTCTCGGAAAGCTGTTATGGCTTCTGTTTTTATTTATTTATTTTCTTACACACTTTTCTCATTCCTTCCTGGAAATGGGATAAAATTTCGCGCGTCGGGTCTTTAGCCCTTAAATAGGGTAGCCAAGCTCGGTTCCCCACTGCTCGTCACGTAACGAAAGAAAACGGCTGTTATCGTACACATCGTGTACACGTAACCCTGTAAACCGCATATCGCGATCCTACTTTGCGGTCCACGTGCGTACCAGGCGTTGGGGCAGATCTATACGTGCCGATGAAGGTGGGTATCCGTATGCGCGGGAAAGGGAGAGTACTCACCGACGACGGTCAGGTGAATCCTGGAATTGCGGGTGGGGCTCTTGGTGAAATCGACCCGGCACCGGTACTCGCCCTCGTCCCGCTCCTCGACGTGGTCGATGTTCAGGGCGGCCGGTTCCGTGACCGTGCTGAAGTACGCTCGCTCGTTCAGGTACTCCTTGTCCTTCCAGTGAGAAGACTGCTCGGAGTGTTTTCCCCTCATGTCGTAACTGAAACACGCGCGTCGTAGGCGTACGCCCACATTTTATTCGTCTGCCCGGTACTACGGCGTCTTCGTCGGCACCTCTTTAGTGCCGACGTTCACGTCGGTGGAAGAAGGAAAGAAAGAAAGTGGAACGAACGGAACGAAGGAAAAGCAAAGGACATTACCCGAAGGAGGTTGGATTAAAAATCTCGAGATTTAAGATGTCACATTTTATTTTTATCCTCGAATTAGACTTACTTCCGGTTCTCGAAATCACAATGGTCATTCCAGTGCATTCACCCTGCTGGTACCTTAAGGGTAACTCCCAACTACAACCACCCGTACCGTCCATATCTTCCCGCCCACGTTCCCAACCACCTAATCCCATCCTGACCTATACAGAACAGGCTGGGGGGTCATGTATAGCGAATTAGCGAACAGGGTTGGTCGTTACTTTGTTAACCTTGTTACAAAGGTAGTCATTCGACGTCCTTTGTATTGACCTTAGGAGAAGTTAATCGCTGTCGACGAGTCATTTCCTTTGTCAGGAATCAACGGTATCCCGTTACGCCCGATACCTGTGCACCGAGTAGGCCTAGGAATCTTTGTGTATCCAAATGATCCTACGTAGATAAAGCGTATCAACACGAACTTCGACCGAAGTCAGGCCCCCGCTCAACCTACTTTACTTTTATCCATATGCATGCACACTCAACTTTCCTGAGCTTCGCTCGTCGCTACTCGGCCTCACGTGGCTCCATCTCGCGTCAGGCAATCCGTGTAGCTCAGCGCTTCTCGAAGGTGGGTTAGACTTTAGTGAAACTTTCGTATACGAGCTATTCCATATAGATTCTGTTTTCGGGTTGTTCCGTGTACGCGTGACACGAGGATAAAACGCGAAAACACGTAAACCCTTCGAGAAACCGGATAACGCGGTAACAACGCGAGAGCGGCTCGAGATTCGAGATTCAATTCCCGAGGTAACGTCGCCTGCATACGTGTACAAGAAGATGGCGCCAAAATTATAGGCGGCTCGATAAATTAATCGAAGTACCGTTGCCACGAGGCACGGGAGGCTCTCTCATAAACTTCACCATTTCAGCACACGCCATTCGACTATTACTTACTAGCCATATTCCCAGCTAGTATGGCCAAAGCTTTGGAATACCAAATGAGCATATTAATGGCCGACGCAGCACCTTGTGCGGTTGTGGCGACCGACTCCACCCCGAGCCCACCTACCTTTGCCGTCTGACTGTACACGGACTGCACTACTGCTACAGGCTGATTACATCCAAGCTGCTGTTACCGATCGTTGTTGCTTCTACTGGCAGTCTCTGCAGCTTGGAGCCCGTACACGGGAAACTCTTCGGCAGAGCCAACCGTGCAGTATCCCGAGGGCACGCGAAAGTGCATTCGTATCCGATGGCGTCAGAACAATCCAGTACAATTTCGACAACAATAACGAGCATCGAGATCGCCCGGCAGCAGCTCATCCCGAATTACAATGCTTGGTTCAGCCAGTGGCTTTCCAGGATTAATAACCGAAAGCCCGAGTTAATTAGCGCCTCGGATTAGTCGAGCACGTGCTTTCCGTATAGGCGCGTGCCCCACTGTGTTATGCCTGGTTAAGTTTCCCTTTTACGTTCTCGCCCGCGCGACCTCACCCGCCCTCCCCCTCCCTTCGACACCCTGCGCATCCCCACGCGGCGCTCCGACACTCTGCCGTCCACTCCCCTTTACGGCCCCGGAAGTCCTATATATTTTGCACGTATATAAGCCAGACCAGTTTGGTTGCTGAATTGGAAAGCGATCTCATGCGCATATCTATATGCACTTGGAGCGAGTCGAGTGTCGCTGTTGCAGTTTCGGTAAACCTGTCTGACCGTACTGTATCCTGTACTGTAAATTCTCCACTGTCTCTCTCGCTCTTTATCTCTGTCTTTTAGTCTATACCGAACCATTGGGCAAATACTGGCAGCCGGGCCTTCATGATCCGAGCCTACGGATATCTATTCATACGTATAATGCTCTTATCTTATCGATTGATGAACCACTGATCACTCTGAAGTTGAACGAGTACCCGCTGCTTATAGATATACTGGATAGGACGGACCATGCAGATTGCACTGTGCGATATAGCTTCGATACAATTTGCTTTGGAAACTCTATTGGAGATGATCCGCAGATTGGGGTATTCAGGTTTCACGAATTTTGAGAGTCCAAGCCGCAAGGTAGCAACGCTAGCCGGCTGGCTGACTCCTCTGAGGTTCTGAGGTTGACGAGAGTGGCGCCACATGCCCGTGCGAAAGCGTCAATGCGATTGTGGCCCCTGAGAGGGATCCAATCGTTCCGTGACTTGCCGCGATTTTCAATTAACTTGCCTTACCTCAAGCACCTACCTCTTGTCGACCCCGCCCCTCATCACCCCCTTCGAACACCCTTCGAGCACCCTACGGCCACCCGGCTCTCCCGCAGTTCCTGCTCCTCGACCCGGCCCAGCCCCTTTCGTATCGACTCCGGTGAATCGGAGCTCCCGGCAATTTCCACGTTTCTCGCAGGACGCGAATTTACCTACCGATTTCTCTACCTTTGCCCACTTCTCTCTCTCTCTCTCTCTCTCTCTCTCTCTCTCTCTCTCTCTCTCTCTCTCTCTCTCTCTCTCTCGCTTGCAGCCTTTATCGTTCTCTCTCATGTGGGTACACATAGACGTATATACATAGGTAGCTGGCTTTCCTATGCTGTCCAGCCATCATATCTGACTCCCAGCCTGGGCTCTGCTTAATTTCTCTAGTCTGCATATCTCTCTCTCTCTCTCTCTCTCTCTCTCTTTCTCGTTCTATCGTTTAACATCTCTCTGCTATTTCCACTCGTTAAGTGCACAGCCGAAATACCTAATCACCTAATCCACCTAATCGCCTCACGTCTCAGCACTCTGGCCAGTGATGAAAGATCAATTTGCATATTCATTAAATGTCCACGGAATATTATATCCGACTAGAACTGTCGTCCCAGTAAGAACCGAGGAACGTCTGTCGCTAACGACCAAAATTTAAGACGAATTTGCATTTTGACCGTTCTTCGCGACAACTTGATAACTACTCGGTATGGACTCGAAGGTACTCGATTCGGCGCTTCTCCACCCCTCACCACCCCCCAGCCCCCTTCACGACACTTCGGCTCAGTACCATCTCAACCGGTGAAGTTGGCGCCGTATAACGCGGGGATCCCCCTTCCTAATTAATTCGAGCTTGCTTACGTATTGTGGATCGTAACCAGAAGCCAGGCGCAGTTAGGCAGCCAGGAAGCCATCCCTGCGGCTTCCAGCCTCCGAATTATGCATTTTCTTGTCACGCTGCCAGATAAGAGCCAACTGAATATTAATGCCTCGTGTAATAGTTTGTAAACTAGGTCTCAGACCTCGAGTTCATGCTACCGCCTGCAGCATCGGGTTCTCGCGACGTGCTACGATGATCCTCCTTCTTCCCGTCTGCCCCCTCAGGTCGCGACTACTTCAGTTGCCAATTCAATGAGCCGAACCGTTGTCGCTCGTAGCTGCAAGGTCGCTCCTGAACACGAAACCCTAGTGAAAGACGCATATGGCCTTCGCCAAAGTGGTACTTTCCTAGTGATATTCTAGTGTCTTTTAGATATACCAAGCACCGTACCCAACCTATACCCGACCCAGCTCATTTGCAATCTCATTCCCTATTCCCTCGTATTAGCTACTCCCGACTCCGGCAGAGAGGAACGACGATGACGAGAGCTACGAGAAGGAGGATCAACTAGGAGGGGCAACCAACATCCCCAGTCGGTCTCCATTATTCATGGCTCCTTTTGCATCGGGCAGTCCCGACTTCAAAATTAGTCGCGGTATCGTCCTGCTTAACGCGTCCTGGAACTCTCCACCAGTTTCAATAGCTCCTCTTCGGGTATCTCGTATAACATTTCTCAGTCGGCTACTTACTTTTTACCCAAATATAACCCGAGGAGGACTTTCCTACGGACTTCCTATTAACTGTCTAGAACCCCGCCGCTACGGAAATGTTACCAGCTCTCATAAACCTTCGTCCTTGCCAATCTCCTCGAAGGACAACAACTCCAAACTTTCGAATCGCACTCGGCCCAGAACGAGGACCCATCTCATCCGGATCAGCGGCACTACCAGGACTCCATTACCAGGAGCCTCGCGACATCCGTACCCTAATCCATACCGACTGTAGGTACCACTGTGAGTTAGGCAGACATTTTCCTAATTAGCCCAAGACTCGCTAAAACCACGTTGACGAAAGTTACTCCTTTGCAAGGAGCTTGCTCCGAGCTATGATGAGCGTAACTGGGAAGTCTGTTACTTAAAAAAAAAAAAAGAAAAAAAGCACAGAAAGTTTATCGCAGTTACGCTCAACGTTAATTTCAGTCTCGTTAACGTCAATGGAAGCACAGTATGATCGTTCAATAAAGAAGTCTACTATGGCGAACGACTTTCTACAAATTGAACTGGGAAATTAGTCAAGATGGATGCGATTATGTTGGCGCAAGAAAGGGGGGACCGAGAGACGTATAAAGGACTCTTCCTATCCATAAACACAATGTACTCTCCGACTCGCGTTATTTTCCCTCCACCTATTCCACTGTCTACTGTATATGTGTGTAGCTGGAGGAACGGCGTATAGCGACGCTGCGAAACAACTAACCAAATGAAGACACATTGCTTTCATTATGAACTACCTAGCAAGCCATTCACCTATTCAGCTGCTCCTCGCTTCTCCTCCGCCAGAGTGCACCACCTTACTCAGCGTCCCTAGACCAGCCGGTTAACAAGATTCTCCAAGATGCCAGTTCCTGGATACGTTTATCCGCATATTCATATATTCAATGTTCCTACGATTCGTCCGGAGCCTCGGGCAGGTATTACTTGTTCATCCTGAAAGGACAGCACCCAAAGATAGCGGTATATACCGCATGTCGGGAGACGAGATACTCTATGAATATTTGAAAACGTATACCGGTCCATTGACGGAGCGAACGCTGGAGATAGGAGGACAAGGGCTTTACGTGGATTTAGATCGAAAAGGCGAAAATCAAATTCAAAAAGACTTAAGTGCTACCAACTCAAACTCTAATTCAAACGGGAAGTCTAAGCATCAAGAGTCTCCTCGGCCGAGGGTAGCGCGGCTCTCGACCGTTTCTCATGTAATTAGAGGCTGGATAATTTATTTCACAACGGTCGACGTGCGGCCGGGAACTTTTATTTCCATTCTGCCAGAGGGAAACGAGATGAGCGGTACGAGAGTTCTGGGAAACTGGATCTGGCTGATTACGGCAACTGAATCTTCGGAGGGCTTACCGTGAACGTTAACTTATACGACGTTGACGTCATCGTTAACGTCATTGAGAACTTTTTAACCATCTTGAATTTCCTACGTTTTAAGGACGTCGACTGACGTATTGACAACAGGATTTGTATATATATATATATATATATATATATATATGAGACTCCACGTCACAAGTTGAAAATCACTCGAAAATTGGAAAACTCGAAAAACATTATTGACATTTTTTTTCTCGATACTTCCTTAAATACGAAGGATGTACAGTCAAAGATACGACAAACGTGCACAAGGATTTATTAAATACCCGAAAATCCAATCTCAATTTAAGAACCAGTCTTGGATATCGAAAATTTATCGACGGAAGTGACATTTCGTGTTTACCTTTTCAAAACCTCTTGGACCCTTCGAAAACCTTTTTCCTGTCTCCAAGTCTTTTCAAAGTTTAAGCCTCGCAGTCGGATTCGGGTCTGGCGCAATCGACACAACCGCAAGCGATTTGAGGATTCACCCATAGAATCCTGAGGATCCTTCCACGAGAGTCCCCAGCCTAACCCGACCTCTTTTCGCTACAATTCCCAAATGACGAACAGGTCCACGTGCACCGTCGTCGTCGCTACACGGTTACCAGGAACTAACAGAGAGATCAAACTGCGCGCAGAGATGAAGAGTTGGGTAGAGAGTACAGGGAGGCTGGGTTCCCTCTTAATAAGATAGCCCCGAACGGCACGGCAGCACCAGCGACCCTCTCTCTTAATGCCTACCCTTCGGATACCCTTCACACGTCATCTTCCTCACAATGCTCCCTAATAAACAACACAGTTTGCAAGGGCGGCCATCGAGCTGGCCCGCTTGCTATTACCTGTTGACACGCGTCCCTTATTACGGGTTCTGCTACACACACACTATACCACATAGAATCTGAGGTAGACTATACAGCATATATAATACACGAAGCTGATCGACCGGACCACACTGTGCCTTGTTATGGCTCACGACGCCTACGTGATACGTCAGGCATGACACAAAGGCCACGCAATAAACCACGCGGTAGGTTGTCAAAAATATTACCGTTATTTCTTTTTCTTTTTTCCTTTTTTTTTTTTTTTTTTTTTTTTTTGATAACTTAACCTACATCCTTCATCCTTATTATTTTTTGGAAAAATTTTAATAAATCTTTTTACTCACCTATAAATCGGCGTAACGTCGTTCTTGTACCAGATGACCAATATGGCGGAGTCGTTTGGACCTGGTGGCCGTATGTCACAAGGAAGCACTGCATTTCCCTGAAGCACTGCGAGTGCCGGCTGCGGTGGTCCTGCAACACGAAACACTGATCGGATAGTTGCCACCTGTTTCTCTGTCAACTTTCTCAAATTCGTCCTACGAGTCTACTCACTATATCTAATTTTAGCTAGCACACTGTTACAAGTATCGTTAGGACATTATTACCAGAGATAGAATGTATTTCGCGTCACGGTTCTGTTTTATGTTATTTCTGTTGATCGGCCGATAGATAATACATTTGATTACGTAATATCAGCAGCCGCTTACGTAGAATAATTTCGAAAGCTTATGAAATATCGACGATGAATTTATGAGAAAATACATTTAGTTTCGCCACGCCCCGACCTGGACTACATTTTCAATTATTTCTTTCCCCATTCGAGTATGGCGGCTGGTACACACCACCTTCGTAAACGTACCAAGTAGTAACAGTCCCTGATATAGCTCAACGTTAACTTCGCCCTCGAGCAACTGAATCCTCGTCGACGTAAAATTCTCTTGGTCCAGTTCAATACGTAGACAGCTTTTATTTCAATTTCTTTCCTTTCCCTCTCTCTCTCTCTCACTCTCTTCTTCCTACCACTTTTCTCCATTCGTTTCCTTCCGTTACGCCCCGTTTCGCTCCGACGAAAATTTCAGTTAACCAGCGACTCAGTAAAGAGCTGCAACCCCCAATGGCTTCGGACCGAGGAGTGTTAGGGCTCTATAAGGGTTCTGTAAGAAGCGAAAGACGCAAGTGCTGCTGGGGAGTTCAAGTTGTGGATAGGTCAAAGTAGGTTGGTTGGCTGGCTGGCTGGTAGCGTGTGCTTGAGTGGCTGGCTGGTGGCTACCGTTAGATATACACATTTCGCTCGATATTCCCTTGGACGATGTGCTCCTCGATAAGGTCAGCATTCGCCTAAGCCATTTACGACGGTGCGAAAATAAGCTATGCGAAGAGGATAGAGGGTGGGTGCCCGTAACATATATATATATATATATATATATATATATGTAAGACTGAATAGATATTTCACGCGGTAGAATGCATCGGTAATGTTCCTACGTAGACACACAGCGATCCTATCGCGTAACCCGGAGCGACGGGTACGCGGCGTTAGCAGCATCGTGTAACTTTAACGCAAGAATGCACCGGCGTCTGGTAGTCAGGCGTCCTTGTCCGAGCATAAAGGGACGTTTTTCGTTATACCTATTTTAATAGGGAAGCGCGCTCCTTTCCGCTCTCCCGACTGCTAGGAGTTAACGTTAATGGCGTTATTCAGAGTACGAGAGAGGCACGACGGGCACGAATGCTTTTACCTACCACCTTTTCCTCGCGTGTACCAGCCGGCTAAAGCGCGTATAAAACAACGGTTTTCACGGTGCCTGCTAAATTTCCCCAGGGCTGACCGAGCTCTGTATTATCTGTATTATGGACCCTGAAGGGAGTCCCAACCCTCTGCGTTACCTCCCCTCTGCCCTCTTCGTACTAACTACTGCCTATGCGGATGGCTAAATAAATATCAGAGCCAGTTTACTCGAGTTACCTCAAATTCATTCTTCTTCAAAATTTAAACCTTGTTTTTTGTACTTTTTTTTTTATTTATTTCTACACTGCTCCCCCTCGCTGCTTTATCTCTCTCTCTCTCTCTCTCTCTCTCTCTCTCTCTTTGTACCTCCTGTGTACATACACGATATACGGTAAGCGTGTCGTACACGTCGTTGACGCTACAAACGGAACGGAGGCCATAATGCCATTCACGTCACGAACAGGCGTCGTTTTCTAACCTCGAAATTTACTCAAATGGACGCATCTACTCGTGCTGGATATTGGGACGCGTTTGCGCATGCGCACACGAATACAATGTATAACGCGATTAATGTACGCGATATCGGATATTGATCTACAGCCAAGACATCTTTATTGTAACAAATAGAAATCGGTGGGAGCGTTGGATTCTAACCTAATTCTTTTTCTGTTTTCTTTTTCTTCCCTATCCTTTTCACAAGGTAACTCTATACACCCGAGGACATTTCTACTTTCCATAATCGTCGTTCCATACCCCTGTGCTTTCCGACTAGCCAGTTAATCCGATAATCCGCGGGTCAGACAGTGTCGCGAAGCCACATAACTTTAGTCAGTCCTAAGGCTGGCTGCTGGTATCCGGTCTCCGCTGGCTGGTGGCTGGCTGGTGACTGGCTGGTGGCTGGTGACCAGAGGCAATTTGGTAAGAATGTAGGAAATCGACTTGACGTTGTTTAGTAAATTTCACTCGATTCTTCTTCCTATTTCAATAAGCCATCCAAGTACATCCATGTTACGTCGTATTACTGACACGAAAAACTTTCGTAATGACAAAAGTTTCGAGCATCTTTGTCGAAGCTGGCTTATCACGATATCACAATATCTTGACTCCATGGCTCGTTCGCTTCCTGAATAGCCATGTCCACTCCACGCACGTATTACCTGATATCGAAAACCCAGCAAGTTTTACGAGTATCCCAGCTGCGACTGCGACTGCCACTTGGCGCTACCTATGATTTTACAAAGTTCACGTCAAATAGCTTTGACTTCGTTTTCAAACGCGACAACTTTAAATGACTTTCGTAAACTATTTACTAGACCCGCTAGAGAAGCAAACGGAATCGAGCTTTAAGAATATATTTCTCGGACCGTGCGTGCGTGACTTTAATGTAGGCACTGGTTGGATGAAGGTCAAGGTTCCGAGTTTTCAGATCACGTGTGAGTCTAGTTAGATCAATATATTACAATTTTTTTTTTTTTCGACAAACTCGACCACCGAACAAAGTCCTGTCGAAATTCGCGTTTTCCTTCTAAATCGAGCCGTTCGGCAATCCATAAATCACAAGATATCGGAATGCTTCGTTACTCGCGCGGAGTTATGGACGTTGAAGGAACGTCCGGGAGGGGGAGGGGGAGGGGAGGAGAGGAACAAAAACGAGATTAAACGACTGACCGACTGAATTGGTTGAATATGGTTCAGGGAGAAAGGAGAAAGTATGAGAATGGAGAGAACTGTTTTCCCCGGGGGGGTGTGCCCCCTCCCCCTCTTTATCCCCCCCCCCCTCGGTCAGCTCAGGAGAAATTCGTGTCACGCGGTAAAGGCCGAGCCGCTCGAAACAATAACCCTCGCCCTACGTGAGCCTCCTTTCAAAGAAGAGAGGAGTATGGTTATATAATAAATACCCTCGGTCTTCCCTCACGGAAGCGGCAACGGCGTCGGACGAATTCAGCCGGCGCTGCCCAGGAGAAATCATTTTTCTCCTCTGCCCGTATGGAAGGAAACCGAGCACAGAAAGCGGACGTGAGCGCAGACACGCCAGGGAGAAAGGCTGATATCCTTTGACCTAACCTGACCGTCCTGATACCTGGCCCTTCGGCCAGCCAGGATTTCCGGTCACGATATTATTTCCGTGTCTCGCCTCACTGATGGACCGATCTCATCGTTCCGAAAGATTTTTATCTTTACCCTTATCCTCACCCCCCCCCACCCCCCACCCGCGAAGAACAACCCTTAAATTCTTGTCCCTATGAAGTATAGCGGGGGAAAAAAAAAATGTTCTTTTCGTCCTGGATGAAAATTTTTTCTGATTCGATCTCGATCAGCATCCGGCGACGATAATTGCTGGCTGATTGATATTTAGACAGCGCGAAGGATGAACGAGAAAGAACTGAAGGATTCTTTTGAAACTGGTGCTCACTGGATGAGAGTTTCATTCGTTTTGTCCCTTTGAACCCTTTTTGTTCATTTAATTCCGAACGCTTGAACCCTCAACCGGAAGAAGCCTAATTGGTCGATACGATCCCTGGAGGACTAACGAGCGTCAAGGCGATCCTGCGAATTCCAATTCCGCCCTCGCGTCTTCGGGTGGTATTTACTAAGGAACGACCTGGACGACAGGGACGGGTATAACGTCGCAGCATCCCGTTCGAGTATCCGTGGCAGCACAGTGCTGCCAAGGCGGTTTCCATCGGTACCGCGTCCCAAGGTCATAAAGGAAACCGACAGAGAAAGGAAATTGCTCGAAGGAGCGATTCAAGTGGAACAGCTACTTGACGCTCCTATAAACTTAAAAACAAACGTTCCTCTCGGATCTCAAGGATCCCACTCGTCGCAGCATCCCTGCTACACTCGACGATCCCTTTTCTTACTTTTGCTACGACTATACCTTTTTTTTGGTCTTTTACTTATTTCTTTTCATCGCGTTAAGTCTACCGTTATCCACCAGTCACAATACACAGACACCGGTCTCTCTCTCTCTCTCTCTCTCTCTGTCACACTGGTCCATAGAGTCTCTTAATTTGTAAGATTTTTTTTTTACATATCCAAATTTCGCAACAGCCATTCGACCACTGATTGTACTGTCGCAATGGCGGGAGATTTGAAAAGAGGTCTTGATCGCCGAGTGGAAAACCGATTAACTTTGAAATAAAGTTGAGTAAGAGGGACTGTCAATAAGGATGCGGGATGATGAATGATCGATTGACCCAAAAAAAAAAAAAGATTCAAGATAAATGAGGGTTAATTCCCGGTGAATTACACGAAGACGAGTCGACGAAGAAAAGTTAGAGGCTCGCGATGAAGGCAAAAGTCATTATTCGTTTAACGCTCTTGCCCAACCGCTGAAATATGAGTTGTGTGACTTGTCAGTGACTTACGTAATTTTCGATTACACGATACAAACAAATAATACAAAATTCATTTGCCATCTCTCCGATATTCCTGGACCCCTTATTCAAATAATCTTAATACGAACAAGACCAATACGAAGAACATGGGTTATTCCCATGGCACGTAATACCTGTCTTGTTTGACTTGGCAGACCACCAAAGCTCGTAAATCGAAAATTACGAGAGAAAAGCAGAGATTCCGTTTGTCGGAGGTTTCGCGAGTGCGGAACGGTGTATTTTTTGGAAAAAAAAAAATTACACAGGAAACCTCCGCGAAAGACTCCAGCCTGGGGTAGGAAAATCGAAATGCTAACGACTGGGTCGCCTGACGGAAAACGAGGTACTAGACTCGAAAGAGGACCGGGTCACCGCCGGTGCCCGGCGGTACGTATGACGAATGGAAGGAAGAGGGCGTTGTGTTCGTATAGACTTTTCCATGCATATATACAATATCCACACGTGACAAAGCCAGAAGAGCTCCTGACGTCGTTCCAGTCGCCATCATCATCTCGCCCAGAGGTTGCCGTGAAGGGGGGTTGCCCGTTCGGCGAATACGACGTCACAGAGAAAGCAGCCCTTGAGGGGATGGGATTAAGGGAGGGATCGTTAAGAAGGTGTTGAGAGAAAGATAAAAATACAGGGTGAGGGTACTAACTGAAAAAAATAAGAGGATGGGATGGCCAGCTATTATACGAAGACGATACACCGAGGTCGTTTCTGAAATCGCCTGCTGGCTCCTGGGTCCTTCCCTTCTTCGGCAAGAATTCTAAGGCGTCGCTAACAACCAGGACGAAGAGGAACCAGGTAATCCCTTGGAGAAGCTTAGCGACATGGGCTGCCCGTTCAAGCTTAGTCGTATTCAACCGAGTCCAACGAAGCGCCACCTCTGTATACTATATAAACAGATATATATGTGTATATATATATACAGAAAGGATAAACGTAAGGACGAAAGATTCTGCCGATACTCAAACCGGATATCGGGCGATGGTCGTAGCCGTCATGCTTCAGACAGAAGGATGTATCCTGAGTGAATCCGTTACAATTTAGCAGGGCGAATCAATCTCAGTATAAAGGGATGAATGAAGGAGGAATAAAATGGAGAAACTTTTCGACTTTTTTCCTCCTTTGGTACGCATATATATATATATATATATATTCATTCTATTGACTGGTTCATCCATACATCAAGCCGCCATAACCATACAGTCAACCATCGAACCAGTCGGCGAAGCAGAGAGTTATCCAGCTGCAATAATCCTCCCTTCCTGGATTCGATATTATAATGGGTGGTAAGGGAAGGTGGCGGGTGGGTGGTACTGCTGGGTATTCCATTTCCGGTTCCCCGTACTCTTCCACCTGGGAGATATCCACTGGCTCCACATCCGCCGTTACGGAGCTTTTACTCTGGATTTCACTCTTCTCTTGGCACCATAGGTCTATGGCCCGTGAGCGAAACACGTCGGAGCAGCGTGGCACCCGGGTACGATCGGGTAACCATGTATTTTCCCAGGATAATGAAATTGGACAATTTTCAGATTCACGGAAACTCACCTGATTCATACTAATTCCTGACAGTGCATTTTTCTAGCGCAGGTGCGTCGTTTACTATGGATTAAATAAATTGGTATTTAAAGAGCGCCCAGTAGTTTGTCCTAGAAATACAAAAGAGCTGGCTGTCTCTCTTCCTTATCTTTCTTTTTATACCCAGCTGGTTAATGCTGTCGAATAATTGCCTTCTAATTGTACGGAGAATTGCACGCGTTGACCTAAATTCTTAAAAGGTTCTTATCAATTTATCTACGTAATGGAAAACTTTGATGATCCGTACAACGTGGACGCTTCGGGACTTTGCTATATCGATGCCGGCGGACTTACTTTATTTCGCTCAAAGTATTTTCATATAACCAGCAACCGCTACATTTTTTTATACTCCTACGTCTATACGTGCTGTACGTATGTATACCTACGAAGAAGTTACTGATAAACTGGCATCGGTAAAAAAAAAAAAATGTAAAAAAAAAAGCATACCGTCCCCGTTCGATAGCCAGAGTGCACTGCGAGTTCGGATTGGGTTCTTCTTTACCGAAAATCTTGCCGGATCTCCCTTTTACGTTTCTGCAAGAGTATCCGCTTGAATTTCGTCTTTTTTCCCCCCCCCCTCCCCCGAGCCCTGTCTAGCGGCAAAGCTTTGGCAAAGGAATGTCTGCCGTTTCCGTAGTGAAAGAGGAAAAAAAAAAGAAAAGAAGACAAAAAAGCAGAAAGACGCTCTACGAAGACGCCTGAAGACGCTTCGGTCACATAGTGGGAGCTAAGGGAGAGGAAGAGCTCGGTCCTGTACCAGAGGTTGAGAACTTACAGGGTGGAAGGGAGGAGGGGAGGGGTGAGATGTATCGGAGTAGTCTCGAGGGGTTGCCAAGACGGTACGTATTCCCCCGGTCGCTCATTAACAACCCTTATTTCATTAGGTTCCTTCGCGGGGCTTCTGCTGGCGGCCGAACCTCCTGCATTCCCAGGGACTCTCTCTCTCTCTCTCTCTCTCTCTCTCTCTCTCTCTCTCTCCCCCGCTCTCTCTCGTTCCACTCTCGCCTCTACCAAGCAACAAGACCACCAGCACTACCACCGGCATGCTTAACTCGGTATACATTTGCAACGGACGTCGCGACGCTCCGGGCCAACCCAGAAATGTCTGATTTATTTCCTCGAGGCAGCCCGAGTAATTTCACCCGTTTGTTTCGCTAATTATTCGTTCGCGGGTGTTACGCGTTTTGCTGCTTCATAAATAAGATCTCCTGACGAGAACAGCCAGCCCCATAAGAGCTACGCTGATAAGAGTTACTAAAGCGGCGTGTATATACAGGGTGTACGAAACGAAGAATGGACTAAAGATACGTACGGCTCAACGAAAGGATTGGCCGGACTTTGGCTGCTGGAACTTTGACTCGAATGGAAGGAGGCTGAGGTCTCTCGGCTGAGCGAGCATTGAGTCTCGAAGGAGGAGGATTCATAGCCAAACATTAACCAAGCCTGAAAAATGATCGTTTCGACAAGTCCCCTTTCTTCTTGCGGCGCCTTTCACCGGGACCTCAAGCCAAAGATAAAGAATCGACATCAATCCAACTTGTTATCAAGCCTTTACTTCAACGCTGCTTATCGCACTTTTACTCTCGCGGCCAACCGACCCTCCGCTACCTCGAGCTCGACCTGGTACGGCGGAAGCCGATCCCGCGTATACGACCTTAAAGAGAGATAGGTCCGAGGGGTCAGGCGAAGACGCGAAGACGTCAACGGCTGATTGGGTCTGCGAGAGACAGGAAAGCCACGGAGACAACTCTTCCGGAAGTGCGCTCTTTCTGGACCCAAGTGACAGCATTGGTCCCGGCGTCCTTATCGGTAACCTTAAGCGTAACGAAGGAGCTACCCTTCGTGTTGAGGGACGAAACAAATTCATCCCTTACTCTTCTACCCCTGGTAACTACCCTTTGGTAGTCCGCACTCGTCACTCTACTCATTGCGTGCTCATTGTGCCGTGTTATCTCTGAGCTATGGGCACGGGACGTATCGGAGACAGTCCCGTGTCAAATTGATAAGAGATGGCACAAGATCCCGCGATAAGAACTGTAACACTGTTTAACTTTTCTTTAAGAGACCAACCAAAAAATGCCCAACGTTCCCTGTGTGAATTTGAGAGAGAGAGAGAGAGAGGGAAAAGCCGAATAAAAGAGACTTGGAAGGAAGTCTTTTTTGACCCTTCGAACCTGATGGATCAACAAAGAACGCGCTGGACAAAGGGTCCTGCAGAAATGCCGATCCAACGAGACAGGAAGATCGGTACAAAGGGTGGGCGTTATAATGATTGCGTGGAGATGGTGCGGGGAGCCGGAAGGTGTATTCGGGTATGGGAAAAAAAAGAAGTGGAGCTTCGCTCGTGATTTCTCGGAGAAGCGTGCCGTATACCAAGTTACGAAGAGGGTGGTAGGCAACCCCAACGAATCAACTCCTAAGGGATAGAGAAGCCTCTGGTGAGAAGAAACAACATTTTTCAGCGACGCTTCATAATTCGTTCAAGTTTTCGTGCGCCCGTCGCTGGCTGACTGGGCGAGCTACGCACCGCGTATATACACGTGCGTGTCTGGCCGCTGTACATACGTGTCATACGTGGGCGGGCCTGCGTAGGGGACTCATGGACAGACACTGAAACCCACGAGAGAGGGAGAGAGAGAGAGAGAGAGAGAGAAAAGCCACGGCAACGTAGCGTCAGGCAAAGAGAGGGACTAGGAAAACGGAGCGTAACAAAGAATAATGTGACCCGTGAGTGTTGTGGCTTCATCCCTTCTGTCTCCGTCGCACGGTTAACCGTGTTGCCCATCGCACCGTCATCTCACA
Source organism: Trachelus iudaicus (assembly GCA_030142595.1). Classification (NCBI taxonomy): domain Eukaryota; kingdom Metazoa; phylum Arthropoda; class Insecta; order Hymenoptera; family Cephidae; genus Trachelus; species Trachelus iudaicus. The sequence goes on from JARQTH010000063.1 coordinate 1,260,982, forward strand.
CCCCAAGACCAAGGGATGAAATTCCTGCCACTTTAACGCGGTACCCGAAAGCCCCGGAGGCTTCGGGGAGTAAAATGTGAAAATGTGAGATAGAAAACTAGGGGATGAAAAAGAAATACATAGAGGGAGTTCTAATCAGGGGTGGCGCAAGGGGCTGACTGTGGTAGGGGATGAAATCATGCCTACGCCATTGTTTATAACCATTCATTGTCCGTTCGATTTATCCGGGGTATAGATTGTTGGAGTATAGTAAAGGGCGAGGGTGGCGAACCGAGAGGGGTTGAAGGTGGATGACAGTAAAGGAGAGTGGAAGAGAGTAGGGGGGTAGTCGGGGTGGTGAAGGAGAAGCTAAAGCGAAACCACAAGAATGGCTTGAAGTGGACAGTACTTTTACTATGGTAGGTTTGCCTTTTATTCGGGCGAGAGACAGAAGGAGGAAGAGAGGAGAGAGTGTGTGTGTGTGTGAGAGAGAGAGAGAGAAGTAGACAGAGCTCTACCCCAGTCATACGAATGGATCCGAACTGTCCGGTATGAGGTGGAGCAGCCAGCAGCGCCGGTAGAATAGGGGTTGCGTATACGGGCCAAGAGTGAGAGCGTATGTGGTGGGCGCAGATTGCCCAGCGGAGAGCGCAGATAAATACCCGAATGCCCGAATGCCCATAGAGGCTTAACTGACCAGCCCCCCCCCCGCCTCATCCCTCCCCACCTCCCCCCCCCCCCCCCCGCGTTCTGCGGCGGCGCGCACGTATACGCCGATATTTAGGGGATGTTTTTGCCACCGGCCATTTTTTTTTCACGGTATTTTCGCGGTCGCTTTATTTAAAGCCCAGTGCTTAATGGCGGTGTCGGGCTTTAGCTGGCTTATCAATAATTATTAATAAAGGCAAGGGGGTCTCTGTTTCTGGGGCCGGGGTAACGTCACTGATTAATCAGAATTCGGAATGCCAATTACAGTAAAGTCACCGATCATTGTTAGTCGGGTTATGATAATAAATATCGTACCGAATAAAACAATCGATACCGACATCTGGTATCGAAAGGGATACCAGGGGTAGCGTGGAGGGGGTCGAAGATCGCAGAATGTTGCTGAGTCAAATGTTCCCAATCGTCACCAGCTCATCCGATGATCCCCCCGTAGCGCCGTAGTAGGTTTTCATCGAACTGCAGGAAAGCATCGTCGCGAAAGATCGGCTCCGTTCGGATAACATCGGCATCGAGGGTTACGCGCGTACTATGGACGCTGTATCAAAAAGAGAACACTGAGATCCCCGTGGTAGGAGCCGGGCTACATTAAATTAGAAAATCCTACCGAGCGGCGCTGCTGCTAGTTAAAAAGGTGCCGGAGTTAATGCGACTACGGGCTCCGGCCTAATTTCAGCCCGTGGAAAGCTCGGGAGCTTTTTTGTTGTGCTCGAGTTGAAAAATCTTTTTGCAGGGGCTGCCGGGTCTCGGGGGTCTCGTAGCTTAACATGGGCGGAGCAAGATGGTGGCAAGGGGTCAGAGAGCCACGGGTATGGAGGAGGGTCGCGGGCCAGGCCTACAACGAGATGAGATCAGCCTATCTGCTTTTCGAGCCTTCGCAGCTACGAGCGACCTGACTCTCGCGTTCGAGTGACATCGGACTATCTGGACTTGTTCCCGAGGTTAGGTTAGACTCTGTTAGCTCGGAACTGTTCGTGCACCACGTTCCCAGCCAGCTTGCGCAGCTGTACGAGCCAGTTTGAACTGTTGAACCGGCAAGCTCCTTGATAAGCTCAGATTCAAGACGGTTCGATCGTTGCTTCCTGTGCTCGCTCGAAGCTCTCAGGTTTTCCCGGGTCCAACGTGCAAAGCACGTAGGTATCGCTCGGCGGGAAATGCAGCCAGCAGTGCTTTAGCTCGGTATACACGCGCAGACGCGAGAGTTCCTGCATCCAGAACTAGCGGAGGCCTCGTCGCAGCGAGTCTGCAGCCACGGCGGGACGATTATTTTCCCTTTCTCGGTAAGGTATAAGAAGCGCCAGGAATCCTCTTCGCTTCGTAAGCATTTTCCCCGTCGTCCTATACACCGGCGGCGCGGCCTCGGCGACCAGCCCCCCTTCCCCTCCCCACCGTCTTATTTCAAATTGGATGCATACGTGGGAAACCTAGGCGGGAGCCAAATTGCTCGAAACCTCAAGAATTTGCAGAAAATTTGGCACGTCGCGCCGTCCCGTTAAAGCAGCGGATTTTAATGCCAAAGAGGAAACACGAGATTTTCGCCGTCCGAATCTCTCGAGTTCCGTCCAGTTTCGTTTGCACGAGTTATGGCGGGAATATTCAAACAGTTATTTCAATTAACGCAATTCAGATGGCAAATAATAAACATTTGCATATCCCTATCGAAACAACACGCATCCATTCAAGGATAAGTCCCGCCACACAGAGATACTGTACCCTCGTAACTTCGGTAAGTTTTACCTCCACAAAAGGATTAAGCTCGGCATCCAGAGATATGGCCATATACGTGTATAGATATATACATATATATCATTCTAAAAACAGTGAGAAGGGGTGTGGCACCGTAAGAGGAAATATAGTGGGACAAGACAAGGGAAGGAGGGGAGACCAACGCATATCGAAAGGTAAATTGAGAAGCTTGAGCGTCGTAATAACTAAAGCTAGCAGTATATATATATATATATATATATAGAGAGAGAGAGAGAGAGAGAAGAGGGTGGCTGGCTGGCTAGCTAGGTGGCTGGCTGAGTGCTCGTGCCACGTTATCCGTGGCATAAAGGTGTGCTCGCATGTAGGCAAAGGGGGCTGGTGTGTGGAGGGTAGCCGGGTTCTGAAACGTGTTAGCCCGTAGGTACCGTTTCCTCCGCGTGTCCCATTCAGCCTCGCAACCAGCGCCGGCACTCGAGAATTCAGCCGACCTTACTTACTATTATTTACCCCCCGCCGGGCCCGGCAAAACTATTGTCTACGTAGTTTCCATGTCACGATCTTCGACCACGTCGACGTACCCGTCGTTGGGATAGGTGCCTTAACGATGTCACGAAACCGGATATAAGTAGACGGGAGGAGGCATGTGTTCGGTCAGGGGTATGGACGTCGGTACGGAAAGTGGAGGGGAGGGGAGGGGGGTCTATTCCAATTAGGCCAGGACTCCCACATGTAAGTGGCGTCGCGTAGCGTCGTTACGCCTGTATCTCATATATACACGTGTACTCGGCTGCGTTACCTACGGCTGTCCATAAAAAGTGACAGCCGTAGCAATTATTTATGTCGTGGACGAGAGATGAAATAATTACGGTGGTTTTGGTAGAAAAAAAAATGTATGGGTAGAATGGGGTGGGGGTGCCAGGCTTACTTTACAACAGTACGTACCGGGTAGTGCACAAGGGCGAAACGTCAGGACGCCTGGCGGCCACTGTGGACCCCCCCGCCGTATGAAAATCCTCATTCATTTCAAATTCTAAGCCTCATGAAGGATTCAAAACTCATTTGCGTAGTAATTAAGAATTTAGCGTCGTCGCTCCGCCGAGTTCGCCACCGGCCAGTCTATACGGGTTACAAACAGATTTCGCGGCTCTTTCGCTTTATTTCCTGCTTTTCACTCTTCGTCATTCTCCACGTGGTCCCAATCCCCCTGGTGCACTCACGAGATAATCATCCTCATGCAATCTTTACACTTGCATCCTGACCCAATGCTGGGCTCCACTTAACCTCACTTTCGTAAATGCACTATGACATTAGCCGGTGCGCGAGGCTTTGAGAAGAGAGGCGTGTATGGGGTAAAAATAAATTTGATTACGAGACAAAGAAAAATTTCGAAATGCTAATTAGGAAATTTTCGTTTTTTTACGGGGTTCTAAAAAATGATAATAATTGCCTGGGAACTGTCAGTAACTGGCTGGTCGGGGATTCTGTTCGCGTAAAATTTACGACGAACAGAGCGGAGTCGTAATATTTATTTAGACAGTAAACACCGACCGTTCTTTTTTTTTTTTTTTTTTTTTTTTCTTGTTAACGTGTAAAACACCGAACGAAAAGCGTCGCGGGACGTCGGAGCGCGTATCGTCGTGACGGGTTCGATATTTCCACAGTTTAGTGCCAATGTGACCTGGATGCAAATAAACGCTCATTTTGAAGCGCTCAAATTCTGATTTTACGTTGCGGTATTAGCATAGCTAATGCCGCTGATGAGCCACATGCTGGCTATGCATTGCCGCACCATTCAACGCTACACCGTGTTACAGTAAGCGTTACGCCCTGCTATGCGCAGCAGCGCTACGGCTATGCCTGGCATTTGATAATCAGAGGTGGCACACCCGATGTTCTCCGCATAGCTGAACGTTTCAAACGCAATGTAGTTACGGCATGGGAAAAATTTCACGTACGATTCGACTGGACAGTTGCTTTTCGACTTACCGTCAGAATTACCATAGCTAGCACGTTGTGACTCTCTCGAATTACGTATTAAAGTACAGACGCGCTGCGTAGCACGTGTACACGGACTGCAGTCCTGTACTCCGTGTATAATTCGCTTCGCGATGCTTTTGCATACAACTGTACGAAAAAAAAAAAAAAAAAAAAAAAAAGAAAAAAGTATCCAGACCCCCCTCGAAAAAGCAGTACCGCGTCGCCAAGGGAAATTAAATCCAAGTAAGACACGTCAAAATTTTTCAAAATCTACGAAAACGTATGTTATCCTAAAAAAATTGTTTTCTAAAACTCTACGATTCGCACTGTACGCTAACGAGTATAATTGAAAGGAGTCTCGAAGGATAATAATTAATGTATCCGGAAATGAAAGTGAAGCCGGATGAGAAATTTGAAAAGAGGAACGAGGAAGCGATACAAGATACGTTCGCGTGGAATGCGAATAACCAGAGTCAGAGTGAAAATCAGCTCGAGGGGCTAAGTCGCGCACTGCCGGAAGGAATTGGAGCCTCGTGTACATGCGAGAGTAAGGTGAGGGTAAGAGGGCTGGAGTTGAAGAAATATTTGTTTAGTATCAACAAATGGCTTCCGGAGGAAAACAGCTCGAGGGCTCCGAACCCGTTCCTCTCGTTTGCTCCTCGCATTTCGGTTTCGATCCCGTCAGCCATGAGACATTTTCCCGGAAGAAAGTATCTTTCGAGACTACTGCGATCATTTCCGGGACCACGGATCACGTTCCTGCGCTTCGCGGTATAAGGAAGGAATATTGAATTTACATGGCCGTCATATAATTTCGCTTCGATCGTTGATTCGGGATTCAAAATGGATATACATATTTTTTAAATCCATACGCATTTAACGATATACGTTACGCAGACCCCCACCGCCCCCCCCCTCCCCCCTATTTGATTCCGATTACCCTGATAATAGGAATTACGTAAAAGGCCGAGAACAAAAAAATTACCTAGTAACTCCATAGAGCATCGAAATTACAAACCTCCACCATTATATTTAGATTTGCCATGATAAATCCGACGAATTATTTTCCATGCATATTCATATCCCATTAGCATAGTTTCTCTTAGAAGACAAGCAGCACAGAGTCTAGTTATAGGTTGTGTACGGCAATGGGCACCGACGTCATATGACATATTATACCGATATCCGACTATAGGTATACCAACATATGTAAAAGTGACAGTAAGTATATATTACGCCTGCAGACTATATCGATCGAAAAGATAAAAGCCACGGTAACCCTAAGACCTAAAACCAATAAAAAAAAGAAAGAAAAAAAGAAAGAAAAAAAAGAAGCAGAGAGAGATATTCGATATTTCTTTCAGTATTCCTGTTTCCCCGTGATTTCTTTATAGTCGCCCAAAAATCCAATCAAAAGGCAGTGCTTTCATGGCCGTCGCAAAAAGAGCCCAGACGTCATTTAGATTTTAGAAGGTATAAAGGGACTAGCGGATGGGTTTATATATACAAAGTATAAGGTGGAATGTTTTCTCGTAATGTCTGTACTCCTCGAGTCGGTAGGCAGCATCAGGGTACTAGAGGACCCCAGGAGAGTCTTATTTTTCGCGTAACGTTGGCTCAACGCTCCTCGCCCCTCGCTCCTGGTCCCCATCCACTCCACCCATTTTCTCTTAGCTCCTATACCAAAAGACCCAAACAAAAAGACCCTCTACGTCTGCGCTCCATTATTTTAACACCGTTCTTCAGAACCCATTGCTGTATCACCATTGCCTGACCGGAGCCAGCACTGACTCGGGATCGCTGATACTGACCGAGGCCATCGGTGAGACTCGCCCGACCGGGCCTCCGTCGAGACTTAATCCAGACAAATGATCCGAGTATCCCGTCATTCTCTTGTCTAGGTACGCGCGCGAGAGTAAGAGAGAGACAAAGGATAAACGGATGAACTAGTGAACGAACAGGAGAATGAGAAAGGCAGAGAAGCATCGATCCATCCATTTTGTCTGTACGGCAGTGACGCTCAAATGAGAAGTCTGGGATATCTCTTGGGTTCAGAAAGTCTCTAATAATTTATCAGTCCCTGACACGTCCTTATCGTGCCAACGAAAGGTACCCGGTAACGATATAATATTAATAAAAATAATATTGATGCGACTCAAAAAATTTTTTCTTTCGTCTGTTTCTCAGAAGACCCCACGCCCACCCCCACCCCCACTGGTTTAGGTCTGCGGATCGTACCGAAATGTTACGTCTGAGAGCAACGTGGAATATGGGCAATTGATACGATGGGATAAGCAAGGATAAGGGAGGGACAGGATAGTACGTAGATATAGGATGGGTTATTACAGGGATAGAAGGGGATGGATTAGACTAGGATGAGATCACACGAGATTGGATGAGAGCGGCATGGAATAAATAATGGATACGGTAGAGATGGGCAGTTCGTTATCTTTAAGCTTGTCAGTGATCTAATATTCTAATCGATCTGGCACGTTTAATCGATCCTCGATGTAATTCGTCTAACGCTAGAGATATGAGAAAGGCTATAGGTATTATCGACTGTGACAGGTGGTATCAATATAATCCATGACCCCTGACATTGGATATCCTGATTAACGATTGATCGATTAAATTAAAAGAAAAAAGGTCTATCGATCGTACTCGAGTATACACTCCTGAGCTTCGATATTACAATGATCCAGGGGATTTTTAAGGATCTACGAGGATCTAAGTATCTAAGACGAAAATACGTGTCCAGAGATTTACTCTTACGTTTATCATTTTTTTTTTTTTTTTTTACTGGTCGTCGGAACTTCCCCCACTCCCCCGCTAAACCGGCACTCCTCCGAGTCTCTACGAACGCTCAACCGCAGAAAATCTCGGCGTTTCGTATGGATTTTCATGTAGCAACGCGAAGCCATAAATCAAGCGAAAAGCCAGAAGCACGAAGCGTATAAAACACAGAGTCAGCCAGTGGACCGTATTAACGTTATACATAGATTTCCTATACGTTTCTTACTGCGGCTGCCAGACGATGGGGCTTTTATCGTGCTTTTACGCTTTTACGTATTTATCCGATGTATCTAAGATTTTTTGTCCTCGCATCGTACCTACGTGTCACATTTATTATTGCTCAGCCGTACTCGGGTGTAAAGGCTCTCGAGAGCTTCCTATAATTATTTACCTCACGAGGAAAGTCGATATCGTCTCGTATGCGTCTGACAAATGGAAAGATACTCGGCGCTAAGGATACAGCAGAGATGCTGGTGGCTATTCGTACCGAGCAGACGAACGGGATGCTGGATACAATTAGTTGATGCGTCTTTGTGACTGCGTAGTAGAAAACGTTTCGCTACTTGTCTCTGGATGCCGAAGAAGACGACTTTGTCGCTTTGTCGCGGACAGTCTTTTCCAGACGCTTAACGCGAATCGTTAAGACTGCCGGGAAAAATGTGTTACGAATAATAAAAATCATTGAGAATCATACTACATGTATATGTGACAATCGGTCGTGGACTTGAATTTTTTTTTTTTTTTCGTAGCGAATTCGGCCATTCGTCATTTTGTATAATCGTCTGTTCTTCGTATCTCGCAGAGAAATTACGAATGTATCTTTCCTTTTTATCGCATTTTTATCGCATCCCCTCTCTCTCAGTTTCTCATTTCGCTCTGGACAGCCGATCGGCGTCGACTGCGAATAAATAATATAAAATACTTTCCAGCATCCCTTCGCTCGTCAGTGTCTACGTGCTACCCCTGTAATTATATTCTTTTCTTCGTCCCTCATCTACCCCCTTCCCCCTTCCCCCACGGTCATATTCCCATTCTCATTCGTGTTCCCATTTCTGATCCCGTTTACGGCGTCTCGTAATCCCGGATATAAAAGCATCGCCTAGTGATTTACGCCACGGAATAATCCCCCGGCGCAGTTCATACGTCACCGGCAGACATCCGCAAGAGAACGGACGGAGGCTGAGCAAACGTGCAGCGTAATTCGTATAACCAGGAGACAGACGGAGAGGCCTGTACCGGTTACTCTGAAAGGGAGTATAGCCAATACCGTGGTACCAGGGATCGATTAAGGATGGCGTGGCGAGTGTCCGGATAAAGGAAGGTGAACAAAAAAAAAAGAAGAAAGAAAAAAGAAAGCATACAGTAGCACGACGAGTGAAAACAGATGGTAGCCAGGCAGCCAAGCAGGGTGGCTGACTGATTGAGAGACTGACTTGGGGGGAGGGGAGGGGGAGACCAGGCTGCGGTGGCCAGAAGGCTGACCTACTCTTTACAGTCCCTCTCTCTCCATAGAGCTCTTGGGACCTGGTGCATTGTGACGGTAACAGGCGTCGACGCTGGGCGTCGAGTTAGCCATCGCGTAAATATACCGGGCGTCCTTCAACGCTTCTTGCCTCAGGGCGAGAACCTTATACCGCCGATACGGTGGCTTAATTAACACTTTGAAATAATGAACGTCCAATGCTCGCGTCATTAAGCTTTAGGGGTGGTTGAAGTGGAGGCTGAGGATTAGAACAATGGACGAAAAAAAGTTTCAAAGGGGTAAACGATCCATGGCAATCACTATTACCTGCAAACATTTTCGACGGCGATAACGAGTGAGAGGACGGAGGGGTAGAGGGGGACGAAAAAAAAAATTGTAAGGGCTGCCTGCAGTTTCAGCGTCTGTGCGTTACGTTTCAAAGGAACTGTTTTTAATATTGGAAACCGCAAGGACGTGGAAGGGATGGGGTTGATAAGGGAAGGGTAGCTGATGCCTGGTGAGTGTTCCGCGAATATTTGTATAAAGGGGATAAGGTATAGTAGGCGAGTAGCGGAGTCAGGTATAGAACTAGGGGGGTTGTGATAGGTGGGGAGTCCGGGGGGGGTGACCACCCTTACGTATAGCCGCCTCGATAACGCTGCAGCGGTAGAGGGTGGGTTCCGTATAAAATGTACGTATAAGTATACGGACGTAAGAGCAAGCTGAGCGCTCGACCGTGAAATAAAGAAGAGAACGCTTGCCGTTCCATATGTAAACCTCAAAGAACAGCTTATTTTAAAGCGATCACGAAAAACGCCTTTCATACTCAAAGGATGATGGAATCGCGTTTCATTCGACTGCGGACCCGTGAAAAATGATCGAACGCCTCCACCCTACTGCCCACCCCACCCCATGTACTTCCTTATACTTTCGAGGTATTTTGCCTTCGTTGCTGCTTCACGAAATTTTCACTGGGATAGCATTTCTTTTTTGTCTTCTCATACTCTTTACCCTCTGACCATCCTTCCCCACCCCCTCCCCCCCTCTCCCCCTTGATCCACAAAATGACGACACTCAAAGTTGACGACGTTCCTCGTGCGATAACACAGCGCGGAGTGTATACCGAAAATATATTAAATTTCCCATAGGTACCCGAAAGGTCGAAAAAAAAAAAAAAAAAAAAAAAACAGAAAAGACAAAAATCCTTTGTATCCGTCAAGCAAGGGGTGGAGATTGCGTCGGACTCCCTACAGTCCCCGACAGGACGCCATTTTTGAGACGTGGTAAAGTTGGTATTATGGACGGAGTCAGGAACCCCATGAAAGACATTCGATCTCTGGCTATTATAAGATCCGACTGATCGATAAGCCAGTAATAGGGGAAAGGGTCAAGAGAGGGAGGGGAGGAAATAAAGCGTAAGGGAGAAAGAAGAGAGAAGTCTGAAGTGACGAAGCTAAGTGGTCAGGGGGGTTGGGGGGGTCGAAGATCGTCAGACGAGTAAAGCGTGTGTCACACTGTTGGTCGATGTCAGTCAGTGTTAGTCCGCGTTAAGAAGGGCGAAAAGGGCAAAGGGTAATGGAGGGGGAGGGGGTCTGAAACACGATAACAATACCCAAGGGAGGAGGGAAGTGGCCTCGGCCGAAGAGAAAGGGGCTACGGAGACTTTTTCGCTTCCATGCGAAAGCAACGAGCCCGTCCTATACACCACGCGTCACCGCAGCAGAACGTTCGCAAATTTCATTTCTTTCGGGGTGCGCTCGACTAACCTATGGGGTGGTAACAATTATTAGCCATTGTCCCACGGAGAACCCCAGAGACCAAATTACAGTTGGTCCCTCAGGGCCAGATACCCCTCTCTCTCCCTCGCCGCTCCGTCTTATCCACGTAGCTATCCTAACCCTGGTAGCTATCCAGGCCTTAGCCATCACAATACACCCTGGGGCCCTACGGCCACCTGGATGCCGTTGAAGGAAACATGCGAGACTAAAGAGAAACGGCCATTGTCGTGTATAGGATATAGGGATATATATTTGATATTGTGTGTGTGTGTGTGTGTACGTATATATTGATATCGATATATCGATACTCAGGAGCAAATAGAAGGAACGTGAATGGAAAGTCTTGGGCTTCCTTTACTCAGCCGGTTGCTGTTGTCATTATTTATCTTAAAACGTTATATAATTTAAACACACGGGCCAATCTTTACTGTCGATTCTCTTTCCCGTAAACATGAATTTTTCTTAAGAATATATTTTGCAATTTGTCAGGGCTTCTTATTCAACGAGTGCGCCTCCGACTGCACGTACGTGCTATCCCCACGTGTCTCTAGGGAAGAATAGGGGTAGTTGGGGGGGTGGGTTAGTAGAGGATCAGGCGAACGTACGAGAGAACTGCCAGGGGGATGATGTGGGATGCTCGCATGCCGTATTCATATTCATATCCGTATTCGTGCTCATCGGTGTAACGCGAGAGTCCCTTGGTTATCGCTGATACATTTTGATAAAACGTGATAGCACGAGTGAAAAGGCATCGAATTCTTCTGTTTCTCGGAGCGAGTGATTCTTTATATCTTCTTTTTGTCTCCCCCCCCCCCTCATTTTACAGGATTTCTTTTCAGTCCACCCTTGTCTATACGTTTCGGTTCGTTGCCCGATAACGATAGCTGGGACACGGATATATCAAGAATAAATATTGGCGGGAAATTTTGGCTCATTCAAAATCATCGAACGACTACGAAACTTTGTTCGATATCGAAGGAGAATTAAATTGGCAATTCTCGACGTCCCACCCTGAATATTTAAAGATCTTTAACAGGGAACGGGGTACGTACGTAAATTTGAATATTTTGAGGAAGCAATTTTTGAGAAAGAATAAAAGTAATAACAATAATAAATAACGACGAGGAATCATGGGGGATCCTTAAGATATAAATATTATTTGCCGTGGGTACAAGAAATGTGTGTAAAGAGGCAAGAAAATAAAAATTGATTGTATAAAGCATAGATAAAAAATGTAGTAGAGAGGTACCAAGGTGGAATGAAAATGAGGAGGCAGTTCAGGATACGGGGGATGGTTTCTATTCAAAATTCAAGGAATAAAATTCCCTTACGAAATATCCCGTGTATCTCAACCCCGTGTCGCAAATGAAATTTATACACGGGCAAAGTGTTTCTTAAAAGCTTCCAAGAATCGACAATTCGACGCAGGGTTCGCTCATTCGCCTCAACCGTCCGATACAAGGGCACGCGACTGATTCGCGATGCAGACGTGTAGAATTTAACGCGACGAATCATCCCTTAAAATCTGCCTCAGGCCAAGAAGACAGACTTCGCAGCGAGCGTGTGCAAGCTTTTCGAAAATTTCCATTTCGCAATATTTTATTTACATTCGAAAAGATTAGAGGTTCCCGATGGACCCGTAGCCCTCAAGGGTTGAAACCCTCTGAAAGGCAACAGCCCCGAAACTCCCCCATAAGGCTGCGAAGAAGCGATTGCGAGTGACGGTGCATCACGATATGCACCGAGGTTATAAATATTTATCAAAATTGGCCCTCCGGGAGTAGCGGCGTCGGAGGCGCCGTCCTCCTCGTCGTTGTCCTCGTTGTCTCTCGCGTCCCCGTCGGACCGTCGAAAAGCCCGGAGGGTTGTCGTCTTCTCTTTTTTCCCTTTCTTCTTCCTCTATATATATATATATTTTTTTTCCTTTCTCATTTCTGTCCCGAGATAGCCAGCTCGCTCCGCCCAGGAGAAGGAAGGGAAGAAAGACACTTGGCCCCGGGGGTTGAAACGACCCCGTTACTCGACGACGTCCCTGCAGTCACTGCAGCAGCCCCTACGTCTCTGACATCGTCGCAGCTGCCGAGAATGAGTGCAACAGCGTCGACAAACACTATTTTCCTAGTGGATTTCCAAAGTATCTTCAATTATTCTCGCAACCGGGTAAAAACATTCACGAGGGATCAATTAATGTCTGAACAGAAAAAAAAAAAAAAACGTACGCCACTGGCAATCATTTCCGTGCGAAGAGCTTGGCTGTACAAGAATTAAGAAACTGAAAATTTTTCACGACACCCACCCAACCCCAGCCTCGTTGCACCCCTTTAATTATCTTTAAAAAAATTTCAACCACTCGACACGTTTCGAGATTAAGTCTCGATAAATATAACCCGGTACATCCCAGTGCGTATCCTCGAGAAGGATCGAGCATCTCCCAGCCACTCGCTCGGGATCTTCCATCGTCCTTAGTCTCCCCCGTTCCTCTGCGTCCCGTCCTTCCCTTAACTTCATCCCTTACCCCGCCCTATTAAACGTCGTCCTACGACGCCCTACGACATTGCCGAAGACGGATTTGCGTCGGCAATCACAAAGGAACCGAGATGAATTACTCGTCGTTGTCGTTCCTCCCCTCTCGCCCCCCCCACCCCACCCGCGCCCCATCCTCCATCCCCCTGCCCTCGAGCAACTTTAAACTCCAACGCCCAATTTCCTCCCCTCTCGTCTCTCGCTTCAACCAACGATCCGCGCTTCCCTCGGTCGCATAGCTCCGATTTTCTAATTTATGGTAAATTCTCTGTTCTCCACGTTACGAGTGCCCGGCGTGCCACCGCGAAACTCAATCCTGCGGAGGGTACTGCGTTCCGTTACGCGTCGCGGTTACGTAGTGAGACGTCACGTGTTTTAACGAGCTGCTACGGGGAATCCCCTACTTCGCTCCGAGTCAAACAAACGGATCAGGACAAGCTGAGGGTCTGGATAAGCCAGGAGAGAACAGGCGCGAGGGAGGAGACAGGTGTCGCTACCCTCGTGAAAATTAAAGGAAAGCAAGTATGAACGATTGATCGAAGAAATAAATGAAGTACTTGAAGAGTGCAAGAATTTATATTTATTTCAAATAATTTATTGACCTAATCGATTAATCGTTTATAAAGATTACGTCATCGGTCGTACCGCATACTCTAACCACTGACCTGGTCAATTCGTATCAGCATCCAGTTTTCCCTCGTTAATCCCAACTGATCCCGATCCGTAATTATGACATCCTTCCGTCATATCCACCCCCCCTCCCCCCGGCACCTCCTGTCATCCCCTGACCCGAACCTTGTATCCCAGCCACCCCAACGACCGACTAACGATAAGACGCTCTACTTAGACCGGTCCTGTGACGACGTCAGGTCCTGAGCCACACGGTCTCTCCTCTAATGGAATTCATTCGGCCCTTCCCAGCATCCCTTGGGACCACACGACCCTCCCACCCCCCGAACATCATCCCAGCCTCGTCGCAGCACTCAAACATAGCGCCCTAATTTCTCCGAAGTTACATGGCTCATTGAATTCCATCTTATCGTTACCCCCTCCCACCACCCCTCTCTCTCTCTCTCTTTGCCACCTCACAGTTTCTCCAACTTCCCTCCCCCCTGCCAAAAACCACCCACGATAAGGTATCGTTCTCCTATCTCATATCTTTTTCGAAACGTACTCCATCGAATTTCACCCCACCGAAGAAACCAGATTTTCTTATACAGGCGGGGGAGGGGGGAGGGTGAAAGAGGCGCCACCTATAAAATATCGACTGAGACATTAATAAATGTACTTAAATCAATTCCCGCGCCCCCTTCTGCGTATAGCGACTCTTCCGACCCCCTCGGAATTCCTCGTAGGCATAGAGACGACCTTATTACGACAATATACTTCACTGAAATTTATTATAGATCTTTTACGATTCAGCTGGTATCTTCTCGAAACACTCCTTGCGCCCCCTCGAAACGTGATCTACTATCACCAGTGTCTCTATAGAAGAAAAGCACAGGCACACCTGAGACGCGTCGCGGTGGTACAGGACGTTTCCCGTCTTGTCCAGCATCTTATTCAGCCGTCATTTATATTTATCCCTATTGCTTCGAGCGATTATAATTTTTCATTATCCTAAGTACCTCTCTCATTGCATATTAATTTTTACACTCGAAGCCACGTTATCTTTTCACGTTTTAATGCATATTAAAGAAATCCTCTGGCTGTCGTCCTCCTCTCTCCTCCCTTCCTTGTATTCCAAGAGCAGCATCTCTTTCCTACACATTTTCTCTATTCCCTCTCTCTCTCTCTCTCTGTTAACTTGATACTTTCGTATCGAACATACCCCCGGCCCTGGCACGACCGATGGACTTTTCAGTTCGTCTCGTGGGAGATCCTAAGGAAATAACGATATCTCCCGATACGCTCTTCTCCCCTGAAACAATAAAGGGAACACAGCAGTACGTACCTACCTTTAACGCGGTTTGGGAAACTCGCAAATTGCTTATCGCTATTAGACACGTCTCTCGCGCCGTACCAGATACATCCAGTTAAACAATTTGGAGAATAGTGTGCGAACCGACGCCGCCACGTAATGCCAGAGGTATTTCACGTCGAGAAATTAACAGACTTGCCACCAGCAGCTACCGTATATAAAGATGACTTTCGACAAAGGCATATATATATATATATATACACACATACATACACATACACAATAACCGAGCTGGTCCAGCTGAGAGAATTCAGAGATTCCGTTTCTCGGCATTCTCCAGAGACAAGAGGGTAATGGGCAATGGACAACCGACTGCGGTCCGAACCATCAGCCCATCCAGCCAGCCAGCCAACCATCAACCGAACCGACCGGCTACGTCTGAGCCATATGGCTCGCGAGTAAGCATTTAATACACGTGCCCAGCCAGTATGACTATCCAGCCAGTAGTGACAATGCTTCGAGTATCCGACATACCGGGTGATTCAGGAATAATCTACTGTTCCCCATAGGTTTCTTGTGTTTCCCCATCTCTCTCTCTCCTTGTTCCATTAGCGCCGTTGCCATTCCTCCCTAAATCCTTCCATCCATCCAGCCGATAGCGCGTGGGGTGCGCGTCTCCCGTTGCACCAATCTAGCCAGCCGAAACAAGCGAGCGACCCGAAGTAAGCAACGAAACAAGCAACCGCGCTAGGCTCTAACTCACGCACCGGGCCACCCACTCGCGCACAGCCTGTATCGCTGTCTCTTCGTAGGCAGCAATGGTCTTCTCTATGTTTCCACCTCTCTCTCTCTCTCTCTCTCTCTCCGGAGGCTGTTATGTACTGGATGGAAACAGCAAGCAGGCATATTGCTGCCATTAATCATGCCTCTGTATTGAGTGGCTCGACTCGGTACGGCAGGGCACGAGGGTGGGAGGGAGTGGGGGATGGATGGAAGACAGAGGTGCGATGAAGGGGAGAAGGGGAGGTACACGAAGGGGTGTAACGATGGGGACCGTAGGGGAGTGATATTCGCGGGAATCTCCATTCCCTGTAACCCCTTGTCACCCCTTGTCCCTTGTTGTCTCATTAATTACCCTCTGTTTTTGCCGTAGCTACGCGAAACTCCGGGGCTTTTTACATTTGCCCGAAAATGCGGCAGGACGAATCGATATTTCAACTAAAAGCACCGTCTCGACGGGCGGCGCGGAGCCTCGCTCGTTTCATTTTCTTTTTGCCACCCACTACTTCCACCCGACTCCCTGCCTAACGGATCTTTACGAATCGGATGACGTGTCCCCGGGACGATGATAATTTCGAGATTCGTTAATTTACGAAAAGGTCGTCGTTACGCGAACGAAATAATCGATTCGCGATTAGGGGCTACGATAGCTCGGAACGTAATTAAAGACAATGACAATGGGGAATATCATTTTTTCCAATATTCAAATTCGAGTGACGTGCCGTGTCTCCGATGTTAACTGGATTGAACGATGAAATTATAGGGGTGGAGGAAGGGAGAGCGACGGGGAGTATTAAGCTGTGAGGTGGTTGTGGGCGGAGATTAACAGGTATCTTGATACCGAAAAGTCAACGAGGAAACGCCCGAGCTTCCGATAGATTATGGAGCATGACTCGAGCCCTAAATTCCTCGGGTATTGTACGTGTGCCTCCCTTTTTCGACGCCTCGTGAAAATTAGGCGAATCGTTAACTCGGACCGTAAAGATCCTCCGGTTTAACGAGGACCCATATAACACGTGCGTTAAAACTTTTAAGCAATTATCGTTTGTCTTCTTAGCATACTTTCGTAACTCTGAATTCCTATACTGGCTGATCTTTGTACCAGATACCTCAGGAGCGCAGCATCTCCGCGAACGCGGCTGAAAGATGTTAACACCCGCGTAAGATAGCAATGGGGAGGGGGGAGGGGGGGGGAATAAGAGAAAATAATACATGAAGAATAATAGAGAATGAAAAGGAAGCAATGAGACTATAGAAACACTCGGGAAATATGATGAGAGAGACTAGAAAGAGAGAGAGAGAGAGAGAGGAACAATGATCTCACCCTCGGGAAATAAGATATTTATGGACCCGATGGTGATGCTGGCCTTCTTTGGTTTCAAAGTTCTAATTTTTATACTTCGCTTTCTTTGTCTGTTTGGATATTTACAAAAACTCGACTGAAACGTAGTCCGCGACCCGCGTCAATCCTTTGACGAGGTCCTCGGTAATCCGAAAGGGATGGACGAGTAAAATGAAGAAAGTCAAGAAAAAAAAAAAAAATGGTAAAAGAAAAAGAGAGCTGGAAGGAGCGTCGGGAAGAAAGAAAAGGGGATAGAGAGAGATAACTATGGTGTATCGTAGATACGGAATGACGAAGGGAAAAGAGAAGCGAAGGAAGAGCTTCGTTCGAATATTACTATAGCGTTAATTGGAATTAAGAGATTCGTTGACTCTAAATTAATCTTCACTGATTCAACGGAATGACTGTACCACTGGGAGACCAATGAGATCGCGGAAATAGAACAAAATTAATATATATATATATATATATATATACACATAGAGTCATTGCCAATGGCTCTGAATTCGCTACTAGATTTTCAAGGGACGCGTTCCTTTATTCGGGACAAAGGCAACCTGTGAGGAGAGAGAGAGAGAGAGAGAGAGAGAGAGAGAGAGAGAGAGAGAGAGAGAGAGAGAGAGAGAGAGAGAGAGAG